>JAVIAB010000117.1:50031253-50356253 GCA_032433765.1 Megaustenia siamemsis | reverse complement strand
AAACATCCGACTTCAGCATGACATATTTGGAGACTGAGTTGTTATGCTTCTTCGATCGCTAACGTCGTGTCAGACTGGTTAATCTATTTCATCAGACCAACTGCGGAGAGATATATTAAGGTTTTGATTAGTTATGGTTCACTGAAACTGAAGCCAATTATGAGTAATGAGTCTCTCCAGCATTGGACACATGCTAAAGAGACTGATGTCAGCATAGGAAGGCAAGCACTGTCATGGAACCCAACTAGAATGGAAGCCACAAAAGCCCACACCACAAAAGCCCACACCACAAAAGCCCACATAAAGAAGACAAATCACGGAGTCCCTCATAGACTGGAGAGAAAAGGAGAAACGTCCAAGAGTAGGAAACGGATGGAGAGACATTGTTCGTGATTTATGTTCTAAAAAGGGCTTTGGTTCTTCTTTTCTTCCTCATCTGCCTTACAGCGTCGAGGGGAGATATAATTTGCGGTCTTTTGCTCTTCGGTTCGCCTCTGCTGCTGTTATGTTTTCTAGTGCTTCTAACATTCCATCGATCCATCGTTTTTGTGGTCGACCCTTGGGTCTGTTGTTCTCACAACGTTTGCTGAACACGTTGTGTTGTGTTTTGATCTTTCTGCCTTGTTACGTGGCAAAAACATTTTATCTGTTGTTTCCTTATATATTAATGGCGGGGGCTATTCCTAGCGTTTTTCTCAGTTCTTTATTTCTGATCTTATCTCTCAGTCTTTCCTGTCATTCGTCTAACACATTTCATCTCAATAGATGTTATTTTACTTATTGTTCTTGCATTGGACTTTGGTTGATTTGTTTTTTAAATAGGTAGCTGATCATTCTCAGCTAAATTGATGCAGGGACAGATACAGGTCCATTATGATGATCATGATGTCTCCTACTGCGATGCTAGCGCTAGTTGTATGTGCGAGTTTCATATTTCTACAGCGTTTTATAAAGTGTCTGAGAGTTCATATAACTGGAAACTAAGAAAAACTGTCATTGTGAAACTTCATTCTGTAACTGTTAGAACATGATATTTGACATTTAGAATTATGATATCCACAGACGTCCAGCCGTCGAGAACCTTATCAAAATCCACATTATTGTTTTTGAAACAGGCTTATCAAAAGATGATAAAGCGAATATAGAAGATGACCAATTCCCAAAATATGTCATGACAAAGTTCAGATATGTCGATTTGAAAGACACAAACATCCCAAAGTCACCGAAAATGGCAGCACAATGCACAAAATGACATTTTCATAAAAGTGATGAGAACCAGAATAATATAATTGGCACAAAAACAAAAGTATAACAGTTTCACATTTTAAAACGGAACAACATGGGAAAGAAAGTGCACGCTCCTTGAGCTAGAAAATGTGTTCCCGATTACTCCTTTTAATCCAGAGAACGCTTCCACTAACGATTCTGATTTCAATTAACAAACAAAACCTGCCTGGGGACGTTCAATAAAAATGACTCGCAAATTCGAGCTATAAAACAGAGAAGGCAATTATTAATTCATTTTTGTTTTAAAACAGGCTGTTTGGCTAGTTAGATGATCAAATAGAAAGTAGTTAATCAGATAACGGAACTTACGTGGCAATTTATAGACCTTGAATAAACTGTAAGTTACGGTAATAAATGCGGGTTAATTTTATATCGTATTTATGTACCCTGTCAGGGTTACGTGAAGCCATTAGAGCAGGTAGTGGATGGTGTTGTGGAGGCAACCGCCACGTGTTGCCGGTTATGGTCTCCCTTCTGTGAGGGCAGGCAGAGGATCTCAGTTGTATAGACAATGGCTGCGATCTCCACTAGCACAGTTACTGCCAAGAAGGAAAGGAATGGCAAACTGCCTTCTTATATAGCCGAGAGAATGTTTGTCAAGATAAACAGGACAAATCTGAAACAACGCGTCAATTACTTGGCCACAATAATAACATCAGGTAGAAGATGCACCACAGCAATAAAAAGCAGAATAACTCAGACCAAAATAGAACTTTAGAAAATAAAAAACGTCTTTTGCAACAAGTCTTTATCAATAGAAGTAAGAAAGAGAGTTCATTGGTGTTATATAGAATTTTAACATATGGACGCGAATCATGGACAGTAGACAAACAAATGAAAAGACGATTAGAGGCCATAGAGATAGGATTCTCAGAAGAATGATGAAAGCCCCATGGACAGCTAAAAAAATCAACGAGGACATTATCAAAGAGGCCTATACAAAAAGGGAGCTCCTAAAAAACACCAGAAAGAAACGATCAATATTTGTGGGGCACATCATGAGAAGAGGAAAACACCAGAAAGAAACGATCAATATTTGTGGGGCACATCATGAGAAGAGGAAAACACCAGAAAGAAACGATCAATATTTGTGGGGCACATCATGAGAAGAGGAAAAACACCAGAAAGAAACGATCAATATTTGTGGGGCACATCATGAGAAGAGGAAAACACCAGAAAGAAACGATCAATATTTGTGGGGCACATCATGAGAAGAGGAAAACACCAGAAAGAAACGATCAATATTTGTGGGGCACATCATGAGAAGAGGAAAGTTGGAATACTTCGTCCATCGTTGTTATTATCAAGTACCATGTCTGCTGGCGTATGTGATCATGTCTATCCATAACTTTCGATGTCGACAATTATTTATCATTTCTGTTGTTGACCTTCTGCCTAACCATTCTCTTAAGCTGTATGGTATATATTCTCTTTGCGTCCCTCTATCTTTGTCCTTCCATTTTCCAAGATGTCGCAATATATTCCAGTGTTCTCTTTCCATGCATGACCAAGAAATGATGATTGTTTCTTCTTAATATGGAAATTAGCTCTCTTTTTGCTTTGGCCTCTTTCAGAACGTTTTCATACTCTTCTTATCTGTCCATGGTTTTCTCAACATTCTTCTGGAAAACCACATTTCTACAGCCTCCAATGTGATTTTTTTTGTCTCTAGCCCTATTTTCCATGATTCGCATTTATATGTTAAGACTGGCTTACATAACATTAAAAAGCTCTTTCTCTTGCTTCTATTGTTAAAAATGGATTACACAGTAATTTTTTTTTTGGAAAGCTGCTTTTGTCTGAGCCATTCTGCATTTCACCCCTGTTGTACATCTACCATAACATTGATCCCAGATATTTAAATTCATGTATCTGTTCTAATATTGTTCTCCTTATCTTTATTGTGCATTGCAGTGATGCCTCTTTATTGTTGCTACCATTACTCATGTTTCTTTGCTATTAAGGCTGGCTACTACTTGGTTACAACAGGCAAAATACAGGGAAATAGAGATAACGGACGACAAAGGAAGAAAATACTAGATAACTGGGTGTCATGTTAGTAGTATACAAGGGTCCATTATATTATTATTTCGCCCGTAAATTAACAAAGATATATAGTGTGGTGCGCAGCGCACCACATGTACACGCTAGACAGGGGGAGTTGACCGTGACATTTCGTGGCCGGATGTTGACCGCTAGTCCAGGTCAGGTGCTCCGTATTTTTAAAATTCCGAATTATTTAAAAAAAACAGTCTCCATCTGATTTCGAACACGGGTCTACGACGTGCCAGGCCAGACACTTACCACTATGCTACAGGCGATCACAGAATTAGAGGCTGAATGAGACAGGTGAATCGTGATGCTTTTGTTGGTACCTGACAGCTAGCTAGTAGTAGAGAAAGATTGACCCGCATTAAGGCGCTAAATTAACTAAGATATATAGGGCGGCGTCCCGCGCGCATAACGCGTGCGGCGCAGGGGAAGTTAACCGTGACATTCATGTCGGGATCCCCGGTGACCTCTCGTTGACCTCTCGGGTGACCGCTCGTGGCGGCGTCGAGTGACCTCTCGTTGACCTCTCGGGTGACCGCTCGTGGCGGCGGCGAGTGACCTCTCGGGTGACCTCTCGTGGCGGCGGTGGTGTTGTGAAGGGGTGGTGAAGTGGTGACCGCCCGCGGTGGTATCATAACTTTCACATTCTTTCTTTGTATGGTCGCTCAAATGTCTTGACCAATATAACTTATTGAAGACAACTTTTAACGTGTATCTAACATTTTCTTTACAACTACAGGTAACAACTTAGTCCGTTACACATGTCTTGCTATAGACAGGATGGCGTGCTAATGACTTTAACAGCTAAATGGTAGATGAATATTTAGGCTAACTTGCGAGTCGTGGCGATCTCTCGGCGCCATGGTCCGGGTGAACTCTCGCAGTGTTATGATCCTGTTATGATCAAAGACCCTATTTCTCTGTGAAATTTCTCACTTGGGTAACTTAAGCTGGTCTAGCCATCTAACAGAGAGACAGTAAATTAATGTACTTTTGATATTCTATTACTGTTGTGCTTTTTTTGTAGTGGTTGTAGTAGTAGTAGTTAAAGTCGTTATTGAAGTTGTACAACTAGTGTGACTTGTAAAGATGACAGCTTTCAATGACTGTTTACATGCTATGTCATTGTAGCAGTCATGTATGTCATGTCGAGGTAGTAGACACGTATGTCATGTCATTGTAACAGTCATGTCAATGTAACAGTCATTTCGTTGTAATAGTCATCTCGTTGTAACAGTCACGTGTGTCATGTCGTTTTATCAGAGACGTATGGTATGTCGTTGTAACAGTCATTTCGTTGTAATAGGCATCTCGTTGTAACAGTCACGTATGGCATGTCGTTTTCAGACACGTATGGTATGTCGTTGTAACAGACATGTTGTTGTATCAGTCATGTCGATGTAGTAGACACGTATGTCATGTCATTGTAACAGTCATGTCAATGTAACAGTCATGTCAATGTAACAGGCATTTCGTTGTAATAGTCATCTCGTTGTAACAGTCACGTATGTCATGTCGTTTTATCAGACACGTATGGCATGTCGTTGTAACAGACATGTCGTTGTATCAGTCATGTCGATGTAGTAGACACGTATGTCATGTCATTGTAACAGTCATGTCAATGTAACAGTCATGTCAATGTAACAGTCATTTCGTTGTAATAGTCATCTCGTTGTAACAGTCACGTATGTCATGTCGTTTTATCAGAGACGTATGGTATGTCGTTGTAACAGACATGTCGTTGCATCAGTCATGTCGATGTAGTAGACATGTATGTCATGTCGTTGTAACAGACACGTATGGTATGTCGTTGTAACAGACATGTCGTTGTATCAGGCATGTCGATGTAGTAGACACGTATGTCATGTCATTGTAACAGTCATGTCAATGTAACAGTCATGACAATGTAACAGACATTTCGTTGTAATAGTCATCTCGTTGTAACAGTCACGTGTGTCATGTCGTTTTATCAGACACGTTTGGCATGTCGTTGTAACATACATGTCGTTGTATCAGTCATGTCGATGTAGTAGACACGTATGTCATGTCATTGTAACAGCCATGTCAATGTAACAGTCATGTCAATGTAACAGTCATTTCGTTGTAATAGTCATCTCGCTGTAACAGTCACGTATGTCATGTCGTTTTATCAGAGACGTATGGTATGTCGTTGTAACAGACATGTCGTTGCATCAGTCATGTCGATGTAGTAGACACGTATGTCATGTCGTTGTAGCAGACACGGATGGTATGTCGTTGTAACAGACATGTCGTTGTATCAGGCATGTTGATGTAGTAGACACGGATGTCATGTCATTGTAACAGTCATGCCAATGTAACAGTCATGACAATGTAACAGGCATTTCGTTGTAATAGTCATCTCGTTGTAACAGTCACGTATGTCATGTCGTTTTATCAGACACGTATGGTATATCGTTGTAACAGACATGTCGTTGTATCAGTCATGTCGATGTAGTAGACATGTATGGCATATCAATGTAACAGTCATGTCAATGTAACAGTCATGTCAATGTAACAGTCATTTCGTGTAATAGTCATCTCGTTGGAACAGTCACGTATGTCATGTTGTTTTATCAGAGACGTATGGTATGTCGTTGTAGCAGACATGTCGTTGTATCAGACATGTCGATGTAGTAGACACGTATGTCATGTCATTGTAACAGTCATGTCAAGTAACAGTCATTTCGTTGTAATAGTCATCTCTTTTAACAGACACGTATGTCATGTCGTTTATCAGACACGTATGGTATGTCGTTGTAACAGACATGTCGTTGTATCAGTCATGTCGATGTAGTAGACACGTATGTCATGTCATTGTAACAGTCATGTCAATGTAACAGTCATGACAATGTAACAGTCATTTCGTTGTAATAGTCATCTCGTTGTAACAGTCACGTATGTCATGTCGTTTTATCAGACACGTATGGTATGTCGTTGTAACAGACGTGTCGTTGTATCAGTCATGTCGATGTAGTAGATACGTATGTCATGTCATTGTAACAGTCATGTAAATGTAACAGTCTGTCAATGTAACAGTCATTTCGTTGTAATAGTCATCTCGTTGTAACAGGCACGTATGTCATATCGTTGTAGCAGACACGTATGGTATGTCGTTGTAACAGACATGTCGTTGTATCAGGCATGTTGATGTAGTAGACACGTATGTCATGTCATTGTAACAGTCATGTCAATGTAACAGTCATGACAATGTAACAAGCATTTCGTTGTAATAGTCATCTCGTTGTAACAGTCACGTATGTCATATCGTTTTATCAGACAAGTTGGCATGTCGTTGTAAACAGACATGTCGTTGTATCAGTCATGTCGACGTAGTAGACACGTATGTCATGTCATTGTAACAGTCATGTCAATGTAACAGTCATGTCAATGTAACAGTCATTTCGTTGTAATAGTCATCTCGTTGTAACAGTCACGTATGTCATGTCGTTTTATCAGAGACGTATGGTTTGTCGTTGTAACAGTCATGTCGTTGCATCAGTCATGTCGATGTAGTAGACACGTATTCATGTCGTTGTAACAGACACGTATGGTATGTCGTTGTAACAGACATGTCGTTGTATCAGGCATGTCGATGTAGTAGACACGTATGTCATGTCATTGTAACAGTCATGTCAATGTAACAGTCATGACAAGTAACATGCATTTCGTTGTAATAGTCATCTCGTTGTAACAGTCACGTATGTCATGTCGTTTATCAGGACACGTATGGCATGTCGGTTGTAACATACAGGTCGTTGTATCAGTCATGTCGATGTAGTAGACATGTATGGCATATCAATGTAACAGTCATGTCAATGTAACAGTCATGTCAATGTAACAGTCATTTCGTTGTAATAGTCATCTCGTTGGAACAGTCACGTATGTCATGTTGTTTTATCAGAGACGTATGGTATGTCGTTGTAGCAGACATGTCGTTGTATCAGACATGTCGATGTAGTAGACACGTATGTCATGTCATTGTAACAGTCATGTCAATGTAACAGTCATTTCGTTGTAATAGTCATCTCTTTTAACAGACACGTATGTCATGTCGTTTTATCAGACACGTATGGTATGTCGTTGTAACAGACATGTCGTTGTATCAGTCATGTCGATGTAGTAGACACGTATGTCATGTCATTGTAACAGTCATGTCAATGTAACAGTCATGACAATGTAACAGTCATTTCGTTGTAATAGTCATCTCGTTGTAACAGTCACGTATGTCATGTCGTTTTATCAGACACGTATGGTATGTCGTTGTAACAGACGTGTCGTTGTATCAGTCATGTCGATGTAGTAGATACGTATGTCATGTCATTGTAACAGTCATGTAAATGTAACAGTCTTGTCAATGTAACAGTCATTTCGTTGTAATAGTCATCTCGTTGTAACAGGCACGTATGTCATATCGTGTAGCAGACACGTATGGTATGTCGTTGTAACAGACATGTCGTTGTATCAGGCATGTTGATGTAGTAGACACGTATGTCATGTCATTGTAACAGTCATGTCAATGTAACAGTCATGTCAATGTAACAAGCATTTCGTTGTAATAGTCATCTCGTTGTAACAGTCACGTATGTCATGTCGTTTTATCAGAGACGTATGGTTTGTCGTTGTAACAGTCATGTCGTTGCATCAGTCATGTCGATGTAGTAGACACGTATGTCATGTCGTTGTAACAGACACGTATGGTATGTCGTTGTAACAGACATGTCGTTGTATCAGGCATGTCGATGTAGTAGACACGTATGTCATGTCATTGTAACAGTCATGTCAATGTAACAGTCATGACAATGTAACAGGCATTTCGTTGTAATAGTCATCTCGTTGTAACAGTCACGTATGTCATGTCGTTTTATCAGACACGTATGGCATGTCGTTGTAACATACAGGTCGTTGTATCAGTCATGTCGATGTAGTAGACACGTATGGCATGTCATTGTAACAGGCATGTCAATGTAACAGTCATGACAATGTAACGGGCATTTCGTTGTAATAGTCATCTCGTTGTAACAGTCAGTATGTCATGTCGTTTTATCAGAGACGTATGGTATGTCGTTGTAACAGACTGTCGTTGCATCAGTCATGTCGATGTAGTAGACACGTATGTCATGTCGTTGTAACAGACACGTATGGTATGTCGTTGTAACAGACATGTCGTTGTATCAGGCATGTCGATGTAGTAGACACCTATGTCATGTCATTGTAACAGGCATGTCAATGTAACAGTCATGACAATGTAACAGGCATTTCGTTGTAATAGTCATCTCGTTGTAACAGTCACGTATGTCATGTCGTTTTATCAGACACGTATGGTATATCGTTGTAACAGACATATCGTTGTATCAGTCATGTCGATGTAGTAGACACATATGGCATGTCATTGTAACAGTCATGTCATTGTAACAGTCATGTCAATGTAACAGTCATTTCGTTGTAATAGTAATCTCGTTGTAACAGTCACGTATGTCATGTTGTTTTATCAGAGACGTATGTATGTCGTTGTAACAGACATGTTGTTGTATCAGGCATGTCGATGTAGTAGACACGTATGGCATGTCATTGTAACAGTCATGTCAATGTAACAGTCATTTCGTTGTAATAGTCATCTCGTTGTAACAGACACGTATGTCATGTCGTTTTATCAGCCACGTATGGTATATCATGTAACAGACATGCGTTGTATCAGTCATGTCGATGTAGTAGACACGTATGTCATGCCATTGTAACAGTCATGTCAATGTAACAGTCATGTCAATGTAAACAGTCATTTCGTTGTAATAGTCATCTCGTTGTAACAGGCACGTATGTCATGTCGTTTTATCAGACACGTATGGTATGTCGTTGTAACAGACATGTCGTTGTATCAGTCATGTCGATGTAGTAGACACGTATGGCATGTCATTGTAACAGTCATGTCAATGTAACAGTCATGTCAATATAACAGTCATTTCGTTGTAATAGTCATCTCGTTGTAACAGTCACGTATGTCATGTCGTTTTATCAGAGACGTATGGTATGTCGTTGTAACAGACATGTCGTTGTATCAGTCATGTCGATGTAGTAGACACGTATGCATGTCATTGTAACAGTCATGTCAATGTAACAGTCATTTCGTTGTAATAGTCGTCTGGTTGTAACAGACACGTTGGTCACCAGTACAAGGAGTATTCTGTTATTGGATCATAGGTCACAATCTATTTTAGTAACTAATCAGGTATTGCATCAGAGATCAAAATCTATTTTAGTAACTCACCATCCCCATTATAGGGGAACTGAGTAACACCATCTCTTTTTGTTCCAGCATTGAAATCTGAAATTTTCACAAAAAGAGATGGTGTTACTCAGTTCCCCTATAATGGGGATGTTGAGTTACTAAAAATAGATTTTGATCTCTGATGCAATACCTGATTAGTTACTAAAAATAGATTGTGACCTATGATCCAATACAGAATACTCCTTGTACTGGTGACCAACGTGTCTGTTACAACGATACGACTATTACAACGAAATGACTGTTACATTGACATGACTGTTACAATGACATGCCATACGTGTCTACTACATCGACATGACTGATACAACGACATGTCTGTTACAACGACATACCATACGTCTCTGATAAAACGACATGACATACGTGACTGTTACAACGAGATGACTATTACAACGAAATGACTGTTATATTGACATGACTGTTACATTGACATGACTGTTACAATGACATGCATACGTGTCTACTACATCGACATGACTGATACAACGACATGTCTGTTACAACGACATACCATACGTGTCTGATAAAACGACATGACATACGTGACTGTTACAACGAGATGACTATTACAACGAAATGACTGTTACATGACATGACTGTTACATTGACATGACTGTTACAATGGCATGACATACGTGTCTACTACATCGACATGACTGATACAACGACATGTCTGTTACAATGATATACCATACGTGTCTGATAAAACGACATGACATACGTGTCTTTACAACGAGATGACTATTACAACGAAATGACTGTTACATTGACATGACTGTTACAATGCATGACATACGTGTCTACTACATCGACATGCCTGATACAACAACATGTCTGTTACAACGACATACCATACGTCTCTGATAAAACAACATGACATACGTGACTGTTACAACGAGATTACTATTACAACGAAATGACTGTTACATTGACATGCCTGTTACAATGACATGACATACGTGTCTACTACATCGACATGACTGATACAACGACCTGTATGTTACAACGACATGCCATACGTGTCTGATAAAACGACATGACATACGTGACTGTTACAACGAGATGACTATTACAACGAAATGCCTTTTACATTGACATGACTGTTTAAATGACATGACTGTTACAATGACATGACATACGTGTCTACTACATCGACATGCCTGATACAACGACATGTCTGTTACAACGACATACCATACGTGTCTGTTACAACGACATGACATACGTGTCTACTACATCGACATGACTGATGCAACGACATGACTGTTACAACGACAAACCATACGTCTCTGATAAAACGACATGACATACGTGACTGTTACAACGAGATGACTATTACAACGAAATGACTGTTACATTGACATGACTGTTACATTGACATGACTGTTACAATGACATGACATACGTGTCTACTACGTCGACATGACTGATACAACGACATGTCTGTTACAACGACATGCCATACGTGTCTGATAAAACGATATGACATACGTGACTGTTACAACGAGATGACTATTACAACGAAATGCTTGTTACATTTTCATGACTGTTACATTGACATGACTGTTACAATGACATGACATACGTGTCTACTACATCAACATGCCTGATACAACGACATGTCTGTTACAACGACATACCATACGTGTCTGCTACAATGATATGACATACGTGCCTGTTACAACGAGATGACTATTACAACGAAATGACTGTTACATTGACAAGACTGTTACATTGACATGACTGTTACAATGACATGACATACGTATCTACTACATCGACATGACTGATACAACGACACGTCTGTTACAACGACATACCATACGTGTCTGATAAAACGACATGACATCTGTGACTGTTACAACGAGATGACTATTACAACGAAATGACTGTTACATTGTCATGACTGTTACATTGACATGACTGTTACAATGACATGACATACGTGTCTACTACATCGACATGACTGATACAACGACATGTCTGTTACAACGACATACCATACGTGTCTGATAAAACGACATGACATACGTGTCTGTTAAAAAGAGATGACTATTACAACGAAATGACTGTTACATTGACATGACTGTTACAATGACATGACATACGTGTCTACTACATCGACATGTCTGATACAACGACATGTCTGCTACAACGACATACCATACGTGTCTGATAAAACGACATGACATACGTGACTGTTACAACGAGATGACTATTACAACGAAATGCCTGTTACATTGTCATGACTGTTACATTGGCATGACTGTTACAATGACATGACATACGTGTCTACTACATCGACATGCCTGATACAACGACATGTCTGTTACACGACATACCATACGTGTCTGTTACAACGACATGACATACGTGTCTACTACATCGACATGACTGATGCAACGACATGTCTGTTACAACGACATACCATACGTCTCTGATAAAACGACATGACATACGTGGCTGTTACAACGAGATGACTATTACAACGAAATGACTGTTACATTGACATGACTGTTACATTGACATGACTGTTACAATGACATGACATACGTGTCTACTACATCGACATGACTGATACAACGACATGTCTGTTACAACGACATGCCATACGTGTCTGATAAAACGACATGACATACGTGACTGTTACAACGAGATGACTATTACAACGAAATGCCTGTTACATTGACATGACTGTTACATTGACATGACTGTTACAATGACATGACATACGTGTCTACTACATCGACATGACTGATACAACAACATGTCTGTTACAACGACATACCATACGTGTCTGATAAAACGACATGCCATACGTGACTGTTACAACGAGATGCCTATTACAACGAAATGACTGTTACAACGACATACCATACGTCTCTGATAAAACGACATGACACACGTGACTGTTACAACGAGATGACTATTACAACGAAATGACTGTTACATTGACATGACTGTTACAATGACATGACATACGTGTCTACTACCTCGACATGACATACATGACTGCTACAATGACATAGCATGTAAACAGTCATTGAAAGCTGTCATCTTTACAAGTCACACTAGTTGTACAACTTCAATACGACTTTAACTACTACTACTACAACCACTACAAAAAAAAGCACAACAGTAATAGAATATCAAAAGTACATTAATTTACTGTCTCTCTGTTAGATGGCTAGACCAGCTTAAGTTACCCAAGTGAGAAATTTCACAGAGAAATAGGGTCTTTGATCATAACAGGATCATAACACTGCGAGAGTTCACCCGGACCATGGCGCCGAGAGATCGCCACGACTCGCAAGTTAGCCTAAATATTCATCTACCATTTAGCTGTTAAAGTCATTAGCACGCCATCCTGTCTATAGCAAGACATGTGTAACGGACTAAGTTGTTACCTGTAGTTTGTAAAGAAAATGTTAGATACACGTTAAAAGTTGTCTTCAATAAGTTATATTGGTCAAGACATTTGAGCGACCATACAAAGAAAGAATGTGAAAGTTATGATACCACCGCGGGCGGTCACCACTTCACCACCCCTTCACAACACCACCGCCGCCACGAGAGGTCACCCGAGAGGTCACTCGCCGCCGCCACGAGCGGTCACCCGAGAGGTCAACGAGAGGTCACTCGACGCCGCCACGAGCGGTCACCCGAGAGGTCAACGAGAGGTCACCGGGGATCCCGACATGAAATGTCACGGTTAACTTCCCCTGCGCCGCAACGCGTTATGCGCGCGGGACGCCGCCCTATATATCTTAGTTAATTTAGCGCCTAAATGCGGGTCAATCTTTCTCTACTACTAGCTAGCTGTCAGGTACCAACAAAAGCATCACGATTCACCTGTCTCATTCAGCCTCTAATTCTGTGATCGCCTGTAGCATAGTGGTAAGTGTCTGGCCTGGCACGCCGTAGACCCGTGTTCGAAATCAGATGGAGACTGTTTTTTTAAAATAATTCGGAATTTTAAAAATACGGAGCACCTGACCTGGACTAGCGGTCAACATCCGGCCACGAAATGTCACGGTCAACTCCCCCTGTCTAGCGTGTACATGTGGTGCGCTGCGCACCACACTATATATCTTTGTTAATTTACCGGAATAATAATAATCAAATGGACCCTTGTATACTACTCATGTTATGGGAAATAGTCACCAACAGAATTGACATGATGTGGATAGAAGATTGTGGAAGGACATGATCACTTGTACACTCTACTTTGTAGTTTGTACTTTTCTACTCCCTTGTGTGTGTGCTATTTATCTATTCCATTCACACACATAACAACACAAGATGTTCTCTGATCGGCCGCCTTTATTTCCCTTGTCGGTTGTTGTATTTTCATACAACTTCACAATTACGACTTTCATAATTTATATTCAATGAACATATCATTTGTGCAGTTTTACTGAAATATCTCATAGAAACCATACATCTTGAGATGTCAATTGTAGTTCATCTATCCATTCTCCTCAACTGTCACTCTCTAATATATTCTGTTTATTCTAATCTTCTTAATTGCGCTCGGCATTATCTTATTTGGACCGTTCCCCATTGAACGACCCTCCCTACTCTATCTATTGCTGTTGCCGGTTCCGTTACTGCTATTAGTCCATTTTCCTAATTGTCAGTTGCTGTTGTCGACTATTTTATGCTCATCGGCTGGTTGGACCTCTCTTCTGGCACCGATCTCCAACTGAATTATATTCTGCTCCTAAATATCCAGCGCTCTCTGCTTGTTCCCCCTTTTAACGCAAGCTATCTCCTTGGGCTTCCATCTCTATTGCTCTCTGCTCATAGTCTTCAACTGTCGCTAGTTCTGTCCATGGCTCTCAACTGTCCAACTGCTCTCTGCGGCTGCCGATCTCCAACTGAATTATATTCTTCTAACCGTCCAGCCCACTACGTCATCCTCTTTTCCACGTCACTTTCTTTTCTGCGTACTGTACTGCACCAATTCTGCCTCTACATCTTTTAGTGCGCAATTCTCTTCTACACACTTACGCCAACCGGTATGGCACAAAAAGTACAAATAAAGTTGTCTTGTGACGCAAGTGACGTATAGAGAATATGTTGATAGTGACCATAAATTTTACAGAACTTCAGCATATGATTTTCGGGGTAATGTGGTCGGTATTACGCCCTTGCCGCTTTACTTTCCCAGAAAAAATCAGGTACCCATTTAAGGCTGGCTGAACCGAAAGCCGTCCAGGATCGAACCTGACCTCTCGTCCTTTGTAGTCCACTTCACTAACCACTGAGCTATTGCGGCTCCCTTATTTATTCTATGGCGGGGATTAGACCACGCTTTTTTCTCAGTTCTTCATTTCTGATCTTATCTCCCAGGTTGTTTAGTGTCATTCATCTAACACATTTCATCTCAGTAGAGGTAATTTTTCTTATTGTTCTTGCATGTAGCATCAGGGACTGGTATATAGAGCACAACTTTGGGATGAAGATTGTATTGTAGAGTGCCCGTTTAGATTCCAGAGTTATTTCCTTGTTGGACATTATTGATGAAAGCTGTCCAATGATTTAACAAGCTTTGTTCCATCTTGAGTATATTCTGCTGTTTTTGAATTGGTGTTTGTCACTAGACTTCCTAGGCATTTAAATGCTGTACTTGTTTTAGTTGTCTGCCTTCTATAGCTGTGTTGATGTTCTGTCTTTGGTGATATTCATGACTCCTGTTTTGTTAATGATGATTTTATTGGTTATGGTTATGGAAGGCCTCGGTATCACAGCAAACGAATTAAAATCCATAATTGCTCAACCGCCCGTGCCAGTGGAATCATCCGAATTACTAACTCATCTCCCAAACAAAGAAAGGTAACTGTAGTCCCCATCGTAGCAGTCTCAGCACACGCCAAAAGACATAAGGCGAAACCGCGCAGAAAGTGAACACAGCCAACTGTTCCCTGTCATACGATATCATCATTCATCGTAAACAAGCGGGATATCGAAGCAGGATCAAAACGGATGAGACACACAGCTCACGGTGTGCACAGAGCACTTAACTCAGTAGCTCCTGCAACAAGCCGGACTTGGAATATGAGGAAACTGCAAGAAGGAACACTTTTCAGACATAGCCTTAAATGGTTCCTGCCGCCTATCCACTATATACCATGGGAGTTCACGTCCTCCCGAAAATGATGATCGTCATAGCACTTGATGATGTTAGGCCGTCATTGATGACTCCAATTCCAAACATATAGACACACAGTGGTGGTAAGTTATCATTTCCAATTCAACAGAAGCCACCTGACTAATCTCGTCCTATGGTCTGAATGTACCAGCTACTGCTTGCAGACTTGCAGGAAAAATAATGATGATTTTATGTTGTATTTTTTGCCTGTGCTGTTGAGTCTATTTAAGTATTCTAGATGGTCTTCTATTTTTCCATGTATTAGTGGAAGGACTGATCGTCTGGAAATAGAAGCTCGTTGATCTCCTCTGTCTTCGATGGGTTGTCTAACTTGCATGTATATTTCATGTATGTAATAAACAATAAAAGGGGGGGGGGGGGGGGATAGTACGCACCCCTGACTTACACCTGATCTAACTTCCAAGTCATCTATGTAGCTACCTGCTGATCTGACTGTGCAGCTGCTATGTTTCTATGTCATCATCATCATCATTATGTAGAGACTTTCATTAGGTTTGGTTAAATGTTGCTTTACTCCGTATGTCATTAGTATTCCCAGTAGTTGGTCTGTATTTACTTGTCGAATGATTTTCCTGGTCAATGAAAGCTATGTACACATTTTGATTGTTTTCTCTCGTCTTTTAATTTTCTGCAACAACGATCAACACGGAAGTAAATATTTTAGAATAAGGGAAAATAATAATGCAAATTTTAGTTTCAAAATATCTGCTAGAGTATCGTCCCTTCTATTTCCGCTTGCTATTTCTTCCTCCCGAAGACTACAACTCGACGTCTGGAATAAGAAATAGTTGGCACTTCAGTTTATTGTTTATTCACAATAATACAAAGTAAACATATTTATAATCTCATTGATCTAATTCTGCGGCAAGTGTGACTATTTATTTTTAAATATTAATTTTAATACGAAAAGCTTCCCTCTATTACTAAGTCTGTCAGCACGAGGGATATATCATTTAAAATGGTTATTTGGTTATTTGGATCACACGTTCTGTCCACGCGGGGGGGGGGGGGAATAATATACATTCACAAATATCATGGGATGAGACAAATGAAAATGTTGCTATTTATATGATTCTACAAGCGTGTTAAGTCGACTTTTGTGTTGCACCAGCAGTGTTTCAGTGAATGAGCGCTGCAAAATAGTGGGGATAAAGTCAGTTCTTAAAAAAAAAATGAAAGTTCTCACTAGTCACCAACAATACGGCAGCCATAAAGATATATTAACTCTTTCCGTACGGAAGCTTTTTATCAATGCAACGGAAGAGATTTCAGAGACAAAATGTTTCATGGTTTTAAGAATCAATCTACATATTTATATTTATCTAACATATAACATATTATATATGAATTTTTATATAACTGAACAAGGAATCAGATTTCAGCAATACCAAGATGATACAAGACATGTGAAAGGAATATGATTTGATAACGGTTCACACTAATCAAATTGAGAGTGACGCACAGTGCGGTGAACGCACGGAAAGAGTTAAGTTCCATTATTGACATAAATCCTGATCTAAATCTATATGAGTCAAGGTAAAGAAATGCACATAATGCATTAAAATGCGCTTGTTGTATGCACACGTAATTGTTTTTAGAAACTTCTGTTACCGCGTGCTGTGGCGTACATTTTCACTTTTGTACATGCACATGAATTTGGTGTGAGAGATAGATAACAATTAGTAAAGTAGTAAAGAACCGCCTCCCGCAAAGTGGCGTTGAGGCAATATGGTGTTCTTCTTCCGCTTTGCTTTTTCTCACTGGTACCGAAAAGGTGTCGTGGTTATATCATTTGTCGTTCTTGAGCTGCTCGAACTGTCTGAATTAGTGGTTTTCCTTTTTTGCTACATGTCTCTGTCACTGCATCAATCCATCTTTTTCTGGGTCTTCCTCTTGGTCTTTTCCCAAGTATTATTGAGAAGAACGCCCTTGATAGTGATTGGTAAAACTGTTCGTTAACCCACAGATATAACTGTCAATCTGTCCTAGGTTATTACTTTTTGGATTGTACAGTCAATGTAAATATCTTGACAGATAATTGGTAACAAAAAGTTCAATGTTTGTGGTTTTTGTGACGTATTGTTGTGTTGTGCTGAATGCTATTTTGCTGAGAAGACTCTCGTGGAAGAGATTCTGCCAATGGTGCTGCCAGTTCATACCTTACATCGTGTAATTGTTTCCCTTAATTTGTAAGATCTTTCTTGACCAAAAATGACTTTTAATGGACTTGTAAACCTTACAAGATAATGTGTAAAAGAAAAACAGACCATTTGTTCAACTTTCTACACATGTTTTCTATTATTTATCAACCAAGTACCTTACCTGCTGGATTTAAATGAACATGTCTTTCCTTAACTCTCAATTTCGACATTAATTCATCATTTCTTTTGTTGATGTGACAAGCCATTCTCTTAAACTGTCTGGTATTTTTTTTCTCTCTTGATTCCCTCTATTTCTTCGTCTCTCTCTTTTCCCAGCTGTCACAATATATCCCAGCTGTTCCTGTCTCGTTACAGAGCCAAAAATGATGATTGTTTCTTCATAATTTTGGAAATTAGTTCTCTTGATTTTTTAGCCTCTTTCAGAACGTTTTCATTACTCTTCTTAGCTGTAAGAGCTCATGATATTCTCAACATTCTTCTGTAAAACAACACTTATACAGCATACAGTGATTGTCCTGCCTTATTGTCCATGATTCACATCTATATGTTAAGACTGGTTCTACAAAACTAAGAATTCTTTTCCTTTTTCTTGTTTCCATTGTCATAAATGGAATAGACAGTATCTTCCTAATTTTTTTTGATGAAAGCTACTTTTGCCTGAGCCATTCCACATCTGACCTCTGTTGTATATCTACCATATAAGGTTAACACTGTTCCCAGATATTTAAATTCATTTAGCTGTTTTAATATTAGTTCCACGTGTCTTTATTGTGCATTTTGGTGATGTCTTTTTCTTTGTTGGTACAATTAATTCTTGTCTTTTTGCTTTTGAGGCTGAACACTTTAGTTTTGCTTCCCTTCACTATACTGCTTAACATTTCTTGTTATTCATTTTCACTGTTATCAAATACGACTATCATCACCATAAGTGAGGTTATCTATACTATTACCTCCGCTTATTATTCCAGGCATGCCCCTTATGGATCTTAAAATAATCTCACTATACATATTAAATAAATCTGGTGACAGCACACAACCTTGCCTAACACCCTGTTGTATTTATTGAAATAAATCCCAATTGACTTCTAGTTCTTATGGCCGCTGTTTGCTGCTAGTATATGTTCTGTATTACTATTAGATCTTTACTGTCAAAGTCTATGCCTTCTAAAATTTTAATATTTATGGTGCTTTACTTTGTCAAATGCTTTAGTATAAAACCTGAAACATAGGTATAGATCTGTTTTTATCTATATGGCTTTTTCTACAAAAGATCTTACGAAGTATATGGCATTGTTCGTACCTTAACCTCCAAAAAGCCACACTGTTCATCACTAAATTCTGAAGTGATTTTGTTTCGCACTCTTCGCATGATGATTCTTAGTAATATATTAGTTTTTGGGACCTCGGTTTTCTAATTGGGAAACCACCCGACTGGGCTACTGTCGTTCGGACAACCCGTGTTCGATTCCCGATGAAAGCACTATGGGTTGTACTCGTGGTTGTAAAAATAAATACCCCCGCCATCGAACCAGCCCTTGCATAAATGGGTACCAGGTAGCACTATGGGAAGGTGAGGAATGCCGCCTCGCATAGTGAGTTTTGATGCTTGAAGCGATACTATCCAGAAGTATCCGAAAAACACTTATGGACAGACGGCTAAGCAGATATGGGTGAAAACTCGCGTGTTAAGACGTTGATTCAAGTCTCGTACTTTACTCTTTTTTGTATCTTAGTCATGTGACTCATAAGGCATATTATGCGGCGAACATTTAATCACACCACATTTCTTTGGTAGAGCTATGAATATTGATTTTAACAGATCATCTGCTCTATATCCACGGTTGTAGATACCATTCATATTTCTATTCAAATCACAACAACGAACAAACCACGTTACATAAACTCACATAACCGATAATAGTGTCGCTTTTTTTTTTTTTTTAGAGGACTGGGTGGTCTAAAGATAAGGTGTCGACATCAGAACAGAAAGGTCCCATGTTTGAATCTCACCATAGGCAGGGAGAATTTTTCATTTCGAATTATTGTTTTTTTTTTTGTGGCGTTACCCTCCACTGGTCTCTGGGTAGTGAGATCCGATATAGACGTATCAGATAACAGGGAAAACCAAAGGTCTTCATTAAAGAACCCTCGATAGTTAAGTCAAAAGGTCTTCATTAAAGAACCCTCGATAGTTAAGTCAAAAGTAGGCCAACATGGCTCGATGTTGAGGGTTTGCATCTGGGTTGTAATATGTGTGCTTTTCGGCCCGACGCATCACATCATTCTTGCGTACCGGATTTGCTTTCCATTTTCGATCTTTACTCGCTTGGTCAGATGGATAATCTGTTTCCAGGATCACCGATAGGAGGTGGTGCAAGGTCTTGATCAAGTGTTGTTCGCCGATCCTGATGCAATCAATGATGTTATTCGCCGATACTGACGCAATCAGCAATGTTGTTCGCCAATCATGACGCAATCAGCGATGTTGTTCGCCGATCCCGATGCAATCAGCGCTGTTATTCGCCAATCATGACGCAATCAGCGATGTTGTTCTCAATCCTGATGCAATCAGCGATGTTGTTCTCAATCCTGATGCAATCAGCGATGTTGTTCTCCGATCCTGATACAATCATCAATGTTCTTCTCCGATCCTGATGCAATCAGCAATGTTGTTCTCCAATCCTGATGCAATCAGCGATGTTGTTCTCCAATCCTGATGCAATCAGCGATGTTGTTCTCAATCCTGATGCAATCAGCGATGTTGTTCTCCGATCCTGATGCAATCATGCGATGTTGTTCTCCGATCCTGATGCAATCAGCGATGTTGTTCTCCGATCCTGATGCAATCAGCGATGTTGTTCTCCAATCCTGATGCAATCAGCGATGTTGTTCTCAATCCTGATGCAATCAGCGATGTTGTTCTCCGATCCTACAGCAATCAGCGATGTTGCTCGCCGATCCTAGAGCAATCAGCGATGTTGTTCGCCGATACTGACACAATCAGCTTTAGCTGATAAAACGGCTGCCATGCCAACCTTATGCTATAGACTCTTATTCAGATTTCTCTATAATGTGTTTAGTCAACTGCGACATACGTCCTATTGTAGCTACTAGCTATAATTATTTAATATATGAAGCAAGTACAATTTAAAAGAAATGAAAATGCGTCTGATAAATGTGATATCAATACCATTTTATTATCCAAGTGCACATAGAGAGAATATCAATAACATTTTATTATCCAAGTGCACACAAACAGGATATCAATACCATTTTATTATCCAAGTGCACATAGAGAGGATATCAATAACATTTTATTATCCAAGTGCACATAGAGAGGATATCAATAACATTTTATTATCCAAGTACACATAGAGAGTTTATCAATACCATTTTATTATCCAAGTGCACATAGAGAGGATATCAATAACATTTTATTATCCAAGTGCACATAGAGAGGATATCAATAACATTTTATTATCCAAGTACACACAGACATGATATCAATAACACGTGAAACCAAAACACTGAATACTTGACTGGAACAATTATTTAAATTGTAAAATCATTATAGTTTTCGTTCAGTTTGGAAAGGGCGGTTGTCCGATATATTATTATTATTATTGAAATTGGGAAGAATTAACTCCATGCTTTAAAGCGTATGGAGTATATGGTATTAGCGCCCATTTCTTTCGGTGACCAACGAAAAGATGTAACATTTTGCTATTCTAAGTTTTAGAATTGGTGTTATTTGTTTCGATGTTAGTATATTTTTCATGGCATTAAAATTACTCTTGTCATAACTATTCTTTTGTTTATTTCAGTTTCACAGTTTCCATCACTGATTATAGTATGTCCCAGGTAGTTGTTGCTCTGAACTGTCTCCGGTGTATTCCTTCAACTTTGATATTTATTTGTAGGTCTTGATAATTTACTTTCCTTTAGATCATAGTTTTTTAGTCTTTTTGATATTCATATCCAATCCATATATTTTGCTTGTCATGTTTATTTCAATAATTAATTGTTGTAGATCTTTTGAAAAATGATCTTTATTAATTTGTAGCAACAAACATTGTACAATTTGTCTCCATCTGTCTCAAATTTGTTTCCACATACCCAGTACATGACGTGTTGCAAACATCCCGGCAATGTCGGCAATGCCTATTTGAGTATCTTGGCTATGTAATTATCTTGTTCTAACTAGGCCACACAAAATCCACGTACCTAATTTGCAATATTACACTTTCTAATGAAAGTATGTAGTGAACAAATGTGGGAGATGCTAGAAACATACGGAGTAAGCCAACATCAAACCAACCTAATTAAAAGTCTCTACATTAACAGCAGCTGCACAGCTAGAATAGTAGCAGGCAACACAGACCACTTCGAAGCTAGATTAGGTGTAAGACAGGGGTGCGTACTTTCCACCCTACTTTTTATTACTTCATCATCATCAAGTACCGGGCCTGCTGGCGTAGGTGATCATGTCTCTGCACAACTTTCGATCTCGACAGTTATTTATCATTTCTGTTGTTGACCTTCTGCCAAGCCATTCTTTTAAGCCTTCTGGTATCTTTTCACTTTGCTTCCCTCTATCTCTTCGTTCCTCAATTTTCCCAGTTGTTACAATATATTCCAGCTGTTCTCTTCTCATAACATGGCCAAAATGATGATTGTTTCTACCTAATATTGGAAATTAGCTCTCTTTTTGCTTTGGTCTCTTTCAGAACGTTTTCATTACTCTTCTTAGCTGTTGATGTAATTCTCAACATTCTTCTGTAATACGCCAGTTTATTACCTACATGGACTATATAAGCAAGTTAGCCAACCCATCAGAGACAGAGGATCAGAGACGGAATAGACGAACGAGCTTCTATTTGCAGACGATCAGGCACTAATACATGAAACAATAGAAGACCAACACGACCTACAAGAACATACAAATAGACTCAACAGCATAGGCACAAAATACAACATGAAAATCAACATATTACAAAACATAAGTCATGAATACGCAACAGAGAAACATAACATCAACACAACTATAGAAAGACAGACAATTAAAACAAGTAGAGGAATTTAAATACATAGGAAGTCTAGTGACAAATGGCAATTCACAAACAGCAGAAATAGACTCAATATGCAACAAAGCTTGTCAAATCATTGGACAGTTATCACCACTATTGTCCAACAATAGTGAGGCAAAGCGGACACTGTTGAATACAACCTTCATTCTAACGTAGTGCTACCAATTCCAGTGCTGGAATATAAATGCAAAACAATAAAAACAAATAACCTCTACTGAGATGAAATGCGTTGGACGAGTGACAGGAAACAGTCTGAGAGATATGATCAAAGATGAAGAACTGAGAAAAAAGCTAGGAATAGCCCCCGCCATAGAATGTATAAACAACAACATATAAAATTATTTGGTCACGTGACACAGCAGAAAGATCGAAATACAACACATCGAGCCTTCAATAAACGTTGTGAGAACATCAGACCCAAGGGTCGACCACGAAAAGATGGATTGACGAAATATTAAAAGCACTAGGAAACATAACAGCATCAGAGGCGAACAGAAGAGCAAAAGACGGCAAGTTATATCTCCCCTGGACGTTGAAAGGCAAATCAGGAAGGAAAGAAGAAGAAGGTGAAGAATGAAAGTATACGGCCATGTAAGCGTAACCAGAACATTTTGAAAATGTCCCATAAGATGAAAAGAATAAAACAGTAGATTATTTTCGCACGTATCGGGATAGGTTTAAAGCTAGACTTACAATGAAAGATTTGTTGGTTCAGAAATCTACTTGTTTAAAAGGTAGGTATTATCGCTTCTTACGAAATGTGCAAAGCTGATTGTTAAAGAAGGAAAACCACACACTCTAGGGAATCTTCGAAACACGTACACTGGGGGAATCTTTGACCACGTACACTAGGGGAATCTTTGAACACGTTCACTAGGGGAATATTTGAACACGTACAGTAGGGGAATCTATGTACTAACACAAGGGGAATCTTTGAACACGTACACTAGAGGAATCTTTGACCACGTACACGGACGAATCTTTGACCACGTACATTAGGGGAATCTTTGACAACGTACACTAGGGGAAACTTTGAACACGTACACTAGGGGAATTTTTGACCACGTACACGGAGGAATCTTTGATCACGTACACGGAGGAATCTTTGACCACGTACACTAGGGGAATCTTTGACCACGCACACGAGGGAATCTTTGACCAGGCACACGAGGGATTCTTTGACCACGTACACGGAGGAATCCTTGACCATGTACACTAGGTGAATCTTTGACCACGTACACTGGGGAATCCTTGACCATGTACACAAAGGGAATCTTTGACAACGTACACTAGTGGAATCTTTGAACATGTACACTGGGCAATCTTTGACCACGTACAATAAGGGAATAAGGGAATCTTTGACCACGTCAACTAGGGAAATCCTTGGCCATGTACACTAGGGTAATCTTTGACAACGTACACGGGCTAACCTTTGACCACGTACACTAGGGGAATCTTTGACCACGTACACTAGGGGAATCTTTGAACACGTACACCTGAGGAATCTTTGGCCACGCACACGGGAAATCTTTGACCACGCACACGGGGGAATCTTTAACAAGGTACACTGGGGAATCTTTGACCACGCACACGGGGGAATCTTTGACCACGCACACTACGGAAATCTTTGACCACGTTCACAGGGGAATCCTTGACAATGTACACTAGGGGAATCTTTGTCCACGTAAACTAGGGTAATCTTTGAACACGTACCCTAGAGGAATCTTTGACCAGGCACACGAGGGAATCTTTGACCACGCACACTGGGGAATCTTTGACCATGTACACTGAGGAATCTTTGAACACGTACACTGGGGAATTCTTGACCATGTACAATAGGGAAATCTTTGACCACGTCAACTAGGGGAATCTTTGACCACGTCAACTAGGGGAATCTTTGACCACGTACACTGGGGAATCCTTAGCCATGTACAAATATGGTAATCTTTGACCACGTACACTGACGAATCTTTGTCCACGTAAACTAGGGGAATCTTTTAACACGTGCACCAGAGGAATCTTTGTCCACGTAAACTAGGGGAATCTTTGAACACGTACACCAGAAGAATCTTTGACCACGTACACTGACGAATCTTTGTCGACGTAAACTAGGGGAATCTTTGAACACGTACACTGACGAATCTTTGTCGACGTAAACTAGGGGAATCTTTGAACACGTACACTTGAGGAATCTTTGACCAGGCACACGAGGGAATCTTTGACCACGCACACTGGGGAATCTTTGACCACGTACACGGAGGAATCTTTGAACACGTACACTGGGGAATTCTTGACCATGTACACTAGGGGAATCCTTGACCACATACACTGAGGAATTCTTGACCATGTACACTAGGGGAATCTTTGACGACGTACACTGGGGAATCCTTGATCACGTACACTGGGGAATTCTTGACCATGTACACTAGGGGAATCTTTGACCACGTACATTGGGGAATCCTTGACCACGTACACTGGGAATCCTTGATCACGTACACTGGGGAATTCTTGACCTTGTACACTAGGGGAATCTTTGACCACGTACATTGGGGAATCCTTGACCACGTACACTGGGGAATCCTTGACGACGAACAATCTGGAGTTTTTGACCAGGTACACTGTGGGAATCGTTGACCACGTACACTGGGGGAAACCTGAAGAATACTGGGAAAAGTATATTTATCTTTTCCATGAAAGGATAAGATAAGGGGGTGGTGTGGTCGTGTGTGCCGCATAGGAATAAAAAACAAGGTCGGAAGGGGCCACGGTAGAAGAACGGTAAGGAAACGCTGCTTTAGACTACACAATTATCTTTTGTGATTAAGCAACGCAATAATTTAACTTCAGGCATTTATAAAAATACATTTATGGAAATAATGCTATTGACTTGTCTTCCTCACGTTTTCGAGTTTGTCTAATATTCTGTTTATCATTCTCGTTGGAGTCCCTTGATCTATCTTTTTTTTTTTTTAATTTGCAGTTGTGTGGACTTGTTGACCATATCTGTTTGTCTTTTCATATAAGTCAACCGATTTAACAAGCTGTTGATGTATACGTTAAGTAATAAACAAAATAACTGACAACATAACTTCAAGTATGCGTTGTGTGTCAAATTAATCTTAATTTTAATGCTTGTGTCTTTGTGGTGTCAGTTGGTGTTCTTTTAAATGTCGGCGCAGACAAATGTCACAAAATGGTCACAATTTTAAATATAGATTGCTTGTGTTCTCAGTAAACATAAACATATCTATACAATACAGTCATTACACGTCTAGTCACTGAACAACATACACGTATAGAAAGCAGTTTCATTATCTCGCCCATGAATATAAAAACGAAAGTTATAACGAATTAAGGGAACTAACGATCTTTTTATTGAATGTACCAGTTACTTCCCTTTGTCAGCAAATACCAAAATGAGACACATGTAGCAAACCGTATTTAATCTATTCTCCTCTCTCTCTCTCCCTTCTCCCTAACCACTTATAACTTGTAACAGGAAGTGAGCTATCGCACTTTTAGATAGTGAGTTATCACTGTGTTTCTAAAATCTAGAAAATAAAATATGTGTGGCCAATCAACGAGTCAAAAACATCAGATAATATAGTAAGGTGAAGCCACATGGTGCGATAATTTTTGTTAGATCAAGATAAAAACAGATACAGATTTATATCAAATACAGATTTAGATGCTAAATCAGGACATGCAAGTCTAAATTATGTAGTACTTGGGTTGGCTCATTCCTTATTTGACATTTCTTTCTTTATTCTATTTTCCTTCATCTAATATCGTCAGAGAATACGGAGAATGATCTAGAAGAAATGATAGATATAATTGGGAAATAGAGCAGCAAGAAAGGCGTCAGTTTCAACAGTAAGAAAAGAGAAGTAATGGTCATATCGAAGAAGCGACCATCACCATCATGCAACATAAAAATCATCATCATCATTGAGTGCCGTCTCCGCATCGAAGGTTGGCTACCATGGAGCGCTATTTCACTCTGTCTCTTGCTTTGATGGTGCAGATTGTCATAGATTGCCTTGCCCATCTTTTGATGTTACTCGTCCATGTTAGTCTAGGTTTGCCTCTGCCTCTATTACCTTGTATTTTCCCTTCCAATATTACTTTTATTAGGCTGTTGTGTCTTTTAACATGCCTCAAAAATTGCATTGTTACCTGGATATATAAATGTATAGTTATCGTCTTGTATGTATCCACTTTATTTCCATCTTGTTTCTGATATGCCTAAAATATCTATGTTTAATCGTTCTACTATAAGGTTTTCTAGTTAAACAGTTTCCAGTTATACTCGTTTATTTCGTAACATCAGCTTACCACTTAAAGACACCTATATCTTATTTATTATACTTTATTATACTTTATTATACTTTATTATACTTTATTATACTTTATTATACTTTATTATACTTTATTATACTTATGTGACTTACACTTTTGCGTTGTTTGTTGCTCCAAAAGGAGTAAAGTCATCAAGAAGCAGCAAGATGCCAAGCTGATGATAATGACAATTTAAAAGAAAAGAAAAAAAAAGTGGATTGGTAACAGCTTTATGTGGTAATTTACAAAACAAAAAAAAAACAACGTTGTTTTGTTCATCTCCAAAAGAAGCCATGATACGAGAAAATGTAACATAACCACATTTGTAAATCAGTTAAAATACCTTAGTTTACTTTATTTCTCTCATTTATTCAATGTTGCTTTACATATAACACTGAAATCTGAAGGTAGCAGGCCTATAACTGATTTTAAATAACTCGTGCATATATAAATATATATATAAAGTAAGTAAAGTAAAGAGCCCCGTCACGGCAAGTGGCGTTTAGGGAATATGATGTTGGTGAAACATAAATTTTACAGACCGCTGGCACATGATTCTTGGAGTAATGTGGTTAGTATTACGCCCATGCCGCTTTACTTTCCCAGAAAAAAATCCTGTATCCATTTAATGCTGGGTGAACCCGGAATCCGTCGCTCAGTATCGAACCCCTCTTGTCCTTTGTAGTCCAGTTCACTAACCACTGAGCTATCGTGGCTGTATATATATATATATATAAATTCTTATAATATAAATTATATTATAAAATAATTATAATATATTTATATATATATATATAAATTCTTGCGGTATTTGTCTTCACGTGTGTTGGTCACAGGAATACCGTTACCAGACCTCAGAATCTAGCTGGGCAAGTCAGACATTTACCTTATTATTTAAAGCGTGGATAGCAAGCGCCACATGTAAGTTTCGTTTCCCCACACAACTTTTCCTTCTGTTTCAGATGAAATGTCCTGGTTCCTCTTTTTTAATAATCTGGTAGCCCCCACACAGGAAATAGGAGAATTCTGAAGATGTTTTGATTACAATCTTTTCATCAATATATGCTGTGTAGTGTTGGGAAGAAATAGTGATGTAGATATCTATTTTAGATCAAGTGTGTTAAATATGAAATGTATATTTAAAATATAGCATTTTACCAAGTGTGGTAAATATGAAATGTATATTTAAAATATAGCATTTTACCAAGTGTGGTAAATATGAAATGTATATTTAAAATATAGCATTTTACCAAGTGTGGTAAATATGAAATGTATATTTAAAATATAGCATTTTACCAAGTGTGGTAAATATGAAATGTATATTTAAAATATAGCATTTTACCAAGTGTGGTAAATATGAAATGTATATTTAAAATATAGCATTTTATCATATTGTTATGGGCGTATTTCAGTTACGAAGCGTGGATTATGAGAGAAAAAAGTTGTTTTTTTTTTCAGATAAATCATCATCATGTACCCTGCCGGTTGGCGTAGGCGATCATGTCCCTCCACAATCTTCTATCTACAGTGCGTCGTATCAGTTCTGTTGTTGACTGTTTTCCATGCCATGACACCAAGCTATCCAGTATTTTCTCTCTTTGTCGTCCGCGATCTCTCTTTCCTTTTATTTTGCCAGTTGTAACCAAGTATTCCAACTTTCCTCTTCTCATGATGTGCCCGAGAAATGCTGATTGCTTCTTTCTGATGTTTTTTAAAAGCTGCCTTTTTGTGTTGGCCTCTTTCAGAACTTCCTCATTGGTCTTTTTATCTGTCCAGGGAACTTTCAACATTCTTTTTCTTCAGATAAATTGGATTTTAAATAGTGTGAAGTGTACTGTTAATAATGGTGAACTCGTTCAGAAAGGTATTTTAAAATGTGTACATATTAGAGCTTATATAGACAGCTTATAATGAGATCATAAACTAGTCGCATACATCTAGCAGCCACGTTTGGGAGGGAAGAGGTAGGTGGGAGGGGGCATCAAATCAGCCTGACCGCTCGATTCAGTTGAGTGAAAGCCTTCACGTACCCCTGGCTTATCTGGTCGGTGCGGTAGTTGTTGAATAATGAACGAAATTACAAACATCGGAGATTGACTATATCTCCTCTCGACGCTAATTGCAAATCAGGAAGGAAAGTAGTTGGGGAAATATTACAACAACAACAACAAACAATTTGACCTCAACACTTCGCTTCGACAGCATTTCTTTTTTCTTTAGTACTACGGTCCGCTTCACGGACTGTAGAGATTGTAAAATGCCGTAATCATATTGATAGTTGCTGTGTACAATGGTATGTCAGTGTACTAGTTCCTGAGATTTGTTTCATTCAAATTCTACATTGCAGTTAAAAATTAACTGTACAAAGGAAGAGACGCATCATAACCGAGAAGCATAACATTTCAAAATGTATTAACATATTTTTTTAAATATTTACCACGTAATTATTAAAATGTGGACTATTAATAAATCTGCAGAAAAAAATCCATTATTATTGTTGGATCATGTCCTGCAAAAGAATATTTAAAATACCATGGGCAAAGAAAAGAGATTTGTGTCAATGTTGCAATAAATGAGAGTTCCATAAAACTTGGCTACTAAAGAATATAAAAGTTATGAAATTCAACTATTTTTGGTTCTAAAAAAAGACATATGATTATCTGCAGAAATCATCGATAGCAAGCAAGACAGAAAAAGTTCATAATAGGTGCTGCAGGAGTCAAATTCCAACAGGAGCATGATTGAGTTTGGTGAATATTGAAGGGATTTTAACATTTTTCTTGAATCAGGGAAGCTGTATAAAAATTGATGTCCTATAACATAATGTCGTAAAGTACGAGACTTGAACCGGCGTCTGATCACGCGAGTTTCCACCCACAAGTGCTCGGCCACCTATCAAGAAAGGCCACCTATCAAGAAAGGCCACCTATCAAGAAAGGCCACCTATCAAGAAATGTTCGGAGATTTCTGGATAGTGTCGTTTCAACCATCAAAACTCACAATGCGAGGCGGCATTCCTCGCCTTCCCAGGTTATTACCGTCGTACACATTTCTGCCAACGACTGGGTCGACCGTGGGGATATTTCTTTTTTCCCAACCACGAGTACAACTCACACTGCTCCCAGCGGGAATCTACACGGGTTGTCCGAACGTTGGTAGTCCAGTCGAGTGGTTTTCCCAACTAGGCTACCGAGGTCCCCTACGCTTTAGTATTAAATATACGCTTTATAATACTAGGTCACAACACATTGAACAAAGTAGGAACAGGTAGACAATTGTTTGTAATAAAGAAACACTCCGAGCGGAATGGCTAACATAAAAGGTCTTGTCATTCATCATATCTGTAAACTAACAATACACACCACATATCTGTAAACTAACAATACACACCACATATCTGTAAACTAACAATACACACCACATATCTGTAAACTAACAATACACACCACATATCTGTAAACTAACAATACACACCACATATCTGTAAACTAACAATACACATCACATATCTGTAAACTAACAATACACATCACATATCTGTAAACTAACAATACACACCACATAACTGTAAACTAACAATACAGATCACATATCTGTAAACTAACAATACACACCACATATCTGTAAACTAACAATACACACCACATATCTGTAAACTAACAATACACATCACATATCTATAAACTAACAATACACACCACATATCTGTAAACTAACAATACACACCACATATCTGTAAACTAACAATACACACCACATATCTGTAAACTAACAATACACACCACATATCTGTAAACTAACAATACACACCAATATCTGTAAACTAACATTCATCATCACCATCAAGTACCGGGCCTGCTGGCGTAGGAGATAATGTCTCTCCACAACTTCCGATCTCGGCAGCTATTTATCATTTCTGTTGTTGACCTTCTGCCAAGTCATTCTCTTAAGCTGTCTGTTATTGTTTCTCTTTGCTTCCCTCTATCTCTTCGTCCCTCAATTTTTCCAATTGTTACAATCTATTCCAGTTGTGACTTTTCATTACATGGCCAAAAAATGATGATTGTTTCTTCCTAATATTGGAAATTAGCTATTTTGTTGTTTCGACCTCTCTCAGAACATCTTCATTACTATTCTTAACTGTCCATGGTACTGTCAACATTCTTCTATAAAACCACATTTCTACAGACTCCAGTGATTTTCTTGTCTGTTGTCATATTGTCCATGATTCGCATCCATATGTTAAGACTGGCTCTACATAACATTTAAGAACTCTTTTTCTTGTTTCTGTTGTCAAAAATGGATTGCATAGAATCTTCCTCATTCTTCGGAAAGCTGCTTTTGCCTGAGCCATTCTACATCTCACCTCTTTTGTACATCTTCCGTCTGAGGTTAACAAAGTTCCCACATATTTAAATTAATTTACCTGTTTTAATATTGTTCCACTTGTCTTTATTTTGCACTGAGGTGATGTCTTTTTCTTTGTTGTTACCATTACCTCTGTCTTTTTGCTATTAGGCTGAGTCATTTATTTTTGCTTTCTTTCACTATAATGTCCAACATTTCTTGTAACTCATTTTCACTCTTAGTGATTAAGACTGTATCATCAGCATACCTTATATTATTTATATTATTATATTAAACTAACATTACTCACCAGATATTTGTAAACTAACATTCTTCTATTTCTACCTTTTTAGCTCCCAGTGGAGCATAATTCTTCAACAAACACCTTTCCAAGTCGTTTTTTTTTGTCATTCTTTTAAGATCATTCCATGTCTTCCCCATCATCTTCATCTCTGCTTCTATCTGTCTTCTCCAAGAATTCCTTTGTCTTCCTCTTTGTCTTTTCTCCTGGGGATTCCAAAAAAGGGCCATTTGTGTAATACTCTCAGTTGGCTTCCGTAGTGTGTGTCCTATCCAGCGGCATCGTCTTCGCTGTATCTCTTTATCCACTGGTGTTTGACTAGTATATTTCAATAATTCTATGTTAGAGATTTTGTCCTGCCATTTCCATCCTTTTATTCTGCGTAAGCATCCATTAATGAAAGTCTGTATCTTCGTGATTGTCAATATTGTTGTTCTCCATGTTTCACAGCCATATAATAGGACCGCCTTAACATTTGAGTTGAAAATTGTTATTTTTGTATTTAACATAGTTTCTTTAATTTTCATATGTTTCCAAGTGCAATGAAAGCTCCTCTTGCTTTTGGTATTTTTGTTTTGGTATCATTTTCTGTTCCTCCCTCTTTATCTATATTACTGCCCAGATATATGTAAGATTGTACGTCTAGTAGAGGTATTTCTCCTAGTTTTATTTGGTTATTGCCAACTGTATTAATTCTCTTAATATTGGTCTTATCTCTATTAATCTTCAGTCCCAGCTGTTGTGATCGCTCATCAAGTATGCTCATTTTATCCTGCATCTGTTGATGGATGTGTGATAGGAGAGCTATGTCATCAGCAACGTCTAAATCATCAAGTTGTTTCGTCAGTGACCACTGGACCCTATTTCTGTTGTTTTGAGTCATTTTCATAATCCAATCTATGGCCAGTAGAAAGAGAAATGGAGACAGAAGGCATCCTTGCCTTACTCCTGTTCTTATTTCAAATGCTTCTGTAAGCTGTCCTTCATGCACCAAACTACATTTCGTTCCTTCATACATTGTTTTTATCAGGTTAATAAACTTTATGGGGATTCTGTAATGACTCAGCAACTTCTAAAGCATTCTTCTGTCTAAACTATCAAATTCCTTTTCGTAATCTATGAATCCAATATAAAGTAGGGATTTTAGTTCTAAACTTTGTTCAACTATTTTATGTAGAGTAGATATTTGATAAGCACATGATCTGTTCTTCCTAAAAACCTGCTTGTTCATCTCTCAAATGTTTCTCTATGGCCTCTTTTAGTCTCTCCAGAATGATTCTGCTTAATATTTTTTCCTGGCACTGATAGTAGCATAGTTCCCCTATAATGTGTGCACTCCTGTAAACTTCCTTTCTTTGGTAGTTTGATCATATAACCTTCTTTCCAGTCTTTAGGTATTTCACCCTCTCCCAAATTTTATCTAATATATTATGTAACATCTTGGTAGAGGTGTTAATATCTGCTTTCATGGCTTCCGAAGGAATTTCATCTGGCCCTGTGGCTTTACCATTTTTAATAGTTTGATGGCTTTTATTATTTCTTCTATGCTTGGTTTTCCATAGTTAACGTGTAACTCTTCTTCTGCTGGTAGTATATCTGGAGGATTATTTGAGCCGGGTCTATTCAAAAGTTCTTCAAAGTGCTCCTTCCCTCTATCCATTTGTTCCCTTATATTACTAAGCAGATTTCCTTTCTTATCTTTAATAAAGGTATTGATCTGTTTGTATTTTCCACTTAATTTCGTTGTGCTGTTGTACAGTTCTTTCATATTCCCTTCATTTGCTGCTTCTTCTGCCTCTTTAGCTAAGTAAAGAAAAGTACCCCCGTCACACCAAGTGGCGTATAGGGAAATATGGTGTTAGTGACCCTATATTTTACAGACCTTCAGCACATGATTTTTGGGGTAATGTGGTCAGTATTACGCCCGTGCTGCTTTACTTTCCCAGAAAAAAAATCCGGTACCCATTTAAGGCTGGGTGAACCCGGAGCCGTCGGTTGGGATCGAACCCTACCCCTTGTCCGTGGTAGTCCAGTTCACTAACCACTGAGCTATCGCGGCTCCCTCTCTTTAGCTAGTTCATCTATATATTTCCTCTTATCCCTTTTAGTGCATCTTCTCACTTCTTTGTTCACCTCTGTGTAAGCTTCCTGTGTCTTGGCTTTATTACTTCTCGTTTTGCTTTTATTTATGTCTGCTTTCTTGTTCTTTCTTTATTAATTTTATCCACGGTCTCTGCTGTCAGATTCTCTTTCCCCTAGTGTTCTCTTTTCCCTAGTGTTTCTTCGCTTGTCTCTTTCCATATATCTTTTACCTGTTTCCAATGATCTTCTATATTTATTGTATTTTCTAGTTGTTGGAGGACTTGGTATTTGTTTGATATTGTGACTGCGAATTTATCTTCAATTCCTTGTTCTTTAAGAAACCCTACATTGAAATACTTTCTACCTGTATTCGTTGTAGTATACTTATTTAGTTTAATTTTAAGTTTGGCTATCAGAAGATGATGATCAGAAGCTATATCTGCCCCTCTATATACTTTTACATCCTGTAAGGATGACTTAAACTTATTATTAATACATATGTGATCAATTTGATTTTCCTTTCTATAATCTGGTGACACCCATGTAGTTTTGTGTATTCTTTTATGCTGGAATATTGTTCCTCCTAGGCTCACTTGATTAAGGGCGCAGAAATTTACAAATATCTCTCCATTCTCGTTTATATCTCCAAGTCCATGTTTTCCCATAATCTCTTCGAACCTCTGTTGTCTGATCCTACTTTAGTATTTAGGTCTCCCATCAAAATTATAATATCCTTGGCTCGTTTTGCATCCATCTGACATTGTAGCTGTTTATAGAAATCATCTTTAACTAAATCATCTTTATCATTGGTTGGTGCATAGCATTGATAATGTGTAAATTTATTTTGTTTTTGGTTGTTTTAAATGTTGTTCTCATTAGTCTTTGTCCTACTGCTTCCCATTCTATTAGTGTCTTCTATGCTTTCCTTGATAGCATTATAGCTACCCCTTCGCTATGTTGTGCTCCAGGTTCCTGGTGTCCTGGTGATAAAATCATCTCTCCTGTATTTAGTTTTATTTTACCCGTTCCTAGCCATCTTGTTTCACACATTCCCAGAATATCTATCTTGTAGTTTGTCATTTCTGCTGCTACCTGTGCAGCTTTTCCTTGTTGTTTAGAGTAAGAACATTCCAGGTGCCAATTCTGGAGGATTTCCTTGTAGACAAAGGGTGAGTCGGCAACTCGGACTCCTTGCGGCTTTCACCGGCTTGCGTCATATATCTCTTAGACAGAGAGCCCTTCTCTTACGAACATGCTTGGTAGGGTACAGCGCCACTATTCTTTACTCCCTTTTCGGGCCCCGGCAGTGCACGGGCGTTAAACTAACATTACTCACCACATATATATATATAAGTGGAAGACGACTTGCGCAATATGAAAACAAGAAAAGCTCCTGGAAAAGATAATATAACTAAAGAAGAGATTGAAGCCATGGGTGATTTTGGAATACAAATAATAACAAAAATATTGAATGATATCTACAACAGCGGATATATACCAGACGACCTGCTCAATCAATATTCATAGCCCTACCAAAGAAATCGGGTGCGATTGAATGCGATGATCATCGCACAATAAGCCTTATGAGTCATATGACTAAGATATTACTAAGAATCATCATGCGAAGAGTGCGAAACAAAATCAGTCCAGAAATTAGCGATGAACAGTGTGGTTTTGTTAGAGATAAAGGAACAAGCAATGCAATATACTTCATAAGATCTTTAGTAGAAAGAGCCATTGAGGTCAAATCAGATCTTTACCTATGTTTCATAGATTATTCCAAAGCATTTGACAAGGTAAAGCACCAAGAAATAATCAAAATTTTAGAAAACATAAACGTAGACAGCAAAGATCTAAGAATAATAAAGAACATGCACTGGCAACAAACAGCGGCCATAAGAACTGGAAACCAATTGGGAATGTTTCAACAAATAAAACAGGGTGTTAGGCAAGGTTGCGTGATGTCACCAGATTTGTTAATATTTATAGTGATATTATTTTAAGATCCATAAGGGGCATGCCTGGAATAACAATCGGAGGTCATAACATAAATAATCTAAGGTATGCTGATGATACAGTCTTAATCGCTAAGAGTGAAAATGAGTTACAAGAAATGCTAGACATTATAGTGAAAGACAGCAAATATAAAGGAATCAGCCTTAATAGCAAAAAGACAGAAGTAATGGTAACAACAAAGAAAAAGACAGAACCTCGGTGCCAAATAAAGACAAGTGGAACAGTATTAAAACAATTAAATGAATTTAAATATCTGGGAACAATGTTAACATCAGATCGTATATGAAAACATTCTGAAAGAGGCCAAAGCAAAAAGAGAGCTAATTTCCAATATTAGGAAGAAACAATAATCTTTTATGGTCATGTAATGAGAAGAGAACAGCTGGAGTATATTGTAACACCATGGAAAATTGAGGGATGAAGAGATAGAGGGAAACAAAGAGAAAAGATACCAGACAGCTTAAGAGAATGGCGTGGCAGAGGATCAACAACAGGAATGATAAATAACTGTCGTGATCGAAAGTTGTGGGGAGACATGATCACCTACGCCAGCAGGCGTGGTACGTGATGGTGATGATATATCTAAATTAACTTAACTCATCACATATCTGCAAACTATCGTTACTCATCACATATCTGTAAACTATCGTTACTCATCACATATCTGTAAACTATCGTTACTCATCACATATCTGTAAACTAACAATACGCATCACATATATCTGTAAACTATCGTTACTCATCACATATATGTAAACTATCGTTACTCATCACATATATGTAAACAGTCGTGTCTTGTCCTATTGTGTAAAGTCGGAGCGCCCTTAGGGACTAAGATAAATGGAAATCTAGCAATACCTGAATACTTAGTACGGAATGACTCGACTCAGCTTCAACAAAACACATACGTCAGATCAATAACCTTTACATCCAAATAAACTTCAGAGTTCAATCTGATAGACAGGCGTTATCTTACACTGCAAGGAGCTGGCTGCTCTAGTGATGGCAATCTGATAGACAGGCGTTATCTTACACTGCAAGGAGCTGGCTGCTCTAGTGATGGCAATCTGATAGACAGGCGTTATCTTACACTGCAAGGAGCTGGCTGCTCTAGTGATGGCAATCTGATAGACAGGCGTTATCTTACACTGCAAGGAGCTGGCTGCTCTAGTGATGGCAATCTGATAGACAGGCGTTATCTTACACTGCAAGGAGCTGGGTGCTCTAGTGATGGTAATACGTCGACCTCTCAAAACGGTCCCAGCGTCATATACTGCCAAAATTGGTGGAAGTTTTCTTTCTTCTGATTCGTGGTTTTACCCTGCTTCGGACTCTGGGTAATCAATTCCGATATCTAACCCTTTTGTACAACAGCGTAAAACTGGAGGACTCTTGGGCATTCTGGGGCACGATAAAAAAAGTGGTTTAAATTGGAAAGGGGTAGGCCATACAAGGCAGCTGCGTCCACAAATGTAAGCAATAAAGATCTCCCTCAATTTCAAGGTCTCCGTCGGCGCTGCGGAATTCGTGCGTCTGAGCTGAAACCATCTTTACTGCTTTCACTAGCATGTGGCGGTGGTGGTATTTGCTAGGATCGCAAGTGACTAAACTAAAGAAGACTAAACTATATTTTAATGTAAACTTTCTGTCATGGAGCACTCCACTGTGATTGAATAAGTAAAGAAAAAAGTAAAATGTCCCCGTCACGCCAAGTGGTGTATAGGGAATATGGGGTTAGTGACCATAAATTTTACAGACCTTCAGCACATGATTTTTGGGGTAATGTGGCCGGTATTACGCCCGTGCCGCTTTACTTTCCCAGAAAAAATCCGATACCCATTTAAGGCTGCGTGAACCCGGAGCCCGTCGGTTGGGATCGAACCTTGCCCTTTATCATTTGTAGTTCAGTTCACTAACCACTGAGCTATCGCGGCTCCCTTACTGTGATTGAATGCTGTGGGGAAACAAAAGCCTTCCAGCATTTCAGTCACTTTTAAAATATGCGGTACATTTATGAATTGTTTCCCTCTCTTTAGGCGTTTTGATTTCATCTTCGATTCATTAAAAAAAAGTAAAGTACCCCCGTCACGCCAAGCGGCGTATAGGGAAATATGGTGTTAGTGACCCTATATTTTACAGACCTTCAGCACATGATTTTTGGGGTAATATCTTCGATTCCTATTCACTTGAAAAAATAGAGGTACCTATTTGCCAGACCATTAGGAGAAAGTTTGTGGTGTAGAGACTTGGTCAACTCTTGGTCCATCCTTGCGTGCGAAGGAAGCAGCTTTCGTTGCTGACCGTTATAAGCTCCAACAATCAGTCTAGTTTTGCTCACAGCTATTTGTTTTCATGGAAATTTTGCAAGAAATATTAATGTAGATACCCTGGTCATGGAACATTCTAAAAATTGATATTTTATGGAAGTTTTTTTTCTCTCTTCAAATGTTGATACCACACATAAAATTTACAATCTCTAACTAAAGTAAATATTTAGGTATGTATAGTATTTTTTTATTAATTAATGCTGGCTACAAAACAAGAACAAACATTAGCATATCTAAGGGTTCTCGGAATGCAATATTATTTTTTTTAATCTACAAAAGTGTTTATATTTTAAGCTACAACTTCTTCTAATCACTTTAAATGTGTTATAGACAAAGTATGTCTATTTTATCTTCCTGAAAGACATAATTGAGTTGTTTAGTTATTTGCGGGTCATCATCATTGCACTCCGAACATGTCCATAGGTGCTGAGATCCCCTCCTCAGCAATTCCCGCAGTGTCCTGCGACTGACGACTCCAGTTCTATGTTGGTTGATAAGTCTTCTTACACGCCCACTAATTTTCTCATTTCTGTTGTGCCCATCTTAACTCCCATCTCTTTCATCCGAAGAAGTGACGTGGATATGTGTTTGTCGAAGTCATGTGCTCTTACATCAGTGACAAGCAACCGAGGACATACTCAATTGATCGGTTATTATCTCTGGTTATGGACATTCCTCTCCTTTGCTGTTACAGAAATCAGCTACAAATGTTGAGGATAATTCTTCCCTCAATTTTAACAATTTTCTGGCAGCCGGCAGCCATTAGCGATAGTTTCCTGAGTATAAAAGTAAAGTACCCCCGTCACGCCAAGTGGCGTACAGGAAATATGGTGCTAGTGACCATAAATTTTACATACACTCGACACATGATTTTTGGGATAATGTGGTCGATATTACGCCCGTGCCGCTTTACTTTCCCAGAAAAAATCCGGTATCCATTTAAGGCTGGGTGAACCCGGAAGCCGTCGGTTGGGATCGAACCCTACCTCTTGTCCTTTGTAGTCAAGTTCACTAACCACGGAGCAATCAGTCAGCATACGCTGCCATAAATGCTTGGACGGCCGGTGGAGTGGGCATAGGGATGCCTCGACTGCATTGAAACTAACTCGGTGCTAATAAAATATAATACAATCTTCTTCCTCTTCTACCTTTTTAGGTCCCTGTGGAGCATAGGTCTTCAACAAACACTTTCCAAGTCGTTCTGTTTTTTGCCATTCTTTTAAGATTATTCCATGTCCTCCCCATCATCTTCATCTCTGCTTCTATCTGTCTTCTCCAAGAATTCCTTGGTCTTCCTCTTTGTCTTTTCCCCTGGGGATTCCAAAAAAAGAGCCTGTTGTGTAATACTCTCAGTTGGCTTCCGATACAATCAAATACAATCTTGGTTGGGTCAATATTTTATCTTGCCCTATGCTACCTTTATTCTCCAACCGTATAGATCTATGAAATGAGATAAATGCAGTATGAAAGTTATATTATAAAGTAAGTAAGTACCCCCGTCATGCCAAGTGGCGTATAGAGAAATATGGTGTTAGTGACCCTATATTTTACAGACCGACCTTCAGCACATGATTTTTGGGGTAATGTGGTCAGTATTACGCCCGTGCTGTCTTACTTTCCCAGAAAAAAATCCGGTACCCATTTAAGGCTGGGTGAACCCGGAAGCCGTCGGTTGGGATCGAACCCTACCCCTTGTCCGTGGTAGTCCAGTTCACTAACCACTGAGCTATCGCTGCTCCCCAAAGTTATATTATAATTTTTAAAATTTAATTTTGCAGTAGAATCTTCACGTCATGCTGTCTCATATATAGATCTTGTTTGACTTTGATAACAACAAATCTTGTCATTTCTTGATTCTTGTTTTATTACCGGTTTGTTGTTCGAGTGAGAATAGAACATAGTGTTACAAATTTTCAAATAACTGATAGATGAGCCACTTTCAGAATCGCGAATTGCCATATATATATATATATATATATATATAAACACATAACATAATATTTGCGTTGAGTTGTATGTAAAACAGAAAAAAAACATGCGAAAGCATAAAAAAGACTACTCATATCAGAATTGTATTATTGAAAGAAGTACCAGCAAAGGCAATGACGACAAGATGAGAACAGGTAAAACACAAATGAACTAAATTCTTAACATTCATTGACACTCCTTGCTCTTTTGACTTCAAGTACCTTCAGATGGTTTTAATGGAAAATGTGTTGCAACTATCGTTACTTTACTTTGTTCGTAATGAGACAAAAATAAGTATTTGTTAGGGTAGCAATTCAGGAAAGTGTTCTACTGAGAGCCTCTATCATCTGCAGTATACACCTGGCAATAAAATAGTTAGATCAGTTAATATGGAGATGTCTAAATTAGTTTTATAAATGTGATGTTCACTTTTTGTGTGATGTAAATTGTTTGTTTATTGAGAAATTTTCTGAAATCGCGGATAACAGACAAACAAGCATGGTATTCAGTAAAACCAGATGTGATTTTGTTTAAAACGAAATAAGCTGTTTTGATGCTTCGTGTCAGTTTTAATAATTTACGTATCCGGGGCATTGGGTTTGTAGCTGTATTTCTTTTAGTTCAAATAATTGACTTCCACTCAGCGGGAGAATACTCTGGGACTTCATATCTTAAAAATGAACATACAAATTGGGAAAAAGGGGGGGGGGGGGGAAGGGGGACTGGAGGCAAACGAGTAAAATGGAGAGGCCATATTAGGGGAGAATGCAGAAGATTAATAATAATAATTTAAACAGAGGAATGCTTTGGAAATTGCTGATTCATTACGGAATACCCATAAAGTTTGTCAATGTGGAAAAAACAATGTAGTATTCTTCTTCCTCTTCTATCCTTCCTCTGTTGCCTTTGGCGTCGAGGGGAGAAACAATCTGCGATTCTTTGCTCTTCCGTTGGCCTCTTCCGATGTTATCCATCCAAGTGACTCTAGTATTCCCTTTATTTAGTATTCTCTTTCTCGGTCTTCCTCTTAATCTGGCGTTTTCGTAGCGTTTGTTTATGGCTCTTTGAGTCATTGTTAGTTCTTTTTGTCTTGTTATGTGGCCGAACCAATTTATCTGTTGTTTCTTTATGTATTCGATGGCTGGTTCAATTTCGAGTTTCTTCCTCAGGTCAGTGTTTCTTACTCTGTCCCTTAAGCTGTTTCCTGTCATTCTTCTGACACATTTAATTTCGGTGGTCGTTATCTTTCTTATTGTACTAGAGTCCAGCGTCCAATTCTGGCACTGATAGCACAGAGTTGGTAGAAAAATTGATTTGTATATTGCCCTTTTTGCTTCCGTAGTTATTGCTTTGTTTTTCAATAGTGTTGATACTTTATACTTTTGCCATGGCATGCTTTGTTACACCTTATATCTATCTCTGTCTCTTGATTATTGTCTTGTGTTAGCGTGCTACCCAGATATTTAAAATTGTCTACTTGTTTCAAAGATGTATTATATATTATGATGTTTAGTTTTTCTTTCTTTCTCGCTATTGCCATTACTTCGGTTTTGTTTATATTGATCTTCATGTTGTATTGTTTACAAGTGCTGTTTAGCCTGTTGATATGTTCTTGTAGGTCCTCAGTTGTTTCATGTATCAGAACTTGGTCGTCTACAAATAGTATTTCATTTATTTCTTCCTCTCTTCTGCTGTTTTCTGGTACGTATATTTCGTTCTCTTTTGTGTTATCGCTTGTTATCATCCGTGCTGGTATATTTCCTTTAATTGGGCATGCCAATTTGCATATATTGTCCATATATGTATGAAGGAATGAAATGTAATGTTGTGCACGAATGGCAGCTTACAGAAGCATTTGAAATAAGAACAGGAGTAAGGCAGAGATGTCGTCTCTCTCCATTTATCTTTCCGCTGGCTATAGATTAGATTTTTAGAATAATACAGAACAGTAATGGAGTCCAGTGGTCAGTACCAAGGAACTTAATTACCTGGACTTTGCTGATGACATAGCTCTCCTATAACATATTCAGCAACAGATGCAAGATAAAATAGAATAGAATAGCGGGTACTGAAAATAAATAAGAAATAAGACCACAATTATAAGAATTAATGCAGTTGGCAATTACCAAATAAAAAAATATGAGAAATGCCTCTACTAGACGTACAATCGTCAGACTAACTTCAGAATACAAAAAAGCAAGAGAAAACATATGGAAATCCAAAGAAATTAGGTTAAATATAATGACAAAAATGTTCAACTCCTATGTTAAGTTAGTCTTATATGGTCTTGGAACATGGAGAGCAGACACATTCTAAATAGGCATTTAATTTCACTTAAGCAAGGTCCATCGCTCTACACATCTCTGTTATACCTATTGAGTATTCATTTTGATAATTACAGCTAACCTGCCAGTTTACTAACGCTTCTGTTGTTTTTAACACCAGTGTGACACGGAGCTACCAAGAAGGCAACACTTCAGATCATTGACCTTTGTAATGGCATCAGCTATTTCCTTGTGGGGTCTGTAGAAATGTGGTTTTACAGAAGAATGTTGAGAATACCAAGGACAGCTAAGAAGAGTAATGAAAATGTGCTGAAAGAGGTCAAAGCAAAAGAGAGCTAATTTCCAATATTAGGAAGAAACAATCATCATTTTTTGGCCATGTAATGAGATATAAACAACAGGAATATATTGTTATAACTGGAAAAATTGAGGGACGAAGAGATAGAGGGAAGCAAAGAGAGAAAATACCAGACAGCTTAAGAGAATGGCTTGGCAGTAGGTCAACAACAGAAATTATAATGAACTGTCGAGATCGAAAGTTGTGGAGAGACATGATCACCTACGCCAGTAGGCCCGGTACTTGATGATGATATTCATAAATAGTTCTCACATTAGAGCGTGCAATTAACGCTATAGTAATCCTATGTCGGCGCTCTACAGATAGTCTCTGTTGATCTGTAGTCTATTTTCTGTTCTACGTCATATTGTTTCTGTTAGGACTTAGACTGATCAAAATGTCAGATTAACTGACGATTTGGAAAAGATCTATGACAAATCCATGTTTACAGGTCCTTCTATATCTCTTTGATGATCACATTTTCCAGCTAAACAACAAATGATAAATAGCATGTTCATACCAACTTTGTTCTATGAAAGTCAAACATGGACCCTTTCTAAATCACAATTAAGAAAGATAAATACATGTGAGATGAGATGCTTGAGAAAAGTAACAAACAACACAAGAAGAGATAGAATACAAAATGAAACCATAAGGAAAATGGTAGGAACAAAACCCTGCCAAGAATATATAGAACAACAACAACTTAAATGGTTTGGCCACCTGGTCAGAATGAATCCTCACCAATCACCATCAAGGGCGTTCTTCTCGAGAATGTATAGAAAAAGACAAAGAGGAAGACCCAGAAGAAGATGGATAGATGCAGTGACAGAGACATGTAACAACAAAGGAAAATCACTAATTCAGACAGTTGGAGCATCTCAAGAACGACAAATGATATAAACCACGACACCTTTTAGGTAACAGTGAGAAGAGAAAAGTAGAAGAAGAGGAAGATGATCACATTTACAAAATGTACTGTTGAAGCTCATTTATAATCTATCCACACTTAACAATTCATTGTTGAAGCTCATTTATAATCTATCCACACTTAACAATTCATTGTTTGAAGCTCATTTATAATCTATCCACACTTAACAATTCATTGTTGAAGCAACCTTATACAAAGTACTTCCTTGAACAATTGATCACAACCTAAACGCGTTTTTAACCTGTCCATGTCCTCAGTTTGGAACCAAGAATAGATTCTTGGAGACAATTGATTAGACAATCTTCGCTTTCAATCATGGATGCTGGTCGAGAACACCGTACAGTGGCTTGGTTTGACCCCTTCTTCTGTACTTTTCTTTCACTCACATATAACAGGATTGCTGTTCACACCTTCCTGCCATATGGATCATTTTTTACTAAGGCATTTTTACGGCCAGTTTACTTAGTATGATTTTCCTGTGCTTTCTGCAGTTTGATCAGCACAAACATGGAAAAAGCCACGTATTTAAGGATTTACTATATAATACATAGTCTGCAGCGTAGTGGACTAATCAAGAAGATTACTGTCCAACACAACACAGTGACTGCAACACAAGTGAAACCAAAGTCCAACTTGTTGTGGCCATTAATAAGGGACAGTTACAGTATAGGAAGAGGGTGTCCCACGGAGTAAACTAATCTCCCAGCCTCGCTATGGTGCAATCTTACATTGTCTTATGTTATTGCGAAGTTTGATGTAGACAATATCCTTACTTTTGTTGTTAATTCCTGTGGTCTACCACAACTATCCCCATTAAAAGCGATACCGAACTAATTAGTCGCCTGGGGAATTCTTGGTTAGTGTGTTAGTTTGACAATAAGCTTGAGACCCACAAGGAAATGTACAAGACTTGTCTTTATAACACAAAGACGAATTTATTTTTACTTAAACGCATTTCTTTATATGCTTGGTAAAATTACAGTTTACATCAATTCTTCATAATTTTTGGAAGTAATATAACAGAAAAAAAGATTTACTTGCGTTAATCTTTCAAATGTGTTCATTTGTCGACCACAGTGGCATAAGTTATCTATTATATTTTTGTGTCCCAGCAAGGCATGATTTGGAAAATGTAACTGCTTACTTTTCTTCTTTGCATTTCAAAGAATGAAAATTATATCCCACAGCCTATTTTTGACAATGGAAGTAGTAAACAGTTCTTCCGCCGTATGTAGAGACAGTCTTGGTATATGGGAATGAATCCTGGGCAATCAGACAACAGATAAGACATTCGTTGGAGACCACAGAAAAGTATGTGCTTTCAAAGAAATATTAGCAGAAAGTAAAGTTTATTATCTTTATCTGAATTAGGAAATAATCAATTGACCACCAAATGAAAAGACCGTACTAAAACCATGTACCTTCAACTTCATCTTCAAAATGATCTTCACAATGAAATCTGCACTAATGACGTCACTACAGAGATCGTAAAGGGAAGATGGCGATGGATAAACCAAGATCTCATAATGCCTCAGACGAGCCATACAGTAGCCCTTCTCTGGACTCCAGATGGCAAGAGGAATACCAAAAGCGATATGTAGACTGGTCGATAGAGAACAGAAGGAAAACGGTTTCACGTGAGGTGGACTTGGTAGCCAACTATAGACACCAGTGGAGATCTCTGGTGATTGGCTTTGTGCCACAGTGCATAAAGAGGGTTCAGCAAGCAACTAGAAGGCGGCAGCTGGGATAAATTGTAATAATTAGGGAAACAGATAGAAGCAAGAAGAGATAAAGGAATTGAGCTATTGAGTTATTAGCGGGTCATCCTCATTGCACTCCGAACATGTCCATAGGTGCTCAGATCCCCTTCTCGGCAAGTCTCGAAGTGTTCAGCGACTGACGACTCCAGTTCTGTGTTGGTTGATTAGTCTTCTTACACGGCCACTAAGTTTCTCGTTTCTGGTTGTGCCCATCCTAATTGCCATCTCTTTCATCCGAAGGAGTGACGTGGACTCATGGTTGTGGAAATCCTGTGTCCTTCCCACTTCCCGGAGGACATTGATGATATCCACTGATCAGGTGGTCCAATCACCAGAGATCATTGATTGACCGTCCTCAACAATAGCGCAGCTAGACAACCTGTCAACTCTTTCATTTCCTCGTACTGCCGCATGTCCTGAGACGTAGACATAGGTGCCCCTATGTATTTATGACTTCTGCATTGACTCCACCCATTGCATACGTACAGATACAGGAAACAAACAGAAAAGATACTTCAGAGGTTAAGAGAATTTCTTGGTAGTCAACATTTTAAAATAGAAAAAAAATAAACTATGGAGACAAAGTTGTGGTGAGACATGAACAATTACGCCAGCAGACACGGCGTTGGTGATTTTGCTATGATTGATGTATTCGTAGATACATAAGTCAAGTGAAGAGCCCCGTCACGCCAAGTGGAGTATAGGGAATATGGTGATAGTGACCATAATTTTTACAGACCTTTGGCGCATGAGTTTTGGGGTAATGTGGCCGATATTACGCCCGTGCCGCTATACTTTCCCAGAAAAAAATCCGGTGCCCATTTATGGCTGGGTGAACCCGGAAGCCGTCGATCGATTCTCTTGTCCTTTGTAGTCCAGTTCACTAACCACTGAGCTATCGCGGCTCCTTCTTAGATGCTTACAAATATGTGAATTTCTTCAATAACTAGCAACATACCAACGATATTTCCCCATACTTTGTGTATGACACAAACATCTGATTTCAGTATTGAAAACGTGGTACTGCTTGTCATGAGGATAAGTTTTCTTTCCTCAAATGAGGTTTGCTGTTTAACAAATGAGCTTCGATTATTAGTTGATTCATATCAATCTGCAGGCTTAATCGTATGACCTTCTCGGTAACAAGCTTATGGAATCTCCACACCCAGAAGAGTATGGGATTGATGAGTTGCAGCCTGCTTGTATGAGGCTCGCATGTCTGCCCCATTCTTATTCTTGTTGATGCGCTATAGAAGTCACATCTTGTCTATGACTGACCGGAGTAACTTGCAATATTAGTTGTTATTCTTTGCTTTTGATACCGAACGATTATTACAAAGTAGTTTGAAATTACTTATTATATGTTATGATACTATACAGCATTAATACAGACTGTTTCGTTACTTTGAGCTTCTTGTGTCACTTTAAGGTTTTTGAGTTTCCGGACACCTCCAGATTTCGCAAAGAAAAGGCCAAAGTTCACTGGTGTTGAAGCGTGAGCTACAGGCGGCGACAGTTTAGCATTGTGGCCATTTGCTGAAGGTACAGTTGATGTCTTATATTCATTATGAGTCGGTGAGGTCAAGGCTACAGTACTCTCGCAGCTTTCAGCTCTGCAAAATGGCAGATGATGTTTACTTCCATGCTCATGCGCGTTCTGGTTGCTCCTGCTGTCGTTCGAGCTTTCTTGGTGATCTTTCCCGTTCATGTTTTGTTCATACAATTCGTTCAAATTATTAGGGCTTCTTCCTCTGGAATCTCTCTGAAGTTCTAGGTAAACCCTGCTCCCATTTCCGTTTCTGCATCCTCCTTGGCGGTGTGCACCAGTCGTATTGTGCTTCCTGGAAGCCCGAATCTCTTGATGTAAGCGGAGTCACATGTGGATACGCTGAGTCTTCTGTTGACCACGTGTTTGAGACACATACAGAACGGGAACCACAGGTAGCACAGCGAGGCCAGATCGTTCTGTGAACAGAGATAGCATAGAAATGTTAAGGAAAAACAATAACATATATTTTGGAGAAAACAACCAATGAATCCAATTATCCGTCTTACCCATCCATCTGTCTTATTGTTTGTCCACCTATCCATCCATGAGTATTATTGTTTCTCCACCTATCCATCCATCTGTCTTATTGTTTGTCCACCTATCCATCCATCTGTCTTATTGTTTGTCCACCTATCCATCCATGAGTCTTATTGTTTGTCCACCTATCCATCCATGAGTCTTATTGTTTGTCCACCTATCCATCCATCTATTTTATTGTTTGTCCACCTATCCATCCATCTGTCTTATTGTTTGTCCACCTATCCATCCATGAGTCTTATTGTTTGTCCACCTATCCATCCATCAGTCTTATTGTTTGTCCACCTATCCATCCATGAGTCTTATTGTTTGTCCACCTATCCATCCATCTATCTTATTGTTTGTCCACCTATCCATCCATGAGTCTTATTGTTTGTCCACCTATCCATCCATGAGTCTTATTATTTGTCCACCTATCCATCCATCTATCTTATTGTTTGTCCACCTATCCATCCATCTGTCTTATTGTTTGTCCACCTATCCATCCATGAGTCTTATTGTTTGTCCACCTATCCATCCATCAGTCTTATTGTTTGTCCACCTATCCATCCATGAGTCTTATTGTTTGTCCACCTATCCATCCATCTGTCTTATTGTTTGTCCACCTATCCATCCATGAGTCTTATTGTTTGTCCACCTATCCATCCATCTATCTTATTGTTTGTCCACCTATCCATCCATGAGTCTTATTGTTTGTCCACCTATCCATCCATCTGTCTTATTGTTTGTCCACCTATCCATCCATCTATCTTATTGTTTGTCCACCTATCCATCCATGAGTCTTATTGTTTGTCCACCTATCCATCCATGAGTCTTATTGTTTGTCCACCTATCCATCCATCTATCTTATTGTTTGTCCACCTATCCATCCATCTATCTTATTGTTTGTCCAGCTATCCATCCATGAGTCTTATTGTTTGTCCACCTATCCATCTATTTATAACATCATACTTTTATTATATAAATTAAAGAAGGTCAGCAACAGAAAGCATAAATAAGTCGAGATCGAAAGTTGTGAAGAGACATAATCTCCTACGCCAGCTGGTATGGTACTTGATGATATTTAATAGGACTGTCTCGTCTGTATAATCTGTAAATTCTTCTTCTTCAGCTTTCAAGACTTCTGAATATGCGAACTTGATTCTGCCCCGTTTCATGAGGGACAGGTAAGAACAACAACACGACAGAAGATGAACTGGTCTCATGACCGGTATTCGATCATGTGTGTATGTGTGTGTCCGTCCTGATTCTTCTTCTAAACCTGCGTCATGCGGCTGACACACTCCTCTTCGGCATAATGGATCGTGGTTTGACATAGTTCTCCTTCTCGTATGATGGATGCGGGCCAGGACTGTTGAACCCATCCTGCCTGTGGTTACTGTCTGGATGTTTTCCAGTCTTTCCTTTTCCTAATGACAAATGCTGGACAGCAATGGTTTGTTCTCCTAACTGCCTCTTCCCTGTGCATGATCATCATCATCAAGTACCGGCCCTGCTGGTCTCTTTACAACTTTCCATCATGACAGTCATTTATTATTTTTGTTGTTGACCTTCTGCCAAGCCATTCTCTTAAGCTGTCTGGTATCTTTTCTCTTTGCTTCCTTTTATCTATTCGTCCCTCAATTTTTCCAGTTGTTACAATATATTCCAGCTTTTCTCTTATCACTACATGGCTACAAAATTATGATTGTTTCTTCCTAATATTGGAAATTAGCTCTCTTTTTGCTTTGGCCTCTTTCAGAACGTTTTCATTACTCTTCTCAGCTGTTCAATGTATTCTCAACATTCTTCTGTAAAACCACATTTCTATAGACTCAACTGCTTTTCTTGTCTGTTGTCCTATTGTCCATGATTTACATTCCTGTGCATAGATCCTTGAATGAGATTCTTACTGGTATAGCTTACTCTATCATTGGACATAGAAGACGTTCTATAGCTGATCCAACTCATCCAGACAGGGGAGGCCAATTCCAATATCCAATTTGCCTATCCTTCTTTCCTCTGTATTTTCGTTGTCTAATATATCTACAAAACAATTGTCTTTGCTCTCTAACGTTTTACTGTTGCTTGCCAAACTATCTGTCTAAAAGCCAGCCTGTTTAACCTGTTTTATTAAATCTGCCAGATGGATACAGAGATAAATTTACTGGCATGAAATACCATATATCCAAAGATTTATTTTTTATTTCACCCCATGAATAAACAAAAATTATCTACCATAAATCAGACGTGTTTACCTGACTGAAATATTGTCGGTTCAGTTCACCAAGCAGCACTCTCAGTAATGTTAACACCACATATATTTGCAACAAAACCGCAAGTGTAGGACTAAACTTTCAACAAATTTACTTCTAGACTAACAACAACACCACAGCTATGTTAGTAAACTTTCAACAAATTTACTTCTAGACTGACAACAATACCACAGCTATGTTAGTACACTTTCAACAAATTTACTTCTAGACTGACAACAACACCACAGCTATGTTAGTAAACTTTCAACAAATTTACTTCTAGACTGACAACAACACCACAGCTATATTAGTAAACTTTCAACAAATTTACTTCTAGACTGACATCAACACCACAGCTATGTTAGTAAACTTTCAACAAATTTACTTGAAGACTGACAACAACACCACAACTATGTTAGTAAACTTTCAACAAATTTACTTCTAGACTGACAACAACACCACAGCTATGTTAGTAAACTTTCAACAAATTTACTTCTAGACTGACAACAACACCACAGCTATGTTAGTAAACTTTCAACAAATTTACTTCTAGACTGACAACAACACCACAGCTATGTTAGTAAACTTTCAACAAATTTACTTCTAGACTGACAACAACACCACAGCTATGTTAGTAAACTTTCAAACAAAATTACTTCTAGACTGACAACAACACAGAGCTATGTTAGTAAACTTTCAACACAATTACTTCTACACTGACAACAACACAGAGCTATGTTAGTAAAATTTCAACAAAATTACTGTTAGAGTGGCAACATCATAGCTATGTTAGTAACATTTCAACAAAACTATTCCTAGACTTGCAGCCGACATTATGTTTTACTTTAAGAAATTCTGTTTTTTCTTTTTCTAAGTTTTCTTAAGCAAAAGTTTTGACCAAACATTTTCGAACCTCTTATTTTAAGTATAATTTCCTAAGACCATCCCATTGCCTTCCTTAACTTGTTTATCTCTTCTCCAAATAGTTGTAGACCCTCCTCTTTCTTGATTTCTCTGTATGTGAAGATTTGTGTGGCATTTTAAAACATTTTTATGTTTTTTTCTGTACCCCGTATGTTGCTTCTATGATATGGATTGTAGGGTACTGCTTTGCTGTTCTTGACTCCCACCCCACGACCCAGTGTTTCCGATAGCAAGTGCGTGTTCAACCAATATTGTCTATTGTAAATCTTTTAACTATATATGTTGTGTCATCATAGCAATATTTTACTAATTAGAAATTAGCCGTATGTAGGTGCTTCGTTCTGCTTATTGAGGAAGATATACACGCAAATTCAGCTTTTATAATGTCCGCTGTGAAATATTGCCATAATAAATATTTTCTAACATTTCTATAGCGGTAATTATTATTCCGCATGTTAGCGCACCTCCTCTGTTAGTGCACTTCATCTGTTAGCGAACTTCATCTGTTAGCGCACTTCATCTGTTAGCGCACTTCATCTGTTAGCGCACTTCATCTGTTAGCGCACTTCATCTGTTAGCGCACTTCATCTGTTAGTGCACTTCATCTGTTAGCGCACTTCATCTGTTAGCGAATTGCTAGAGCTTCTCTTTATGTTGAGAACATTAAAGAACGTAATCAGAGACTAGAACTCGATGGTATTGTGGTTAGTTATCTCGCTAGCCATCCTGAACATTCGAGGTTTAAATGCCACTCGAGACATGCACGTACACAAATGTTTTTGCCCAGCTAAAAGTGGTCCACCGAGCCTCTTCAAATAGGTAAACATTTAATCTTTGTGAAGGAAAAATGACAAGGAAGAGAACTAGTCACTCCATCTCATGGAGACGAAAATTAGTGCAATGAAGTCACTAACACTTCATTCCCCAAAATGAATATCTAAGTGACTACCTATACCTTTACCTAATATTCGAATATGGGAAGACACTAATTTCTAATTCAGGGCGCACTTTTCGGTAAGTCATAGATAAGGTGGAAATATCATTAACAAAAATCCTTGCAGGATTACTTAAGCGAAGGAACAATTTTGACATTAATCCAGGTAGAAAATAGACATTAACTTGGTAAGATTGTTTTTCTAGCTCTAACAACAACGACATGGTATATTGTTGTTTTAGAGAAAAGTTTATGAAAACCAAATACTCAAGATTAGAATCTGAAACAAAATGAGAGCTGATGATAGAAGAACTGGACGAGAAAGTGTTTTTGATTTGCTCGAGTTAGGATTATTATTATCACTGCAGATCGGAGGAATTCGTAGATGTTCCCATATTCTCCTCGAGAATCTCCAGAAAATCTGGCCCTGAACCATGTGCGCGAACTCTGATATACGGCCTGGGATCCAGCATGTGGTATAATTCTGCTGAAAATGTTACCGGTTCACATACTCTAATCGATTCGAATTGCAATGGCCGGTGCAGGGTTGTCTTGTTTATTACCGCTCCCGTGATTCGAAAAGTGTAGACATAAAGTCTCACTATCAGAGATGGTTAGACACAGGATCTCACTACCAGACAGGGTTAGACATTGGATCTCACTACCAGACAGGGTTAGACATAGGATCTCACTACCAGACAGGGTTAGACATAGGATCTCACTACCAGACAGGGTTAGACATAGGATCTCACTACCAGACAGGGTTAGACATTGAATCTCACTACCAGAGAAGGATAGACATCGGATCTCACTACCAGACAGGGTTAGACATAGGATCTCACTACCAGACAGGGTTAGACATAGGATCTCACTACCAGACAGGGTTAGACATTGAATCTCACTACCAGAGAAGGATAGACATCGGATCTCACTACCAGAGAGGGTTAGACATTGAATTTCACTACCAAAGATAGAGGAGGATAACACCACAAAAGAAAAAAAACGGGATTTATTATTTTTTTTTTTATGTCTAAATCACCACAGCCTGTTGTAGGTTTTGATCTTAGGTCCCTTGCAACCAGAAGCCGATGTCGTCCCTTTGACCACAGAGGGCTCTCATGCTATGTAGCGGAGGACAAGGCGAATTAATATACTCTCCTGGACCTTCTATTTGTTCTGTTATTAAAACATTTAGAAAGTGAAACCTTCATTATGAAAGTGCCGTCCCAAAATATCTGTTGGTAAAGTTGTGCTTTTGTCTACCAATCCGTTGTAATGATTCTCAGTTAGCTTTATATATTGTTATTTCAATATGTAGACACAAGTAGAAAACGAGTTCCTAAATGTCACGTAGAACCAATTTTAACATATGGATGTGAATCACCGACAATAGGACAACAGCCAAGAAAATAACTGGAGGCTGTAGAAATATGGTTTTAATTAAGAATTTTGAGAATACCATGGACAGCTAAGAAGAGTAATGAAAACGTTCTGAAAGAGACCAAAGCAAAAAGAGAGCTAATTTCCAATATTAGGGGAAGAAACAATCATCATTTTTTAGCCATGTAATGATAAGAGAACAGCTGGAATATATTGTAAAAAGTGGGAAAAATTGAGGGACGAAGAGATAGAGGGATGCAAAGAGAAAAGATACCAGACAGCTTAAAAGAATAGCTTGGCAGAATGTCAACAACAGAAATGATAAATAACTGTCGTGATCGAAAGTTGTGTAGAGACATTATCACCTACGCCAGCAGGCCTATTACTTGATGATGATGTAGACTTATTAGCTGGTGTCTATTAATTAAATTCGTTAATCATGTATTCGTTCATTTTCTTCTTTTTTCGTCTTGTTCTTTTTTCTTTCATTCCCTACTTGCCTTTTAATCTCGAAGGAAGATTTTTTAAAATGTCATCTTTAGTTTTTCTGTTTGTTTTTAAAGAAAAAATATGGAATAAGTCCTGCCGTTGAGTATTGATTAAGTGATGAAATATTGTTCCCGTGTGTTACCGGGGCCTCATTATGAGGGAAGTAAAGAATAGTGACACTGTGACCTTCCAGGCATGTCGTAAGAGGCGACTAAGGAGGTTGATTGATGGCTTGACAAGCTGTCATTGTAAAAAGTATTGTTATGGAAACAGAGCCATAGATTTTAGAAGCAGTGATCTCTGCAATATGTGCCATTTTGGCACGCAAGGTTTCTGTTTTTGAGATTATGGTTCTGCCCTATGTGCCGTCTTCGGCTCGAAAGGACAATAGATAGATAGAATGAAATATTAGACTTGAAACATAACAGTAGGAGAGGCCAACAGAAAAACAAACGAAAGAAAACTATTTTTCAGTGAATGGTAAAATCAAATGAGAAATGGAAGGAGCAAAAGAAGTTGGATTAGTCTCGAAAACTCTATCAATCTTTATCTTATTTTTTTTTTTCTTTTGCTGCATCAAGTAGCCTCCGTCAGTCATTGTTGACTTTGGATTTTCCAGCGCCCCTAGAAATGTTATTTTTTCTTCCTTTCACCGCGTATCCTCTTTTTCTATGAATCTGTCTGCTTCTTCTTGTTTCAGTTGAAGCTTTAGAGTGTGTTTCCAAAGATTGCGGTGTGCTGCTATTTCTTCCCAGGCTGCACGGTTTATGTTCAGTCTTCATGTCACGTTTGCATACGTCAAAAAATCTATGTTTTTGGCGCCCCCTAGTTCTTTTGCCATCTGCTAGTTGTCCATAGAGTATATATTTTGTTGCATCTATGAGTTTATATATTTGTTCATTTATTTCTGCCGTCTGTCAATCACAAGGTCAGGTAGTTACTCACCCTAAAACTGTCATTGGTGAAGCCGTAGATAATCGGATTGGCACACGAGTTGGACATTGCGAGCCAGAAGACGATGTAGTAGATAATGGTGGAGATTTGCTTCCCTGCCACGGACTGCGTGAGGCCTGAGTTGAAGTCCAGAACCAGAAAGAACGTATGCAGAGGCAGCCAGCACGCGCCGAACATGATTACCACGATCACCAACATCTTGATCACCTGAGGATCGATAAAACAAATAAATGTTTATGTGAGATGCGAGCTTGTTATAGCCAGGTGCGATTCGGGGTTTCGATGCAGATAATAGTTGCATTTGACAAGTACCTCAAATATTGGGACATGCATAACTGAACGTATAATAATATTTTTTATTTATATCATTTTAAAGCCAGTTTTGTTGTTTTATTTAACAAAAGTGAGCCGAGAAAATTAAGTAATTAACGGAAGAAACAAAGAATTTGTGTAAGCCGAGAAAAGGAAGTAATTAACACAAGAAACATAATAATTTGTGTAAGCTGGGAAAAAGAAGTAATTAACACAAGAAACATAAACATTTGTGTAAGCTGAGAAAAGGAAGTAATTAACACGAGAAACATAAACATTTGTGTAAGCTGAGAAAAGGAAGTAATTAACACGAGAAACATAAAGAATTTATGAATAAATAGAGCATTTCGGCTGAGGTAAAAAATAAAAACATCTGTAAATTATGACCCAAGTAGGCTTGCTCCATTTTGAGTGTCAATGATACTAAGGGAGCCATCTTATGTTCGTTACGTGGGCATTGTATATAATTGTCAGATTGCCTGCCGAAGAGCTGCATATATTACTATTCAGCATACCTGTTAGATTTAACATTTCAAAGTCAAGGATGAGCATGTATGAAACGTGTGTCTTCGACGTTATGTAGCTAATGCTTCTGATTTCTTAATTTAGCGAGAGAGGTAAAAAACAAAAAAAATAAACTGGGGAAAACGTATGAAAAGTAATCCTCAATTAAAACTAAGAGAAAGAATACCTGTTATTGAAACAGGGTAGGATAAAACTTGTGGTTGGAAAGTCAACTTTGATTACGAGAAATTGTTTTTTTTGCGACCTTGGTTAGAGAAATCAAAAGCTATATAGTGAAGTTTGTTGCTATGATATGTTTGCTGAAATAGCTGCAGTGGACCGTAACATATGATAACCAGTAAGTTTCTATCTATCGATCTATTAACCTTTCGAGCCGTAGCCGGCCCATAGGGCGTAGACCAAGATACACCTTCTCTTATCTATATTTTTATTCTAGCAGTTTTCAATCCTTATAAAGATCTTTTATCAAATCTAGCCATTTGTCTCTGTTCTGTGCAAGCAACTATATCTCATTGAGGGAGCCGATTCCTGCTGCTCTTGCCTCTCTCATCAATGTTCGTCTCAGTGTTTCTCTGGGTCTTCCTCTTACCTGTTGTTTCCCACATGAGGGCTTGCTTTGCTATTCGGTTATTATCTCTTCTCATCACATGTCTAACAGTAAGTTTACTGCAGTCAATAAAAGAGATAAATAGACTATAGTGTAAACCGCAAAAAATGGTGCTGTGTAATCAACTAAACGGAGAAAGTCCAAAATAGTATGGACCGTTAAACAGAAAACATGGTATAATGTAATTAACAACAACAATAAATACGAAATAATAGACCGTAAACAATAATACATAATCCGTATAAATACTGTAAATTTTTGGGGCACGTTAAAAGACACAACAGCCAACTAAAAGTAATATTGGAAAGGAAAATACAAGGTAAAAGAGGCAGAAGCAGACCAAGACTAACATGGACGAATAACATCAAAAGATGGACAAGTCAATCTAGGATAACCTGCACCATAAAAGCAAGAGACAGAGTGGAATGGCGATCCATGGTAGCCAACCTTTGTTGCGGAGACGGCATTCGATGATGATGATGATGATATATACTGTAATCAACAAAATAAACAAAGTTGCAGAATATAAGTAAAAGAAAGACATTTAAAAATCGACATTATTTCAAAGTAATAGGGGAGGAAGGAATGATGACCGCAAGCCCAGTGATTGACTCACGATTGTACAGTTTATAATTACTCACTCTTCCCCTGTCCGATCTTCATCTTTCCTTCCTTATTTGCCCTTCAGCGTCGAGGGGAGATATAATCTGTGGCCTTTTGTTCTTCTGCTGTTATGTTTCCTGGTGTATCTAATATTTCATCAATCCATCTTTTATTGTCTGGTCCTCTCTCGTGCCTCATGTTCACGAAACGTATATTCAAGGCTCGTTGTGTTGTGTTTTTGTATTTCTGTCTTACCATGTGACCAAACCATCTTATCTGTTTCTTCAAGTATTCTATGGCGGGACTTATTGCTAAGCTTTCCTCTCAGCTCTTCATTTCTGATCTAATCTCTCAGGCTGTGCTCTGTCATTCGTCCTCACATATAACCTTGATAGTGCTTATTTTTCTTATTATTCTTGAGTCCAGGTCTGGAGTTTGTAACACACCATTTAAATGAAGAATGCATTATAGAGTGCCATTTTTTTGCCTTTAGAGTTAATTCCTTTGTGGACAGCAGTGATGATAGTTGTTCGACGATTGTCTTTTTCTGCTGTTTATGAATTGTCGTTTGTCGCTAGACTTCCTGGATATTTACATTCCACCACTTGTTTTAATTGTCCCCCGTCTAACGTTATTTTGATGTTCTGTTTCTCTTTTGCGATATTGGTGGCCTCTTGTTTTGTTGATGTTGATTTTCATGTCGTATTGGTTGAAATCGATTAAATATAAAAAAATAAATAAATCTTCGACTTTAACCAACATCGAACTGACATGCACCAATTGTGAAATTACTTTTCTTTATTTTGTTTAATCTGCCCGACAACCGCTTTTCTTTTTAAATAACTCTAGGAAATAAAACATCAATATATTTTTTTAATGTAAATCTACCGATATTTAAATAAAAATGGGTTCATGAACTTGCAGTTACAATAAAATTCGAGCTGAAATTTTGAGACAGAATGAACTTATTACTCGCACCAGCAGCTCTCGTCTCCTCCTCGTCATGTCGTTTACGTCAACACTTATTCGCCAGCAATTGTTTGCTCACCTGTAGCGGTAATGTCTTATCTTACCATTAACCCTAGCACCGATCCGTCAGTTTCTGGGTTCAAACAGGATTAGATGGGCACGGGAGTTATATTTCTTGTGGAAAAATGGGTTGATTGTATAGGTCTGGCCACGTAACACAAATAGCGCTGATGTGGAAAAATAAATACGTTTGGGCACTAACATTGTATTCCCTAAGTGAAACAGTAGGCCAGACAGGTTCTTTCTTTCTTTTTTTTTCAAACGGATCAAGGCGTCTGGTAAATAAAAACAAGCAATTAAGTCTAGACAAAAAGAAGGGGTTGTTTTCCCTATCTTGTTTGTTCATTTATTTCAAGATTGTATTGCGCTGTGTTTTTAAACCTCCAGTCTAGTGTATAAGTCAACACGCATTTGTTCAGGACGTCTTCCCTCTATTAAAACCTCCAGTCTAGTGTATAAGTCAACACGCATTTGTTCAGGACGTCTTTCCTCTATTAAAACCTCCAGTCTAGTGTATAAGCCAACACGCATTTGTTCAGGACGTCTTCCCTCTATTAAAACCTCCAGTCTAGTGTATAAGTCAACACGCATTTGTTCAGGACGTCTTTCCTCTATTAAAACCTCCAGTCTAGTGTATAAGTCAACACGCATTTGTTCAGGACGTCTTTCCTCTATTAAAACCTCCAGTCTAGTGTATAAGTCAACACGCATTTGTTCAGGACGGCTAAAGGATACTTTATTTCTTCTGCCTTGATATTTGTGCAAGGCCAGAGTCAGAGAGTGGTTTTTGTGGCCCTGACCACGGCCAGGGAAGAACAAGATTGTAGAAACACTGATGCCTGCCACTTACGTTGTAAAATGTGACTAAGGGGATTAGGGTCAAGGTCTTCACGGTGTTTAAATTTTTTTTTCCATTTCATCGTTTTCATAAAAAAACATATGTTATCGTACACTGTAATATTCAATTTAAAGATACAATAAAGAGTTATATAAAATCAAGGTCTTCATCGTTGCTGCGGAGTTCGTGCATTTGAAATGAAGCCATCTTCAGTACTCTTACTAGTGTGTGGCAGACGTGCTTCATATTGAGGTAAATATTGAGGGAACTCCACTCTGGTGTTAGATGATCTGTAGACTAAATGTAACTAAACTAAAACGTCAGAATGCTATCTTAAAAACAGATTTACTAAACACACAACTTTTCTACTTGTATCTAGTCTTCACTTCCATAGGACGAAGTGTACAACCCTGCTCTAGTATTCCTTCTATGTGGATGTTTTCATTTGGTTTCCCCTAGTCTTTGTTTTACGAATATGTGTTCTATAAGTGTAGATGTGAAATTCATTTTCTTTTTTTGCTGTATTTGTTTCCTGCCTACACATAAACCCACCCCAATGATGTGTACTTTAAAGTTACGCTCTTTATATTTTCCTATTATAAATATTTTGTTTGTGCATAAAAAATTTAGTGCAATATTTATTCTTTCTCATATAGTTAGTTTCGGTTCTCTTATCTCCAGGAAGATGTAATAATTTTTAACGGATTTTGTTTTCTTACAAATTGAAAAATTGAAGCTTCAAATTGTAGAAATGAATTATTTTGTGGGTTACATCATCATCATCATTGAGTGCCGTCTCCGCAACGAAGGTTAGCTACCATGGAGCGCCATTCTGCTCTATCTCTTGCTTTGATGGTGCAGGTTGTCATCGGTTGATTTGTCCATCTTTTGAAGTTACTCGTCCATGTTAATCTTGGTCTGCCTCTGCCTCTTTTACCTTGTATTTTCCCCTCCAGGATTACTTTCAGTAGGCTGTTGTGTCTTTTAACATGGCCTAAGAATCGCATTTGTCTTGTTCTAATTGTGTTCAGAAGTTCTCTTTTCATTTTTAGTTGTTTTAAGACTTCATCGTTTGTTTCCTTTTCCTTCCATCCAATTCTACCTATTCTTCTATCAATTTTGAGTATTTTCTTTGTTTATGATCATAGTTTTTAGTCTTTTTGATGTTCATATCTATTCCATATTTTTTGCTTGTCGTGTTTATTTCATTAAGTAATTGTTGTAGGTCTTTAGGATTTTCTGCTAGTAGTACAGTATCGTCAGCATATCTTAGGTTATTGATTATCTTTCCATTAATTTGTAGGCCTGGCATCTCTATGATGTTTTTAAAGATTTGCTCAGTGTATAGATTGAACAAGCTTGGTGATAGGATGCATCCTTGTCTTACTCCTCTTTTTATATCAATGGGTGTAGAGAACTCTTTGTTATATTTTATTATTGCTGTTCTCTCCCAGTATAGATTGCATATTAGTCGTATATCCATGTCATCTAGATGTATCTCTTTTAGGCATTCTATAAGTTGTTTGTGGTGTACTCTATCAAAAGCTTTGGTGTAGTCTATGAAGCAGGCATATATTGGTTTGTTTACTTCTGTTTATTTTTCGATTAATGTTCTCATGCAGAATATGGCTTCTTTTGTCCCGCTATTTTTCCTAAATCCAAATTGCTGCTCATCTAATTCAGTTTTGATTTTATTCTGAATCCTTCCTTGTATAACTTTTAGCAAGATTTTTGTAACATGGCTCATTAGGCTTATTATTCTAAAGTCACTGCATTCAACTGCACCATTCTTTTTAGGCAATGCAATGAAAGTTGATGTTTTTAGTTCATTTGGTATGTATCCTGTATGGTATATGTCGTTGCATATGTCTGTAATCACTTCAATGCCAAAATCTTCAAGTGCCTGTATCATCTCTATCTGTATGCTTTCAGGTCCTGCTGCTTTTCCCCTTTTCATTGTTTTTATAGCTTTTTCCACCTCAGATTTTAAGATTTTATAGCCTGATGTACATTTTATAACTGGTTTCTTGTCCCTTTGATCATGAAATAGTTCTGTTATATATTCCTGCCATCTATCTATGATATACTTATTGTCTGTTAGCATTTTTCCTTTTTTGTCTGCAATGCATTGACCATCTGTGCCTTTTTTTTATTTTTATTAGTCATTCTCTTTATTTCTGTGTGCATTCCTCTTAGGTCTTGTTTGCTTTCCATAGTTTCTATTTCTATACATTTTTGGCTGAGCCAGTCTTCTTTTGCCTTTTTGCACATTTTGCGTATTTCATTATCTATTTTATTGTATTGGGCAGTGTTCTTCGCTTGTCTCCTTTCTTCCATTTTTTCTAAGATGGTGTTAGTTATCCATTTTTGTTTTTGTTCTTTTCTCTTTTGGGTAAGGTGTCGCAGGCTTTTTGTATGCTTTTCTTTATGCATTGCCATTTGGTTGTTACTTTTTCATCAGGATTTTCTCTTCTGTATTGTTCAATTCCTTCCTCTAGCAGCTTCTGGTATGTGTTCTTTACTTGTATTGGATAGGTATCTTTAATATCTTTTTGATTTAAAGCTGTTACATCGAATGGATTTGTTGATGAATTAGATTTTTGCTTGTTTCTCTTTAGTTTGATTTTCATTTTAATCATTACAGGATTGTGATCAGAATTAATATCTGCTCCTGGGTAGGTTTTGGCTTTCTTTACGCTGTTACGGAACCTTTCTTTTATCGTTATGTAATCTCTATCTCCAGGGCTTTTCCATGTGTATAGTTTCCTTTTCTCTTGCTCAAAGTAGGTGTTACATATTATCAGCCTATTTTCTTCACAGAATTGTATTAATCTTTCTCCTCTGTCATTTCTTTTTCCTAAACCATGATTTCCTATAATTGTCTTATATCTACCTTTTCCTATTTTAGCGTTCATGTCACCCATTACAATCAAGATGTCTGAAGATTTCACTTGCTTCATAACTTTATTTAGGTCTTCATAGTATGCCTCTATTTGTTCATCTGTGTAGTCTTGAGTAGGTGCATATGTCTGTATTATTGCTATGTCGAATGGTTTTGCTTTCAACTTGATTAGTATAATCCTATCACTGTATGTCCAGTGGGTACTTATATATTTTTGTAGCTCTCTTTTTATCAGTATTCCTACCCCTCTTTGATGTTCTGTTGTGTTTCCTGAGTATATAAATGTATATTTTTCGTCTTCAATGTACCCACATTCTTTCCATCTAGTCTCTGAAATGCCTAAAATATCTATATTTATTCGTTCTGCTTCTTGAATCAGATTTTCCAATTTCCCTTGTTGATATAGAGTCCTAACATTCCAAGTACTTATTTTAAGATCTTTCCTCCGACATAAGTTCGAATTTCTCCGACTCTCCATGGCTTCCTCTGGACTAGTACGTGATGAGGCTCCAATCTCTTTCACGGTGGTCAGCCATGTTCGTCTTTCGTGTTCTGAACATGCCTCTTGTGTACCACACACTTTGCTGTTTTCGCTTTCTGGGCCGTTGATCATTCTTGATTCCTCCGCCTCCATTCACCGTCACAGTCTTTTCACATAAGGGTTGAACATGCCCGGTGTCTGTATGGGTTACATAACTGTTTTTATATTTACTTTTTTCTTTGTTTCGTTTATCATAAATAGCTTTTTTTTAAAATTTGGATTCACAATTTCTTACTTAGCTCTTTGACGACCTCAGACCCACAGAGCAGTTGTGGCCGAGAAAGTGAACACTAAAAACATACCCCTCCACTCCATCCGCCATCTTGGGTATTATAGGGCATCTGCTAAATTTCTGTTACAATCACACAAACTACCTAGTAGTATGTTGAAACAGAAAAGGAAAGCTGCGACAAAGTGGCTTATAGTATTCATATCATCATCGTGTGCCTTCTCCGCAACGAAGGTTGGCTACCATGGATCGCCATTCTACTCTGTTTCTTGCTTTGATGGTGCAGGCTGACATAGATTGACTTGTCCATCTTTTGATCTTACTCGTCCATGTTAGTCTTGGTCTGCCTCTTTTACCTTGTATTTTTCCTTCCAATATTACTTTTAGTAGGCTGTTGTGTCTTTTAACATGGCCCAAGAATCGCATTTGTCTTGTTCTAATTGTGTTCAGAAGTTCTCTTTTCATTTTTAGTTGTTTTAAGACTTCATCGTTTGTTATCTTTTGTTTCCATGCAATTCTACCTATTCTTCTATAAATCCACATTTCGAAGGCTTCAATTCTCTGTTCTGTTTTCTAGTCTAATGTCCATGTTTCTGCACCATACATGAATATTGAGAAGACGTAACATTTTGCCATTCTTAGTTTCAGCCCTGCTGATATTTGTTGTGTTGTTAGTATATTTTTCATGGCATTAAAATTACTTTTTGCCATACCTAATCTTTTGTTTATTTCTGTTTTGCATTTTCCATCATTGGTTATAGTATGTCTGTCTCCAGATGTATTCCCTCAACTGTGATATTTAATTGTAGGTCTTGAGAATTTTCTTTGTTCATGATCATAGTTTTTGTCTTTTTGATATTCATTTCTAGTCCACATTTTTTGCTTGTTATGTTTATCACATTAAGCAATTGTTGTAGGTCTTTAGGATTTTCTGCTAGTAGAACAGTATCATCAGCATATCTTAGGTTGCTTATAGTATTAACTAATTAAATAATGTTTAACTCGATTGATGATATTGTATTGTCCCCTTTCCTAATCTCTCTTCCTTCATATTTTCTTGTTGTTGCAGTATTTTAAACCATTTGTCTTCTTATGGCGTCGTGGAATCTTATTAGGATTAACCGTTTCATCATCATCATGTCCCATACCGGTTGGCGTAGGCGATCATGTCTTTCCACAATCTTCTTTCCACAGCGCATCGTATCAATTCTTTTGTTGATTGTTTTCCATGCCATGACACCAAAATATCTAGTATTTCTTCTCTTTGTCGTCTGCGATCTCTCTTCACCTGTATTTTGCCAGTTGTAACCAAGTATTCCAACTTTTACCTGCTCATGATGTGTCCAAGAAATGTAGATTGTTTCTTTATGATTTTTTCAGGAGCTCCCTTTTTGTGTTAGCTCCTTTGAGAAAATGCCCACATTGGTCTTATTAGCTGTCCAGTAAACTTTCAACATGCTTCTGAGAAATCCCATCTCTGTGGCTTCTAATCTTTTCGTCTTTTTATTTGTTTGTCTATTGTCCATGATTCGCTTCCATAGGTCAGGATTGGTTCTATATAGCATCGAGGAACTATTTTTCTCATTTCTATTGACATAGATTTGTTGCATAAGATATTTTTCAATTTCTGAAATGCTATTATGGCCTGAGCTATTCTGCTTTTTATTTCTGTGGTGCATCTCCCATTTGATGTTATTATTGTGCCCAAGTATTTGAAACGTTGTACTTGTTTTAGATTTGTCTTGTTTATTTGTATGCTGCATGATGGTGGTGATTGTTACTTCAAAATATGATCATTACTTCTGTTTACCTTTTCATATAGAAGTAAATAAGCAGTTAAACATATGAACTCACTCCCCATACACCTAACAAGACGTGAATGGCACCTTTACTGTTTGTTTTAAGCGAATACAAGTTTATTTTTTCCTCAAATGCATTGTTCCCTCCAATATAATTTTAGTAGTCCTTCCGAAGTTACATGTCCAGACTAAAGTAGAACAAGGGCTATAATTGGGTCTAGTCTGACCAAATGGCCCAGGTGCTCAGTTGTTCAGGCATCAGCGATTTTAATTGTCTCTGGCAAAGATCTGTTCTCTGCACGCCCAGGGTCTGACATTTAGATCGAAGTTTCTCGTGACGTGATTCTTCGTCCGAGAATCTATTCACTTTATTGCTATCGTAGAAATGCGGGACCGGAAGCTCAATGACTAAGATAAGAAAGGTTAAGACTTATCGTTAACTGATGTCGGCAGGGTCGAAGAATTCGAAACAATTAAGACACTAATCCCCTTCTAAGTGGTTTTCTTAACTCGGAGCGTTATCTAATCAGCTTAGCCAAGATAGAATATATGGACAAAAGAATATAAGCAATTCCCGTTATAATATATTCATCGGTATAATCTGATACGGATGTGTCGTGCCGATATTTGAAACATTGAAATCTCCCTGTAAACAGCCACCTAAAACTATTATCACCAATTTCAGAATAAACATTAGCCTGACAGCTGACTTCATGTGAGAGTCTGGGATCCTACTGTGACTGAGTCCTGATCGCAGACAGACAGACAGAATGAACGATTTTTGTAGAAGATGCAGCGTCATTAGTATTTCTGTTCGTGTCCCTATTTAGTGCATGCAGCAAGAGGTAGTGCAAAGTAATCTACCTGAGTGGATTTTTTCTTTGGATACAAAAGAGTTTGTATCATAACAGGCAGGATTAAACTATTTCTACGTGGCATATTTGCGTTTATATCTTATCTTAGGCTTTTCTTTACGGCTTTCCTAAATGCCAATGAAATTATTAATTTATTGATCCGCCATCCATGTTTTATTGAGACGTACTCGCACAATCTAATATTGGTCTTTGATTTATTATAAATTAAAAACATATTGCCCTGTCTTCCTTTCTTTTGCTCGCCTTTTCGTTGGTTGTCAGTGGTTTCCTCAACATATAGGCTGTAGAATAAGACAAGAGTTATCTGTAGCATAGAGGAGTCGTTACATCAGCGATACGTGACAATGGTTAAGGCTGGAAGAAGAGTGAAACTATATAGAACATGGTTGAACTACGGACATATGACGAAGCATATGCGAAATGAAAATGAGGAAAGAGAAGGAAATTGATGCGCGAGACGGCGAATAATGAAGAAAAAGTCGCTAATATTTCTTTGTGATATTTCATTGAGCTTGAAGGCTCACATTTTGATGAAGCTCAAACTAATATATATATATATATTATACATATGGCTCTTTTCGTCTTGTCAGGCGGTCTAGTGGAGGCTATGTGTATTTTTTTAGGTTTTGTTTTTGTCGAACAGCTTCTCTCGTGGTTAATTCTACCAATGATTGACAAACACACGCGGTCACATAATGAACAAGTCAGGCCCACTGATCCACAGGGTTTTCCATCCTTTTTCATGAGTCTTTTCTCTACTAAGTTTTGCCTTACGACAGTCTCAAATGATGTTATACCGTTCCTTATACATGCTCTCCATGACGTGCGATTACTTGCCAGATGTTCCCAGTCATTTTCACAAATGGAAAGGTCGTTGAGAGATGATTTACAGATATCTCTATATTGTAGTTTAGGTCTGCCGATTTGTCTTTTTCCGTGTATTAGTTCACCATATAGTATTTGCCAGGGAATGCGTTTTTCTTCCATTCGCTGGACGTGCCCTAGCCATCTTAGTCTTCGACATCTGAGCATCGACATGGTTGTTGGGGTCTTAGCACATTGCAGGACAGTTAAGTTGGTTATTTTGTCCACTCATTTAATGTGCATTGTTATGCGGAGATATCGCATGTGGAAGACATTTAGTCATTTTTCCTGGTTTGAGTATGTTGTCCAGGTTTCAGATCCATATAATAGTGTGCTAAGCACACAAGTTTGATATATTAAGAGTTTAGTATTCAGTGTTATATATTATGTTTAGCATGTTATTCTGTTTTTACTCTTTAAAAAATATAAAACATTTTCTAAAACCACGTTATGCATGTCGTCTGTCATTGTCTTAAAAATGCCCAGACATGTTGAAAATAAATGAGCTTTTACATTTAATGTAACTGTTTATCACGAACTAGTTCACAACACAATTGTTATGATATTATTTTCTATCTTGTCACGTTTATTGCTATGACTTCAGTGTCCTATCCTTCTGTTTATTGTTATGATTTGAGTGTTCTATTTCGTCTGCTCCCACATAAGTCAGCAGACTAGGGAGAATTGAAGTAGGACCCGAGACGAAGAGATAAGAAGTTACATAATCGACCGGAGGTGAGCATCAGACCAGATGCTTGGGGCGACTACAAAACAAACAGCAAGTCCTAAACAATAGGAAGACCAGACAACTAGGCGTCAATCTTAACCAGCGGATGCCGAATTCCCACGAAAATCAGACACTGACGGGTCTAGAAACTTGCGTTGTCATTAGTAGCCAAGTTATTTCAACTGGAAAGCGCAGTAACGCGCTAGGTCAAACCAAGACAGGTAAGGTAACTATTTTCGAGTGCACTGCCTATTAAATGTAACTATTTTGTGCCGAACATGAAATGTAAGCCTTAGGTTAGGTAATCTATTTTCGAGTGTTTTATGTATTAAGTGGTAGTTATTTTGTGCCGAACATAAGCTTAGTTTAGGTAAGCGATTTTAGAAAGTTTTGTGTATTACGTTTAGTTAGCTTGTGCCGAACATACGGTGTAAGCCTTAGAGGCAATGCAGCAGGAGGTCGACGCATGGGAGTCATGACCCAGGCGAGCCCACCTCCCCTAGTGTGTCAAGAAGCTAAAGGGCCGAAACACTTGCTCGACGGGGTCCTCTTCTGATGATCAGATTGCCTCCTGCTGCGAAGCTCTGTACAAAGAGTTTCCTACTACTGTCTCGTTCATTGTTATGATTTTAGTGTTCTATTTTGTCTCGTTCATTGTTATGATTTTAATGCTTGATCGTGTTTCCTTCATAACGATTTTAGTATCCTAGCTTGTCCCGTTCAGGGGTAAAGGCATACAGATGCATTAAGATGCAGATAAATGAGAAGATGATGTAAAGATGATGATAATAATGAAAATTTAGAAAAAAAGGGGAAAAAGTCGTATGATAACAGCTTGTCCCGTTGATTGTTATGATCCTTGTGCCCGATCTTGTCCCATTCATTTTCATGATTTTCGTGTCTTATCTTGCCCTATTCATTGTTATGATTTTAGTTTCCTAATGTGTTCTAGATTAATGTCACATTTCAGATTTTCACAGAAAATTTTCATGTTATTATTGCACTCATGTAATCTGTATGTTCTCTTATTATTAACGTTAACTTTTAGGTTCTCTTATTACACAAGTTAACCTGCCGGTTATCATATTACAAAAGTTAAAATCACAGTCAATAGTATAAATGTATATTTTTTGTCCTCTATGTACCCACATTCTTTCCATTTCTTTCATGCTGTCATAAGCAGATATTAATTCAGATCACAATCATGTAATGATTAAAATGAAAATTAAACTAAAGAGAAACAAGCAAAAGTCTAATTCATCAACAAATCCACTAGATATAACAGCTTTAAATCAAAAAGATATTAAAGATACCTACACAATACAAGTAAAGAACACATACCAGAAGCTGCTAGAAGAAGGAATTGAACAATACAGAAGAGAAAATCCTGTTGAAAAAGTAACAACCAAATGGCAATGTATAAAAAAAGGCATACTAGAAACCTGCGACATATTACCCAAAAGAGAAAAGAACAAAAAACAAAAATAGATAACTAACGCCATCTTAGAAAAAATGGAAGAAAGGAGACAAGCGAAGAACACTGCCCAATACAATAAAATAAATAGTGAAATACGCAAAATGTGCAAAAAGGCAAAAGAAAACTGGCTCAGCCAAAAATGTATAGAAATTTAAACTATGGAAAGCAAACAGGACTTAAGCGGAATGCACACAGAAATAAAGAGAATGACTAATAAAAATAAAAAAAGGCACAGATGGTGGATAAATTGCAGACAAAAAAGGAAAAATGCTAACAGACAATAAAGATATTATAGATAGATGGCAGGAATATATTACAGAACTATTTCATGATCAAAGGGACAAGAAACCAGCTATAAAATGTGCATCAGGCTATACAATCTTAAAATCAGGGGTCGAAAAAGCTATAAAAACAATGAAAAAGGGAAAAGCAGCAGGACCTGACAGCATACAGATAGAGATGATACAGGCACTAGAAGATTTTGGCATTGAAGTGATTACAGACATATGCAACGACATATACCATACAGGATACATACTAATTGAACTAAAAACATCAACTTTCATTACATTGCCTAGAAAGAATGGTGCAGTTGAATGCAGTGACTTTAGAACAATAAGCCTAATGAGCCATGTTACAAAAATCTTGCTAAAAGTTATACAAGGAAGGATTCAGAATAAAATCGATACAGAATTAGATGAGCAGCGATTTGGATTTAGAAAAAATAGCGTGACAAAAGAAACCATATTCTGCATGAGGACAATAATTCGAAAAGTACACAGATGTAAACAAACCAATATATGCCTGCTTCATAGACTACATCAAAGCGTATGATAGAGTACATCACAAGCAACTTATAGAATGCCTAAAAGAGATACATCTAGATGACGTGGCCATACGACTAATATGTAATCTATACTGGGAGCAAACAGTAATAATAAAATATAACAAAGAGAACTCTACACACATTGATATAAAAAGATGAGTAAGACAGAGATGCATCCTATCACCAAGCTTGTTCAATCTATACACTGAGCAAATCTTTAAAAAACCGTAGAGATGCCAGGCCTACAAATTAATGGAAATATAATCAATAACCTAAGATATGCTGAAGATACTGTACTGCTAGCAGAAAATCCTAAAGATCTACAACAATTACTTAATGAAATAAACATGACAAGCAAAAAATATGGACTAGGTATTAATATAAAAAGGACTAAAACTATGATCATAAACAAAGAAGATACTCAAAACCCACAAGTGGATATCAAAATTGAAGGAATAGACCTGGAGACAGTTCAGAGCTACAACTACCTTTGACATACTATAACCAGTGACGGAAAATGTACAACTGAAATAAACAAAAGAATAGGAATGGCAAAAAGTAATTTTAATGTCATGAAGAACATACTAACATCATAACAAATAACACCAGAGCTAAAACTAAGAATAGCAAAATGTTACATCTTCTCAATATTCCTATATGGTGCAGAACATTGACATTAGACAAGAAAACAGAACAGAGAATTGAAGCCTTTGAAATGTGTATATATAGAAGAATAGGTAGAATTGGATGGAAGGAAAAGAAAACAAACGATGAAGTTATAAAACAACTAAAAATGAAAAGAGAACTACCAAGCACAATTCAAACAAGACAATTGCGATTTTTTGGGCCATGTTAAAAGACACAATAGCCTACTAAAAGTAATCCTGGAGGGGAAAATACAAGGTAAAAGAGGCAGAGGCAGACCTAGACTAACATTGACGAGTAACATCAAAAGATGGACAAATAAGCCTATGACAACCTGCACCACCAAATCAAGAGACAGAGCAGAATGGCGCTCCATGGTAGCCAACCTTCGTTGCGGAGACGGCACTCGATGATGATGATGATGACAATCACAATTCCTTTATTACAGCATTTAATATGTCGGCTCCTTCTATTACAGAATTTAACATGCCAGTTCTTATAAAGTTACAATTTCTGTTATATTACAAAAGAAAACAAGCCATCTCTCTTAATATAGAAGTTAATAAAATAAAATTCTCTTACTCCAGAATTTAACATGCCAGTTCTTTTATTATAAAAGTGAATATGTCAGTTCTCTTATTACATAAATTAACAAACCACTTCTCTTATTATAGAATTTAACATTCTCCTTTTGAAATTTTTTTTGTCTTGAACTAATCTGCCAGCTCTTTTACTGTATACATTAAAGCGCTAGCATACTGCACACATTTACCAATAAATAGTAAATATAAAATACTAGACTTGAATCGGCGTTTTAGCACGCGAGTCTTCACCCATATGTTCTCGGCCGCCTATCCAGAAGTGTTCGGAGATTTCTGGATAGTGTCGCTTCAAGCATCGAAACTCACGATGCGATGCGGCATACATCACCTTCCAAGAGTACTACCCTGGTACCCATTTCTGCCAGCGGTTGGGTCGACCGCGGGGGCACCTTTTCCACCCACGTGTACAATTCACACTACTTCTAATGGGAATCGAACACGGGTTGTCCGAACGTCGGTAGCTCAGTCCGGCAGTTTTCCCAACTAGGCTAACGAGGTCCCCAGTTCTCTTACCAACAAGTTATCTTAAATCAGAGTTTGCTCTTATTTCAGAGCAGTGTCTGTAACAATCTGTCATTGCAAGCTTTAATCTGCCACTATTGAACCATTTGGAGCCGCGATAACTCAGTAGTTAGTGAACTGGACTACAAAGGACAAGGGGTAGGGTTCGATCCTAACCGACGGCTTCCGGGTTCACCCAGCCTTTAATGGGTGCCGGATTTTTTTCTGGGAAAGTAAAACGGCACGGGCGTAATACCGACCATATTACTCCAAAAATCATGTGTTGAAGGTCTGTAAAATTTATGGTCACCTTATTCCCTATACGCCACTTGGCGTGACGGGGGCTCTTTACTTTTTTTGTTTTATTGAACCATTTAATTTGTCAAATCTATTATGGCATTTCCTTTCAGCACGCCCATAACCGTGTATTTGTGTTCAGAACCACAGCCATTGTTATTGGACTGTAGAACACCTTTAAAATCTCCTTCACGAAATCTCATTTTCCAAAGTTATTGTAAAACATCGTTATTTAGATATCCTTACTGAACTGAAAGGAGATATAAGAACAGGTCACGGACCTCATATCTTGGGAAGACACACACTTTTCGAATGTTAAGATAATTAATTGTATTTTAATTGAGATAGAAGTTTTACTTTTGCATCGTTGTTAGTGAAATATCGTTCTCTTAATTCTTTTATCTAGCTGGTTGTTTCCATCTCAAAGTGACATTTTAGTTCTAATCCTACAAATTTAGCAGCGTTGGTGGCTGAAGATGTCCCGAGTTTAGAACATTCCTCTCATTCTTAAAAATGATATTTTATGGGAGTGTTTTCAATTTGTGAAACCACACATAAAACCACACAGTTGTAGTCAAAGTCAGTATTAATGAGTAAATAATATATTAATATATAATAAGTAAAGTAAAGACACCCCCCCCCCCCGTCACGCCAAGTGGTGTATAGGGAATATGGTGTTAGTGAACATCAATTTTACAGACCTTCGGTACATGATTTTTGGGGTAATGTGGTCGACATTACACCCGTGTCACCTTAGTTTCCCAAAATAATTCCTGTACCCATTTAAGGCTGGGTGAACCCGGAAGGAAGCATCAGGACCGAACCCGATCTCTTGCCCTTTGTAGTCCAGTTCACTAACCACTGAGCTATCGCGGCTCATATATAATGTTTGTAATAAAAGATCAAAGATTTGCAAAATCTCAGAGTTTCAGGGGATACAACTCCAAACATTTTAAATCAGAAACGTTCTTACATTTGAAGATACTGCTTTTTCTCATCACTTTGAATGTGTGATAGAAGAAGTGTGTAAATATAATCTTTGTGGAACGACATAAGTGAGCAAATCAACTAAAGTATCCTTAACAAACAACTGAGATTTCAACATTCACTTATTTTACGATCTCAGTTAAAGACGGGACCTACATTATATTGTTAGTCTTTGATAAAATGAGCATCCAATGCATTAATTCCAGCAACACTAAAATAAAACCCACTATACAGCGGAATTTAGCATCCTTTTAACTAGAGACGCAAATAATCCATATTTTTTTACCGTTCTTCTTTAACTTAAGAACTCGCCAACCCAGGCTGAGTCACACTCACCGCTTTGAAAGCTCCTGGACTACATATATAAGTTTCACTGTAGAAATAAAATGCGAGACACGAATATGTTCTTCATTTCTACCCGTCGCATAATAACTTAAGACACCAAGTCTGATCAAACTATGTTGAAAGCTGGGGATTTAGAAAATAATTGGAAACTTCAGAATGGCTACAGGACTACAGAAGTGGCCCTCGGACAAGAATGTAAGCGATGAAGAAGGAAATGTTCGACAGGAAAACCGTACTTCTAAAGGAACGGTCAGGACAGAAGACAGTACTTCAACAACGGGGTCAGGATCATGAAAGAAATGATTCCTCAGGTGGTAGATAAACAACAGGGGTTCAGTCCAAAATATCTGAGGCAAAGGATACATTTCAGAGAATGAGAAATATATATTATAAAAGTAAAAGTAAAGAGCCCCCGTCACGCCAAGTGGCGTATAGGGAATATGGTGTTATAGCTTGTTTCATAACTAGTGCCCAACTTTTAAAATCGATAGCTTTTTAACCGCTTGTTGTAAGATATTCAAAATTTGCATGTAAAGTTATAATGACTAGAACCCAACAGGGAATTAATTTCATAAAAAAAAAAACATTTGGTTATTATTGTTGCTTATTTGATTTATATAAATTTATAACGACCCATTGATGTAGTCAAAACTTAATGTTTACAGTATTTTAAGTTAAAAATAGCGAGTATAAATCCATACACGGTAGAATTGACGTATTTGCACGCTTTCCCCGTAGTTTTTTTGACACAATTAGACACTTGAGAAATTGTGTGTTCCATTTCCGTTCATTCATAGGTGTAGACGTGGAACAATAACATTTATCATGAGTCTTAAAATGAAATTCTGCAGTTTACAAAACATCGCAATAAAAATGTATGACTATTTTTGCAAAGAGGCTAAACGAGGAAGATTATTTCATTGTTTAGAAAACCCTGAGAATAGGACAAGACACATTTTGGATTTATCTAAACGGTCATTTAATCGCTGGATTCAAGCACGTGACCGTCAATGTTCAAAATATACAAAATCACAAGGAAGAGCAAAAATGTTGGATAATTTCGACAGTGAACTTAGAAGTGAAATTCGCAAAATGTTGGGTATGAATGAAACTGTTACAATAAGAAAATTAAAAATTTCGCTGAAAAAGAACAACAGTATTGAAATATCAAAGTCTACATTATGGAGGAATGTGAGAGCTGCAGGCTTTACATTCAGAAAGTATTCCAATAGACGAAGCATCATCTGTGAGAAGCCACATATAGTAGTCATGAGAAGCAAGTACTTACGTGAAGTAAAAGAGGTGCGCAAGCAAGGTTATGATATTGTGTACTTGGATGAAACATGGATCAATGCTCACCACACTAACCAAAGGGAATGGCAGTCATCAGATGGAAAGATTAAGAGATTAATACCTAGCAGCAAAGGACAGCGTTTGATAATTGCTCATGCAGGTAGTCGACAACATGGACTAATACAGAATGCAGAGCTAATTTTTCTTTCAAAATCCATAGACAATCGGGATTATCACTCTGAGATGAATGGTCACATATTTAGACATTGGATTGAAAATTCTGTTCTCCCATCACTAGATCGACCATCTTGCCTAATAATGGACAATGCAGCGTACCACAACATTGTTGCACTTGAAGATAAAGTCCCGACGTCATCCAGTACAAAAGATGCTATTAAGATATGGCTCACAAAAGAGCACATACAATTTAATAACATGTACTTAAAACCTGATTTACTATCTCTAGTAAAGCAAAAACAAAGGACAAATATTTTTCAAATAGATAAGATTATCCAAGAGCACGGTCATATAAGTTTGAGGCTGCCACCTTACCATGCTCATTTAAATCCAATAGAACTAATCTGGGCAAAATTAAAAGGACAAGTGGCAGATGAAAATACAACATTCAAAATATGCATTGTAAAGACTCTTGCTAATCTCGCTTTATTAAATATAGACAAAGATTATTGGGCTAAATGTGAAGTCCACGTATTAAAACAGGAAGAGGAATATTGGAAAAATGATGGTTTGTGGAATGTTCAACCCCAAACAGTTATTAATCTTTTAGACTCGTCTGATTCAGAATGAAAGTATATAGCCACCACAATGTTGGCCCCTATATTACCTTAAATTAGTTCAACAAACGGTCCTTTTCAGGACCACACAACTATGAAAATTGGACATACTGGTATACCTTGATATTATCGTCCGTCCTCGAACTGAGAAGACAATAATTCTGCTGGTGTTTTTCCTTATTCAGTTATTTCCCCATTACGGCCACGCCTTTACCTAGTGAAAATTAATCATAGACCAGCAACTACGGTAATTTCTATTATTTAGGGATTCACAATTTACAATTTTGACAAACATCAAAGAAATTCGCCGCTTTAAGAAAACTGCAGCTGCAAGATATTTGTTAAATATACATTTAAAGGGTCTTTTGCATTCTAATAACATTTGGAAAATTTCAACAGTATTTAACAAACGGTTTCTGAGCAATAGCGTTTTGAAGTTGGGCAAGTGATTTGAAACGAGCTATAGTAATCACACATTTTACAGACCTTCAGCACATGATTTGTGGGGTAATGTGGTCGGGGTATTACGCCCGTGCCGCTTTACTTTCCCAGAAAAAAAATCCGGTACCGATTAAAGGCTGGGTGAACCCGGAAGCTGTCGTTTGGGATCGAAACCTACCTCTTGTCCGTTGTAGTCCAGTTCACTAAACACTGAGCTATCGCGGCTCCCAAATATATATTATACGGCATATTTTTGACATTGAGTATTTTTTTTAAAAAGTGGTTGACATATGGACGCGAACTCTGGATAATCTTCTTTCCTTCCTCATTTGTCTATGAGCGTCGAGGGGAGATATAATTTGCGTCGAGCTTGCTCTTCTGTTTGCCTCTGTTGCTGTTATGTTTTCTAGTGCTTCAAATATTCCGTCAATCCATCTTTTTCGTGTTCGTCCCTTGGGCCTATTCTAGTGTTCTTGTTGCAACGTATATTGAAGGCTCATTGTGTTGTGTTTTGATCACTCTGCCATGTCATGTGGCTAAACTATTTTATCTGTTGTTTCTTTATATATTCTATGACCAGTGTTATTCCTAGCTTTTTTTTTCAGTTCTTCATTTGTGATCTGTCTCTTATCCTGTTTACTGTCATTCGTCTGACACATTTCATCTCAGTAGAGATTATTTTCTTGTTGTTCTTGCATCTAGAATCAAGGACTGGAATTGGTAGCACAACGTTGGAATGAAGATTGTATTGTAGAGTGCCCGTTTTGCCTCTAGAGTTATTTCCTTGTTGGACAATAGTGGTGACAGCTGTCCAATGATTTGACAAGCTTTGTTTTCATCTTGAGTCTATCTCTGAATACTCAATTGAATAAAAATAGTTGAATTCGACATAAACACTGTTTTACATATGAGTGTTCAGAAATCACAGACACCTCAAAATGTGTCAAGAAAGTGAAAAGAGCTTCGCCATGCCACCTGGAGGTGTACAGGACATATGGTGTAAGTGTTCTTTTTTGCGTAGTCCTTCAGTGCATTTCTTTATTTTTTCTTTTTGCTAATATTTTGTAATCGCTATTACGTCAGTGCTAACAAATTCAAGTACTCATTTAAGGCTGGGTGAACCTGGGAGCTGTTGGTAAGGATCAAACTAGGCCTTTTCTCATTAATAGTCCATTTCAATCAGTGACCTGCAACGGATCCTAAAACGAGTCAATGTTATTCTAAAAGAGGACACAAGCAAACGGAAAGCTGGTTACAAGCGTCAGAGTGAAAGTGCATCAGTCGTAATATTTGGCCATGAAATAACAGCTGTAACACATTGTCACAGATTGAATACATTGTGGCAGCCAGAATACATCGTGACAACAGGAATACATTGTGGCAGCCAGAATACATCGTGACAACCGGAATACATTGTGGCAGCCAGAATACATCGTGACAACCGGAATACATTGTGGCAGCCAGAATACATCGTGACAACCGGAATACATTGTTACAGCAGGGACAAAATGGGTGACAACGATAGAGGGGAACAAAAGGATGAGATACAAGACTGACAATGTAGACTAATGGTTTAATAATAGTTCAACAACAAAACAGTAGAGATATAAATGCTTATATTATAGGAGAATCTGTATGTATTGTATCAATTTTTGGGCTTAATCTTCCACTTTAAAAAAATATGAACATCGCTTCTTTTGCTACCCGATTAACACAAACATTTTGTCTTTCTTTTTTAACAGAAATCAACAAGAAATGCACAATCAAAAGCTGGAACCACACAGGTCATGTGCCCAAAAAGAGATTCAGAAACAGTCACGTGGAAATTGTGGACTCCAAAGTGAAATCGGAAGAGGAACACATTAAATGAAATCTAGTTGGACATTTTTTAAACAAGATATGAGCATTTTGTGTTAGATTAGAGACACTCTAATCATGATGATCACTAATCATGTAAAATAGATGGTCACTAGTCATGTTATATAGATGGTCACTAATCATGTTATATAGATGGTCACCAATCATGTAAAATAGATGGTCACCAATCATGTTATATAGATGATCACCAACCATGTAAAATAGATTATTACCAATCATGTAACATAGATGGTCACTAATCATGTTATATAGATGATCACTAATCATGTCAAATAGATGGTCACCAATCATGTAAAATAGGTGGTCACCAATCATATAAAAAAGTTGACCACTAGTCATGTTAAATAGATGGTCACCAATCATATAAAATAGATGGTCACCAATCATGTAAAATAGATGGTCACCAATCATGTTATATAGATGATCACCAACCATGTAAAATAGATGATTACCAATTATGTAAAATAGATGGTCACAATCATATAAAAAAGTATGTCACTAGTCATGTTAAATAGGTGGTCACTAGTTATGTAAAATAGATGGTCACTAATCATGTAAAATAAATGGTCACTATAATCATGTAAAATAGATGGTCACTAGTCATGTTAAATAGATGGTCACCAATCATGTTATATAGATGATCACCAACCATGTAAAATAGATGGTCACTTCTTCCTCTTTTCTCTTTTCACTGATACCTAAAAGGTGTCGTGGTTTATATCATTTGTCGCTCTTGAGCTGCTCACTCTGTCTGAATTAGTGATTTTCCTTTGTTGTTACAAGTCTCTGTCACTGCATCCTTCCATCTTCTTCTGGGTCTTCCTCTTGGTCTTTTTCCATGCATTCTCGAGAATAACGCCCTTGATGGTGATTGGTAAGGATTCATTCTGACCAGGTGGCCAAACCATTTAAGTTGTTGTTGTTCTATTTATTCTTGGCAGGGTTTTGTTCCTACCATTTTTCTTATGGTTTCATTTGTAATTCTATCTCTTCTTGTGTTGTTTGTTACTTTTCTCGAACATCGCATCTCACATGTATTGTTCTTTCTTAATTGTGATTTAGAAAGAGTCCATGTTTGACTTTCATAGCACAAAGTTGGTATGAAAATGCTATTTATCATTTGTTGTTTAGCTGGCATAGAAATGTTTGGATGTCTTAGCAATGGTGAAAGCTGGTATGTGACAGCATTTGCTTTTTGTATTCTCATGTAAATTTCTGTCTAGTTTTCCATCTTCTTTGAACATTGTGCCCAAATACTTAAATTCTTCTACTTGTTTTATTTCTTTACCTTTGATATTAATGGTTAATGGGTGTCTTAATTTGATTATTCTCATAGCACCTGTTTTTGCTGTGTTAATTTTCATACTGTAGTTTGTGCAGCTTTTATCTAGAGATGTTATATGCTGTTGTAGCAGGTTTTCGTCCTCATATATTAGGCATTGGTCATCTGCGATTAGTAGCTCGTTGATGTTGGAATTTTCAACCTCTATATTAGATGGTCACTAATCATGTAAAGTAGATGGTCACAATCATGTTAAATAGATGGTAACTAATCATGTTAAATAGATGGTCAACAATCATGTTGAATAGATGGTCACTAATCATGTAAAATAGATGGTCACCAATCATGCAAAATAGATGGTCATCAGTCATGCAAAAAGGTGGTCACACATAATATAAAATAGATGGTCACTAATCATATAAAATAGATGGTAACTAATCATTTAAAAAGATGGTCACTAATCATATAAAATAGATGGTCACTAATCATTTAAAAAGATGGTCACTAATCATATAAAATAGATGGTCACTAATCATATAAAAAAGATGGGCATTAATCATATAAAAAGATGGTCACTAATCATATAAAAAAGATGGTCACTAATCATATAAAAAAGATGGTCACTAATAATATAAAATAGATGGTCACTAATAATATAAAATAGATGATCACTAATCATATAAAAAAGATAGTCTCTAACAATATAAAAAGATGGTCACTAATCATATAAAAAAGATGCTCACTAATCATATAAAAAAGATGGTCACTAATCATATAAAAAAGATGGTCACTAATAATATAAAAAGATGGGTACTAATCATATAAAATTGATGGTCACTAATCATATAAAAAATATGGGCATTAATCATATAAAAAGATGGTCACTAATCATATAAAAAAGATGGTCACTAATAATATAAAATAGATGGTCACTAATAATATAAAAAAGATGGTCACTAATAATATAAAATAGATGATCACTAATCATATAAAAAGATGGTCACTAATAATATAAAATAGAAGGTCACTAATCATGTTAAATAGATGGTCACTAATCATGTATAATAGATGGTTACCAATCATGTTAAATAGGAGGTCACTAATCATGTAAAATAGATGGTTACCAATAATGTTAAATAGATGGTCACTAATCATGTATAATAGATGGTTACCAATCATGTTAAATAGGTGGTCACTAATCATGTAAAATAGATGGTCATCAGTCATGCAAACAGGTGGTCACACATCATATAAAATAGATGGTTACTAATCATGTAAAATAGATGGTCACTAATCATGAAAAATAGATGATCACTAATCATGTAAAATAGATGGTCACTAATCATGTAAAATAGATGGTCACTGATCAAGAAAAATAGATGGTTACCAATCGTGTAAATAGATGGTCACTAATCATGTAAAATAGATGGTCACTAATCATGTAATATATAGATGGTTACCAATCATGTAAATAGATGGTCACTAATCATGTACAATAGATGGTTACCAATAATGTAAAATAGATGGTCACCAATCATGTTAAATAGATTGTCATCAGTCATCCAAAAAGGTGGTCACACATCATGTAAAATGTTGGAGTTTTATTGTTGTCTCTGACGTTGTCTCTGAACAGAGGTCATTTCATGTAGGAAGAACATTAATTTTCTTTGTTTTTCTTCTTTTTTTGTTGTTGTTGAATGTGCCAAGATGAGTGGGTGGCTGAATGAATTCGTTGTTTTGTCAAATCTGAATACACGGGGTGTGAATCACGCTATGGCTAAAGAGTTGAGGGTGAGTTTAAAAGTCTGATCCAAAGAGGGAGCCAGTAGTGGGGTGTGATAAACACTCCAAGGTATGGTGACAGCTTTAAAAGGAAGGAACACAACACAATACTGACGTTTCGGCTTGTGGCAATTAGAATAATGTTGATAATTGTGAAGAAGGCTACAGACCGAAACATCAGTATTGTGTTGTGTTGTGTTCCTTCCTTGTAAAGCTGTCACCATATCTTGGAGTGTTTATCTACGCCACTACTGGCTCCTTGGTACTAGCTTTACCGCAGCATTGCAATTATTTGCCTGTTCTGTGATCCAAACAACTTGTAACGATTGGACTGTACAGGGATCTTTGATCTCCAGTCACGTAGTCCCGCAAACCCCACTTTAAAAAAAAAAAACCCTATATTAAGATAAATACGGTAGCTGTAGTGTTTTTCCTTTTTTTTTATGGACGAACTGTCAGCCTCTAGGAACCGTGGGTAACTATATCATTTCGTCCTGTACAGGTTTTGTAAAATTATTTTGCGCATGCAAACCCAGACACTTTTTTCTTTCCTTTTCTTTCAACAAAGTCTTTTTCTGTATTTCTAACATTATTATTGGCATTTACTGATTGCAGATTGTGTCTGTATCAATAATTACTAATTAAAGGCATATTTATTTTTGTGTCGATTATATGAGCGTCTTATTGATTGACACTTTTCAATGTCGCCGTTGTAATTTTAATGGCTTGCTTCAAGAGTCTTATCTCGTTTGATTTAATTTATCCTGTCTGTCATTTTTTGAACTAATATTACATGTAATGTCGTTATAATAATTGTATTTATCGGATGCATTTAATTGGTTAATATAATGATTTACAGCGTAACATTCTTATATCCATAACTGTAGCATTGATTACATATTTATAATATTGATTGATCAGGACCCGGTTAAGGATGACGTTGTACACACGCGCACAGCGATGTTTTATGTTTTTTGTTATTATTTTCTGTTATTATATTTAATTAAAACATCATCAGTGATAAGATAGGATTAGAAATGATGACATAAGAGAGAGAGAGAGAGAGAGAGAGAGAGAGAGAGAGAGAGAGAGATAGATTGAGAATTCAGTGAATTCTAAACTACATAAAGCGACAAGTGAAATAGTTTGCTCATCTGGAGAGAATGCAAAGACGTTCTATACTATCTATTTATCTATCTATTGTCCTTTCGAGCCGAAGACGGCACATAGGGCAGAACAACAATCTCAAAAACAGAAACCTTGCGTGCCCAAATGGCACATATTGCGGTGATCACTGCTTCTAAAATCTATGGTGTTCTATACTATACCAAATATATATATTACAAAGAGATGGAAGAAGAGACCATGGTAGACCTAGGGTCAGATGAACATTGAAAGTAGCGCTTCTACATCATCAGCTGACAATGATTGAGGCTGTCAGAATGGCTAGAACTCGAGTTGTGTAGCTCCCTCAACACCTCAAGGGGTATTAGAAAAAGTGAACAGAGAAAGAGATATATATTGTATGCCGCAACTCTTAGCGCGATATTAGAGTTTTCATTGGTGGCTTCGGTAGCCTAGTTGGGAAAACCACCCGGGTAGGCTATCGACGTTCGGACAACTCGTGATCGATTCCCGCTGGTAGAGTGTGAATTGTACTCCCACTGGAAGAGTGTGAAATGTACTCCAACTGGGAGAGTGTGAATTGTGCTCCCACTGGGAGAGTGTGAATTGTACTCCCACTGGGATAGTGTGAATTGTGCTCCCGCTGGAAGAGTGTGAATTGTGCTCCCACTGGAAGAGTGTGAATTGTGCTCAGCTGGAAGAGTGTGAATTGTGCTACCGCTGGAAGAGTGTGAATTGTACTCCCGGTGTAAGAGTGTGAATTGTACTCCCGGTGTAAGAGTGTGAATTGTACTCCCGGTGTAAGAGTGTGAATTGTACTCCCGGTGTAAGAGTGTGAATTGTACTCCCGCTGGAAGAGTGTGAATTGTACTCCCGCTAGGAGAGTGTGAATTGTGCTCCCGCTGGAAGAGTGTGAATTGTAATCGCGGTTGGAAAAAAAATTACCCTAGAGTTTCGATGTTTGAAGCGACACTATCCATAAGTCTCCGAACACTTCTGCATAGGCGGCCGAGCACATATAGGAGTAAACTCGCGTGAGTAAGCCGCCAATTCAAATCTCGTACTTTACTTAGAGTTCTCATTATAATTTTCATGTTTGTGTTGTATACTTCAATAATGGATAATTTTAAGATTGTGCTCTCTAGCACATCAGGGCTGCACAGTTTTATATCATAAGTTTTATTCTGTAGTCTATCCATGTTTGGCCTTAGAAATATATGTTAGAAAGAAATTACATTGGCATTTGTTGATCGCTGAAAAAAAAGAAACTATCATTCCAGATTCAGGTGTATATCAGAATAATGTTTGTGATTTAATATTGTGCTCAATTACTGCTTCGGTCATCTTATGACATTCTCGGCGTCTTACGACGTTTAGAACTACTCTTTAAATTCGAAAGCTATCGCGGCTCTCTTCTTTTCCTATTGCGTCTTTTTATTTATAACTATGACTTTATTTCATTCTCAAATATTAGCTTGATGCTGTTTATATATCTTCTCCTTTTGCCGTGATCATCTACAAACGTTTAATAGTTTTTGTTATTATTGAAAACGTCTCACAGGGATTCATTAAAGACATCTTTGTATCACAGTCTTGGTTTACTCACAGCCGATTGCCATCTATAAGTTTCCTGTACAATATTTGTTGACAGATGAGATTGTTATCTATGTTTCTAACATATCCCAAATACCTTAGTTTTCGACACAAGAATATTGTCATAACGGATGGAAGCCTACAACATTGTAGCTATCTGAGTTGCTTACTTTATTCTGTCTTTTGATGCTCATTGTTTTGTACCGAGGCAGCAGTGATTGAACCGAGTCTTCTTGTGTCTTCAGCAGATTGTCCAAAATCCACACAACAGTACGCTAAGCACGACAGTCTGATATATTAGGACTTGGTCGTTATTGGTAGTTTCGTGTTATTATAAGGCTTTTAAAAATTAGTTTACCAAAGGATGTGGCTACATTACTAAATTGTATATTGAGTTCTTTCTCGAGTGAGAGGGTGGACAGGTAATTTTATAGATAGCTGAATCTTTGTACTGATTCAAGCGGGCTTCCATTTAAGGTTATTATACTAGGTTGAGGGAGCCGTGATAGCTCAGTGGCTAGTGAAATAGACCACAAAGGACAAGAGGTAGGGTTCGATCCAAATCGACGGCTTCCGGGTTTACCCATGATTAAAGGGTACAGGATTTTTTTCTGGGAAAGTAAAGCGGCACGGGCGTAATACCAACCACATTACCCCAAAAATCATGTGCTGAGGGTCTGTAAAATTTATGGTCACTAACACCATATTCCCTATACGCCACTTGGCGTGACGTGGGTACTTTACTTTTTTTGCCTATACTAGGTTGTGTATTTCTTTGTGTTAGAATGAGTTTTTTTTGGGGTGGATAGTCTAGAGTTATGGCGTAGGCCTCAGGACATGAAATACCCGGGTTCATAGCCCGTTAGAAGCAGTGACGACTTTTCAAAGATAAAAAGAAAAATTAATCCGTGGTTTCTTTATCGTGCTACACTCCCCTTGTCTCTTGGGTAGTTAGACGGCCCTCTTAGAAAACGGCAATAAACAGGATCGTGCACGTTACAGAACTATTGGCAATTAAAATGGAAAAAGGGAAGGCCATAAATATGGACGGTGCCCGGGACAGATTAAAATTGTCAGCTGAAACCTTCCCACATTATCTATGAATGACAAATAATCAACAACAGACAACAATATGGACCAAAGCAGGATCGAAACCGTAATCAGTGGCACAGAAACTTGCCACTCAGCTAACTAATTTCAGTGGCAGTGTTCCCTAGCGTTTGGCTTTTCGTGGCAAGGCGCTGTGCCACTGAGTACGGGCTCGACCTGCTTTGGTCCATTCTTTTTTTTCTGTTGTTGATTATTTGTCAATTTTTCCGAGTGCTGTAAACATACCTCTTCCTGTGAATTGATTCGCTGATTATCGCCTCGGAAGTTTCCCTCTAGAATCATATTCATTTATTATTATTTGTCTACACACTATCCATCCCAGACCATGCAAAGTAGTTTGTGACGTCTGCCAGAATTCTCATCGCATTTTCTCGAGGGGGATAACTGAGCACCTATGGAATCGCTCGGTGTGCACTAACGATGATCCTAACGACAATAACAAAAGAGTTTCTTTACGCTTATTGTTAAAGGGATATGTCACACTATTTGACCGAGCCATCAATCAATGTTTTTAGAGTACATTCGTTGTCAACAATTAGAGCGAAATCGTCAACAAGAGTAGATCCCTGACTTCGGCTTTAGTTGTTCTCATTTTCTTTGCTTTCAAACAAGTTAAGTTTTAAAATGATAACGAGTCATCAGAACTTTAGTGTATCTTGATGTCAGAGGAAGCTACTAGGAATGTATTGTGTAAGAGGGCAGCAACAAATATTCAGAGAATGGTGGTGCAATGTCACAATCCTGCTTAAACTCCACGCTTGACATCAAAGCACTGAGATGTGCTCACATCAAATTGTACTTCGGCGTTCATTCCTTAATGAAAGGGTCTGATCAATTTAAGCAGCATCAATGGGCAGGTAATGTTCTTTAGGTCTTTAAACTTGAGCCTTGCCCATCTCCTCGTACAAAATGACTTCACAAGACCAACATAGACAATGAAGAGTGATTTACCTAGCTCCCTACACTTTTTCAGTACAGTCATTTGTCACGAAAAAAAAAATATCCCGCATTCCAGACTTTAGTGGGAGAGAGAAATCAACTCTGACAGTGAAAAGCCGTTTCAATTATTTAGTCACCTTTGTCAAGAAATGCATTAACCGTGCCTTAATTATTTCCCTGTTGTCTCATGGGATTAATGCGTCCTTTGTTTCTCTCACTCGATGGTCGGACAATTAATGTCATGGCGTACTTGTTCAGTCACCTTATCTTCGGTTGATTGATACATCTTTTATTCTGTACTTGAAAAGACCATGCACATAGATCATAAAAAGAGCAAACAAAACAAAAGTTCAGAAGTGCAACGTGCTACATTCTGTTTATTTGAGTTGAATTCTATCTGTTGACGTTGGATTTTGTTAACAATATTTATGCTAGAGGGAGAACTAATATTCTTTTGAAAAACAAGATCTTCTGTCAATGTTGTTTTTAACTTCCTATCAGTTTATTCTAAATATATGTTTGTATTTCAATGTTTCCATTACGGCTGCAAAAGTGTTGCCATAAAAAAAAAAAAAAATTAAGATGAGTTAGAACAAAAAATAAAACGAACGTAACATGTTTAATGTACTTATATATTTCATTCTTAAAATGGTCAACAAGGAAGGAAATTCTTGTAGAAATAAGAAAGTTCTTCAATCACATTGTCCCAATGCCCATTCCTCTTCATCGACCGCCCTAATAAGGACGTAAAACATGCTTGGATATGTTGTACTGTGTTATGCTTTACATCCGGCTGCGATCTCGACGACTATAGCTTCGGTGCATCCGATTTCAAAACAGCATTTTTCGTACCGGTTTACCTTCTATCTTTAATATCTAAAGCATGGCAAGAGTAGTTAGTCTGATTCAATGGCCACCGCGACAGGTGAAATAAGATTTTCATCTCTTCGTGTTCACTGATCGCAAGAAGTCAGCTATGAGTCACTGACTACTTTCATTCCAAGCAGGGTTGGGTCTATCAAGCGAAAATGTTTTAAAGATGATTAATGAGAAAACAATGTATGGAGCCCATTCTTGTTGCTTACATGAAATTTTACTTACTCCCACACTTTCAGAAAAGAGCATCTCAGTTAACATTAAATGTTCACTGTTCTTTTACCTATCTAGCCGGTACATCAAACTTCGTAACATCAATTTTGTTTTCCCTTCACCAGACTTGCATTCTTTCTTCAGCCCTTACACAGCCAACTGGGGTAGAACAATAATCTAGCCTTAATCTGCTCTTTATTCTTCTTGTTCCTCCCTACATCTTTTGTCTTTCAGTGACGAGGATAGACATAATTTGCGGACTTTTGCTCTTCTGTTCGACTCTGCTGCTGTTATGTTTCCTAGTGTTTCTAATATTCTGTCAGTGATCGGTCCTTAGGTCTGGTTTTGTCGCAACGATTGTTGAAGGTTCGTTGTGTTGTGTTTTGATCTTTCTGCCTTGTCACGTGGTCAAACCATTGTATCAGTTGTTTCTTTGTTGGCGGGAGTTATTCCTAGCTTTTTACTCAGTTCTTCATTTCTGATCTTATCTCTTAAACTGTTTCCTGCCATTCGTCTAACACATTTCATCTCTGTAGAGGTTATTTTCTTATTGTTCTTGCATCTAGGATCCAGGTCTGGCATTGGTAGCGCAACGTTGGGATGGCGATTATTTTTCAGTTTAGCTTAAACGGCATATACAACAAACATAGTGCTCAGATCCTCTCCTCTGAGGGAACGCAATGGGTACTCAAAAATGCCATGTTGAAGTCGGATGCCTTAACCATAAATGGTAATATATTGCTGTAAACCACACGGCGCTGATTTAACGTCCTTTTAAGGGAACACAATTGTAAGTAACAATCGTAGAGCAAATTCAAAAGAAAACGAAGAAATTCATATTGAACAATTTTCAGAAATTACCCCGGCGTCCCACGCCGGTACCACGGAGATCATGCACCGTGTTCAGATCTTCCAGCTGTGTGATCACAAAAGAGATTGGACTGTTCATAAAAATGTAAATAGTAAAGCAATGATAGTACTCGATTTACTACAAACGAAGCTTTCAGGACGAACCTCTTTCTATACATTTTCGTAGGGAAGACAATTGCTGGCTCTAATCCAGACATAAAATATGAAGTATATTATTTTAAAATAAAACACAAAAAGCATTATTTTAAGATGAAACAGAAAAAAGTATGTTGTATTTTAAAAATTAAAAATGATAACAGTGACATTTAGTAACAAGCACTAATGATATTTCAGACATAATATTTACCTTATCTACGTCAGTGTGTAAACTAATTCCTTCTTGGAATATTTCATCTATTTGTTGTTTGAATTTTTTTTTAAATTAATGTTATTTTATTTTATTTTCTACGCGTATTTATTACATTTTTTGTTGCTTTGAAAAATAAACGATATTTTGTAGTAGGTGGGAGCCTCAATAGCTCAGTGGTTAATGAACTAGACTACAAATGACAAGAGGTCGGATTGGATCCTGATATACGGCTTTCGGGTTCACCCAGCCTTAAATGGGTACCAGATTGTTTTTCTGGGAAAGTAAAACGGCACGGGCGTAACACCGACCACATTACCCCAACAATTATTTGCCGAAGGTCTGTATAAATTATGGCCACTCACCGAAACTCATGAATGCAATGGAACAGCTGTGTCGATACAGTAAGGGTCAGCTGTGTTTCAGGAGTTGCCTTGAAGACATCCAATATACTATATATATATATATACGCTGCGTTTATTTACATTTAGTTAATAGGACCGACCTTCTTTCACCAAGGTCATACAACTATAGTTCGTTCAGAAATTCGTGCCCACAAAGTTTATTAATTATCTCGGAAACTGTTTGATGAACTTCTATAATTTTCTTTCATGAAATTTTATTTTTTCACCGACCTTAAGTCTGATTTTTTTCCCTACTGTCATGCAATTAGGAAAGATTTTTGCTTCTTTGAGGTATATAAAAATATTATTTTCTTGGTTGTCCTAATTTTTAGGATTTTACAATATCTGCATGTGTTGTAATCAACTCACCGTTTAAAAAAAAAAGCAAATTTCACCTGCTCTCCTCACAATCTTAGCACCATCTCGCGATCACAGAACCGTAACTTGTAAGATGCAATCCACTGAGAGGTTTGTTAGAAAATTAACATAATTTATAGTAAAGTCTGATGTTTAGAGCACACGGTTTGATATTTTTCTAAAATTATATAACAAAAAACGAATTGTACAACTTTCAGACTACCTTTGTACTTAAATGTTATAAAATCTTAAGGTCGGTGAAAAAATAAGATTTCATGAAAAAAAATTACAGAAATTCATCAAACAGTTTCCGAGATAATTGATCAACTCTGTGGGCACGAATTTGTGAACGAACGATAGAACACATTGTTCTCTGAGACCCAGTTATACTTCAGCATCGCTTTGAGTCGAAGGTAGATGACACATTTTTGCTGGTTTAATCTTGCCAACTAACCAACAATAACCTATCGTTACGGCACGCCAGTCTATCTAAATGACACTGTACCTGTTTTTTAAACAAATGACTCATGCATGATTGCTAGCACATTACGACGTCATTGTGTTCAACATTTTATGAATGTACACATGTATGTAAAAGTGGGATATTTGAAACTTTAAAGTAATCCGGACTAATGTCTTTTACTGGAACACATGTCGGTAGAGTAAGGAATTTTATTGTACGAGACTCCTGCTCTTTTTGCCAGTTTGGACTGTCCTTACTTTAGTCCAGAGATAAGTAGAGAGTCAGACCAAACTTACTTCACAAATTGTTGAGTAAACTAATCGGAAATTGCTTCCCGCTGCTTGACCGTATAAGCAGATTTCACTTAACCTCACATGTCGAACCGTTGGTTGTCCAGCCGTGCTGTGTCCTTACAACCTCACATGTCGAACCGTTGGTTGTCCAGCCGTGCTGTGTCCTTACAACCTCACATGTCGAACCGTTGGATGTCCAGCCGTGCTGTGTCCTTACAACCTCACATGTCGAACCGTTGGATGTCCAGCCGTGCTGTGTCCTTACAACCTCACATGTCGAACCGTTGGTTGTCCAGCCGTGCTGTGTCCTTACAACCTCACATGTCGAACCGTTGGTTGTCCAGCCGTGCTGTGTCCTTACAACCTCACATGTCGAACCGTTGGTTGTCCAGCCGTGCTGTGTCCTTACAACCTCACATGTCGAACCGTTGGATGTCCAGCCGTGCTGTGTCCTTACAACCTCACATGTCGAACCGTTGGATGTCCAGCCGTGCTGTGTCCTTACAACCTCACATGTCGAACCGTTGTATGTCCAGCCGTGCTGTGTCCTTACAACCTCGCATGTCGAACCGTTGGATGTCCAGCCGTGCTGTGTCCTTACAACCTCACATGTCGAACCGTTGGATGTCCAGCCGTGCTGTGTCCTTACAACCTCACATGTCGAACCGTTGGATGTCCAGCCGTGCTGTGTCCTTACAACCTCACATGTCGAACCGTTGGATGTCCAGCCGTGCTGTGTCCTTACAACCTCACATGTCGAACCGTTGGATGTCCAGCCGTGCTGTGTCCTTACTGGTGACTAGCGGGCCAAGAGGTGGACCTATCTTCTGGTAAAGGGTATTGAGTACCGTGAAATCGATCAGCGATCATAGAAATCGACTACTGATTTACCAGAATTCAGACATGTCATATTTGATTTTCTAAACACAAGGTTGATTAATGTTTGTTGAAGTGATGTCTTGTGTTGAAGTGGTGTCTTGTGTTGAAGTGATGTCTTTTGTTGAAGTGATGTCTTGTGTTGAAGTGGTGTCTTGTGTTGAAGTGATGTCTTGTGTTGAAGTGATGTCTTTTGTTAAAGTGATGTCTTGTGTTGAAGTGATGTCTTGTGTTGAAGTGATGTCTTGTGTTGAAGTGATGTATTGTGTTGAAGTGATGTCTTGTGTTGAAGTGGTGTCTTGTGTTGAAGTGATGTCTTGTGTTGAAGTGATGTCTTGTGTTGAAGTGGTGTCTTGTGTTGAAGTGATGTCTTGTGTTGAAGTGATGTCTTCTGTAGAAGTGATGTCTTGTGTTGAAGCGATGTCTTGTGTTGAAGTGATGTCTTGTGTTGAAGTGATGTCTTGTGTTGAAGTGATGTCTTGTGTTGAAGTGATGTCTTGTGTTAAAGTGATGTCTTGTGTAGAAGTGATGTCTTGTGTTGAAGTGATGTCTTGTGTTAAAGTGGTGTCTTGTGTTGAAGTGATGTCTTGTGTTGAAGTGATCTCTTGTGTTGAAGTGATGTCTTGTGTTGAAGTGGTGTCTTGTGTTGAAGTGATGTCTTGTGTTGAAGTGATTTCTTGTGTAGATATTGGCGTGGAAAGTAAGTTAACTAAATCAAATGTGAACAATTAGAGAACATTGTCAGATTCAGAAATCAACTTAACGTTCAACATTAATCTTCGTCTTCACTGTGTAAGATTATTATTTTTGCTCTAACGGTTATTCCTAATATAGTTCATATCCGGAGATAAGGAATTAAACTCGTACGAGTAGCACATGCATCAAATGAAAGAGAATTAGACGTGTATATAGTCATGATAACCACTGATGTATGGAACTTGATGAATACTTTCAAGTTTTCTTTTTTCAATTAGTTGTATTGGGGGAGGGGGGGGGGGAGAAGGAAGAGAGGGTGTTTATAACTATGTTTTAATGGAACCAGGGAGCCGCGATAACTCAGTGGTTAGTGAACTGGACTACAAAGGACAAGAGGTAGTGTTCGATCCCAACTGACGGCTTCCGGGTTCACCCATCCTTTAATGGGTACCGGATTTTTTTCTGGCAAAGTAAAGCGGCACGGGCGTAATATCGACTACAATACATAAAAAATCATGTGCTGAAGGTCTGTTAAATTTATGGTCACTAACACCATATTCCCTATGCGTCACTTGGCGTGACGGGGGTACTTTACTTTTTTTTTTTACTCAATGGAACCGATCAAAGAGCTGTGTGTCTGGTTGCCTGAATCTAGAGCAAAATATGAACACATGCAAATAAGGGATAGTCAAGGAAGTGTGTACATCGAGGACATCACGAGAGCCATCTCTGTGCTTGTTCTTCATTTGTGTGATCTGTGGGTTTGTCTAGAATGCTAGAATGTAAATTCCTTAGCACAATCAATCAGTTAAATATATATTACATCAGTCCAGCTATCATGCGATTATGTTTAAGACCACCGGTGGATGTTTGTGTAATGCTAATGAGGCCAGTTTTACATTGATAGCGCCTCATTATTGCCAAGAAAGAGCCACTCTACTTCAGAGATCAGATATTGCTATGCATTTAGACATTTATATCAGCATTGGTCACGAACAAGACGGTGCGTTTCAAGCTTTCACCAGGTTCACCATTACTTATCCTGCAGGGTTGTTTCTGTGGACCATATTTGTGTTCTTCGGGTATTGAAAGTGATGTAGTCCTGTAGTTTATGATTTGGCGTTGGGTCTTCCGCAGTCGCGTGTTGCAAAGTCACTTAATCCTATCTTGTGTAATGTACTCTGAGGACATAATGACATGCTCTGAGTCTAAATAACTTGATCTACTAATGTCTGTTGAGTTTGCTTAAGCTGTTGTGTTCTGGCTCATATTTTCAATATATCTTTCTCCATTTTGTTTTTCAAAGTTGTTTCATGATTGTCTTTATTTCTTTAAGACTCAGTGGTCGATTGGACTATTTAAGACTTCCTCCTACTTTTGCGAGTTCATCTGCTTTCTCGTTTCCATGTATGCCACAGTGTGCTGGTATTTCCACTGCAAGACCAGTTCTGACAGCGATCACATGTTGTTATTTATTCCCTGAGCGAATCTGTTCTGTTTCAGACTTGACATAGCTTAACTATTGTTAGACTTAGGATCTCTTGTGCGTTGAGAGTGTGTATGTCTGTGTGTAGCTTCATTGTCTCCGCTCTGACATGCGTGCACCTTTCCTCGGCTGGAAGAGAGTGTATTTCTGTCTTTCCACTTGGGTAGGTTATATAGCTGTAACTGCATTCCTTCTTTGAGGTTTCAGTTGCGGATCTATCTGTGAACACTCGTGGCCATAAATCTCTGAGATAAATTTCCTGCTCGTTCTTGGAGACTATTCCCGGACATTATAGGAATATTTTCGTTTTGCGTTTACAGTTGTACCATGGTTCGAGTGTGAGGGCTTCGCAAAGATCTTTGGCTCTAATACATGTTCGTGGTGTCTGATGGTTTGCCTATCAAGATGATTCCTTCTACTCGTAGACCGTCTTTATTGCCAAGAAAGATCCGTTCTACTCTTTTAAATTTGGGTGAATATAAGATAAATGTCGGTTGCAGCCTTAATATCAAAAAGACAGAGGTAATGGTAGCATCAAAGAAAAAGACATCACCTCGGTGCAAAATAAAGACAAGTGGAACAATATTAAAACAGGTAAATGAATTTAAATATTTGGGAACTTTGTTAACTTCAGACGGAAGATGTACAAAAGAGGTGAGATGCAGAATTGCTCGGGCAAAAGCAGCTTTCCAAAAAATGAGAAAGATACTAGGCAATCCATTTTTGACAAAAGAAACAAGAAAAGGAGTTCTAAAATGTTATTTAGAGCCAGTCTTAATATATGGATGCGAATCATGGACAATAGGACAACAGACAAGAAAATAACTGGAGTCTGTAGAAATGTGGTTTTACAGAAGAATGTTGAGAGTACTATGGACAGCTAAGAAGAATAATAAAAAAAGTTCTGAAAGAGGTCAAAGCAAAAAGAGAACTAATTTCCAATTTTAGGAAGAAACAATCATCATTTTTCGACCATGTAATGAGAAGAGAACAAGTGGAATATATTGTAACAACTGGAAAAATTGAGGGACGAAGGGATAGAGAGAAGCAAAGAGAAAAAATAACAGGCAGCTTAAGAGAATGGCTTGGCAGAAGGTCAACAACAGAAATGATAAATAGCTGCCGAGATCGAAAATTGTGGAGAGACATGATCACCTACGCCAGTAGGAACGGTGCTTGGTGATGATGATGATGTCGGTTGCAGGAATGAACGCTATCTCTTACCCTTTTGTCACTAACAACTTCTCTACCGTCAATTCGTATTCAACTGCCTCTACATATACTTGCTTGTTTGCTTTCGACCGATGACTAAAGGAATGCACCTCTTCATCATCCGGTCTTCAAAAGGCGTTAATTGGGCGTGTCTGCGTTGTGTTGTGGTTTGCAGTATAACTGTCACAATTTGCACCTTTCGGTTCAACAAATCCGACTTCAGCACGACATTTTGAGTACCAGATTATCTTCCCTCTTCGATCCCTACTCGCTTGCCCAGACTAGACAGGTTAGTCTGTTACTGAGGCACCACAGAGAGGTGGACTTGGGTGTTGATGGTTCCGGTTCACCGATCCTGAAGCAAGCCATCAGCTGTGAGTCGCTGACAACTTCCAGCTCTGCTGCTGGGAGGCGCCTTTGCCTCATGCTCCTACATATATGCAACCACGGAATAACATTTCAAAAATACAATTTAACAGCATTGATCATACTGTGACGGAGATATTTGAAGAAAATCATGCACGCACGCTAAGGCACTCACAGGAACAATGTTTGAGAATCCCTGAGTAACAGTAAATGTATTTTAATATTAGAAGCACACTCGTGCCACACATAAGAACAAGTGCTAACGATGCTAGATGGTTATTTATTGGTGTCGTTAACGCGTACAATTTTGTTACCTGTCAGAGCTTTACGGCTCGATGAAGAGCTATCATTAGACTATTAGCTTGCGGTAATAATTCACACTTGAGGTTGTCAGCGTCGCAAAAACATGTAATCATTCCAGAGACATTAAGACAATTTACAGCACTCTGTCTTTCGATGTCTGTATTAAAAGTCCTGATTTGGTATATTTTAAATTATGCTAAGGATTTTTAGTAACATGAGAGAGCAAATATGGGAAAGACCTCTAGTATGGTTTAAATACGCCCGCAAACCGAAGTTTGTCATACATGACATGGATATCACTGACTGAGGAGAACATGCATAAGACACGTCTAACTTGAAGCAGACAATAAATGATGGCTTGTAAGCAAGCGAACTTAAAATGAGATAAGCTGTCGATTCTAGACAGATATGAATTAAAGAAACCTAGTATTCTGATTGAGATTACCTTAGGAGAACTAAATCTGCGTCTACCTCAAGTTGAGAGGATCCCATCATCATTGCAACGGCGCTAAATGTACTTCATCTGGAGACTGACAAATCCCATCACACACGCCACTAACCGTCATCCACTTTATTTCGAGATTGGCAAGATCCCAACACCACGGTCATAATCTTAAATCCACTTTAAAACGAGACTGGCATGATCAGGCCAGAACGGCCGTTACCCTAAATCCACTTTATTTCGAGACTGGCATGATCAGGCCAGCACGGCCATTACACTAAATCCACTTTGTTTCGAGACTGGCAGGATACTATCACCACGGCCATTACTCTAAATCCACTTTATCTCGAGACTGGCAAGATATATTTCGAGACTCGCAAGATCCTTCACCACAGCCATCGCCCTAAATCCACTTTATTTCGAGACAAACAGGATCCGGCCACCGCAGCCATAACCCTGAATCCACTTTATCTCCAGAATGGCAGAAGAATTGCTTTACCACGGTCATTACCCTATATCCACTTTATTTCGAGACAGACAGGGTCCGTCCCACCATGGCAATTACCCTAAATCCACTTTATCCCGAGACTGGCAGATCCCCTATTTCGAGACTGGCAGGGCACAATCACCACGGCTACACTCATCAGCGATAATGTTAAGAATTTCACTGTAATCTCTCTTCAACATCACATCCGGATAAAATCAATTTAATTGAGAGCCAGCACTGCTCTTCAAAGTTACAGGGAAAAAAAACTGGCTCCAAACGTGGTTCAATATTCCAAAAGACTCTACTCCTAACGGGAGGGATAAAGTGACAAACGTGGAGGTCATGACTCCCACAGGCCTCCCGAATATCTACACGCTCCTGGCAACGTAGGTTGCGCTGGCGTGACCTCGTACATCGTATGAATGATGGCCGTATATAAGAAATGTTCTAAAGACAGCTGGCGGATGGCGGGGGAACGGGCTGGCGCCCATGGGTTCCATTTGTGGACGTGTGTGGGCGTGACATGAGGTCTTTGTGTATAGGCCCTGCGACCTGGGAGGAAATCGCTGCAGACCGCAGTCTTTGAAGGCACACTCCGGGGCTCGGGTTCATGAACCATGCGGAAAGATTCGTGGAAAGGTAGAGTGCACGGTGAGAGAAGATTGAGAATGGCATCTCTAGGGGACGCTGAAAAAAGCCATGTTCATTTATGACTGACAAAGACTACTACTACTATTAACGTTATATTAAAAGTGTTTATCATTAATGATCTCACTTGGACTAGACTGTCCAGATAAGATTTGTTTATTGTACATATTTGGTTATTTGGTTATGGAAGGCCCCGGCAGCACTGCAAACGAGTTAATCCATAATTGCTCAACCGCCCATGCCAGCGTAATCATCCGAATCACATCTCCCAAACAAAGAAATGTAACTGTAGTCCCCATCGTAGCAGTCTCAGCACACGCCAAAAGACATAAGGCGAAACCGCGCAGAAAGTGAACACAGCCAACTGTTCCCTGTCATACGATATCATCATTCATCGTAAACAATTGGAATATCGAAACATGATCAAAACGGATGAGACACACAGCTCACGGTGTGCACAGAGCACTTAACTCAGTAGCTCCTGCAACAAGCCGGACTTGGAATATGAGGAAACTGCAACAAGGAACACTTTTCATGCATAGCCTTCAATTGTTCCCGCCGCCTATCCACCATATACCGGAAGTTCACGTTGAAAATGATGATCGTCGTATTTTTAAAAAATGTATAGCGCTTGATGATGTTAGGCCATCGTTGTTGACTCCAATTCGAAACATATAGACACACAGTTAGTCGTCAGATTATCCCCGTCGTACATCAAACAACAGGCCGTAAGATTAGCGTACGGCCGGTCTATTGATGTATGATTAGCCAAATTGTACATAAATACAACATAACGCTTTCACCGTGCTTAGAGATCATACTGTTCTACTATTCTCTTGTATCAAATTACTCGAACTCTCCTAGTTTGGTGCCCGACAAATTATAGATTCAATCAACCGGCTTTCCTAGAGGATAAAGAAAAGGAATGAGGAAAAATATGATGATGATTAATAATAAGGAATTTAATAATTCGATGAGGACGAAGAATATAAGGACGTTAAAGATGATGACGATAATGATGGAAAATAAGAAGAGGAATAAGCAGATACATTTTTTTTTAATTGGAAAAGAAGTCGAGGAGGTAAAAGAAGATAAAAATTGTTTAGTGGCAATAAAAATTGTGTTTAGTGGCAATAAAAATTGTGTTTAGTGGCAATAAAAATTGTGTTTAGTGGCAATAAAAATGAAATGAGTGAGAATTTATTTGTTGCCACTAAGTCTTCCTTTATAATATTGAGCGATAACAAGCTTAACGTTTCAAATTTACTGTTTGAGAGCTGATAATGGAAAGCATTTGAAACTATACTTAACTCACTTAGTAAAGCTTCTTCCGCAGTCAAGTAATCGTTTATAACAAACAGCCAATCATGGCTCGTGACTTGCATGAATTCGTGACACAGCCAATGCTAACTCATATCATTAACACCATAAGAGTTGGTAAATCTGGCACTTTTTCGCTGTTTATATTGAGAGTTAATATTCGTAATAATGATGATACTTGAGACTGCATCATATGAAAAAATAGCACTAAATGACTCATAGCTGATGGAGAACGAATAATGATTTATAACTGATCGAGGTCTTTTTCGATCTCATCATGATAAATGAACTGACTACCAAGCATGACTAAGTGATTGAAACACAAACAAAAGGCCTGCCTCATAAATGTCAGCTTGAATTCGAATAATTTTGGAATGAAAGTTAAATGGTATCGGTGTTTGAATGTCAGTCATGATCGTTTCTTAACCCTTTCAGTACGAAATGATTTTATCAACGCAACGGAAAATATTTCTGATACAAAATGACATGGTTTTAGATATAACTACATGTTTATATTTATCTAACACATAATGTATTATGTATGAATTTGTAGATAGTTGAGCAAGGTATTAGATTTCACCAGTACCAAGATGATACAAGACATGCACAAGAATATGGTTTGATGACGGTTCACACTAATCAAATTGAGAGGGACGCACTATGCGGCGAAACGTACTCGGCCAAAATCGGATGCCGTACATAAAGAGTTAGGGAGCCGCGATAGCTCAGTAGTTAGTTAACTGGACTACAAAAGACAAGGGGTAGGCTTCGATCCCAACCGACGGCTTCGGGTTCACCCAGCCTTAAATGGGTACCGCATTTTTTTCTGGGAAAGTAAAGCAGCACGGGCGTAATACCGACCACATTACCCCAAAAATCATGTGCTGAATGTCTGTACAATATAGGGTCACTAACACCATATTTCCCTATACGCCACTTGGCGTGACGGGGGTACTTTACTTTTTTTTTAACAGAAAGAGTTACCGGTATGAGTTTGTTTTGTTTCATTACAATTCGAAGAAACAATAATGACCATCATACAAGATAAAAATAAGCGTCAAAAAATCTGAAACAAGGATCCTCAATACTTGGGCACAATAACATATGACGGAAGATACACCACATAAATGACAAGTAAAAAGCACAGGCCAGAGTAAGTAGCATTTATCAGATAATGTAAAACTCTAATGCTGCAAGTCTGTGTCAATGGAAGTGAGAAAAAATTTTACCGGTGGTATACAGAGCAAATTCTGAGCTATGAAAGCGAATCATGGACAGTTAACACATGAAAAAAAGTTTAGATGTCACAGATATGAGATTTATCAGAAGAATGTTGAGAAATTCCTGGACAGCTAAAAAACCCAAAAACATTCTCAACGAGTCCAACATAAAAAATAGAGCTTCTAAAAATATCAGAAAGCAACAATCGACATTATTCTCACACATAAGAAAAGGAATGTTGGAATGCCTGATTACAACTGTCAAAATACAGGGGAAAAGAGATCCCGGAAGACAAAGACAGAAGAAAACATTAGCTAGCTTGAAGTTGTGACACGATAAACAATCAACATCAGAATATATGAAGTTTCACTGTGGGCAGTAATGTGGAAGACCATGATCGTCTACGTCAAGCGTTATGGCACATGATGATAATCTGCTTGAGACAAAAATGGGTCACTGTGATGGCAAAACCAGGACAGACGTCAGTTTTATGATCATCTTTATTCACGAAAAAAAAGGGTTGAGAGATGTTTAATTACATCAACAGATCGAGGTTACCATTATTCTTCGGTGACAGAACGCAAACAATTTTTTGTGTTAAATGTTATGTATGTCCAATCTTAACATATGGATGTGAATCATGGACAATAAGACAACAGACAAGAAAATCTCTGGAGGCAGTAGAAATATGGTTTTAGAGAAGAATTTTAAGAATACCATGGACAGCTAAGAAGAGTAATGAAAAAGTTCTGAAAGAGGCCACAGGAAAAAAAGAGGTCATTTCCAAAAATAGGAAGAAACAATCACCTTATTTTGGTCATTAACGAGAAGGGAACACCTGGAATATATTGTAAAACTGGGAAAATTAAGAGGGACGAAGAGATAGAGGCAAGCAAAGAGAAAAGATACCAGACAGCTTAAGAGAATGGCTTGGCAGAAGATCAACAACAAAAATGATAAATAACTGTCGAGATCGTTAGTTTGTAGAAACATGATTACCTACGCCAGCCGGCATGGTACTTGATGATAGTGCGAGGTGGACTATTTCACCAGGAACAAGACTGATACAATTTAGCAGTGTCCGTGATATTGATGCAAGATTACATTTATGATTGACCGATTTGTTATCACATGTATAGTTTGTGTGTTAAAAACTGGTGACAATATTTGAGAAATGGAACAAAATTGGCATTATTGTTGAAACAACGAAACAACCAGGAGATAAGATAAAAACGGTATTATTCCTTTCAAAATGATACTAATTTAGTTATACTGCTGATATGGTACTTGTCGTTTCACCGAATGGCTCTTTTGATATACGGGAATGCTTTACGTTTATTCCCCGGAAGTGGTAGAGGAAGAGTGGAGAATAGGAACGTGTCGTTTAAAGATCCGAACTGCGGCCAAATTGTGAGGGTGATAATTAGGAGAGACGACGGTTCTATTCGAAGAAGAGTGGGGTTTTTTTTTTATTACTAATCAATATTAAAGCTCGTCTGTATGGCTGCTGATAGGGAAGAAACAAATAGAGTTATTTTAATGTCACCTGCCCCGCATGTTGTAACAAGCGATTTGGGGGAGCAGGGTCAAGGTCTTCGCAGGTGTTATAGAGTTTGTGTATCTGAGCTCAAACTATCATCAGTGCTTTCGCTAGATCTGGCTGACTTGCTTCACGTTTGGGAATGTGCCGAGGAAGGGATCTGATCACTATCGAGTTGTCAGTTGTGCAATGACGATCAACAGTTGACTCAACACAACTAGGATAAAACTCATTTACTTTGACCGTACCAAGAGTATGGAAGTTGATAAAATCAATGAAAGAGGGCAACGAATAAAACTCAAGTATATTAACAAAGGAAAATTAAACACAAGATAACTGGTGAATTGAACTAAAACTATACTCGTACAACATGAATGTTCCAAGTTTATATTTTAATCATTCAGACGAAGGGGTGTCCGGTTAGCGCAATCGATAGGCGGTTGGCTTACCACGGCAACAGCCGGGGTTCGTACCCTGGCGAGGACACCTGGGTTTTACTAATTCCCTAAAAATTAGTGGGAGCCGCGATAGCTCAGTGGTTAGTGAACTGGACTACTACGGACAAGCGGTAGGGTTCGATCCCAACCGACGGCTCCGGGTTCACCCAGCCTTAAATGGGTACCGGATTTTTCTGGGAAAGTAAAAGCAGCACGGGCGTAATACCGACCACATTACCCCAAAAATCATGTGCTGAAGGTCTGTAAAATATAGGGTCACTAACACCATATTTCCCTATACGCCACTTGGCGTGACGGGGGGTACTTTACTTTTTTTTTTATTCAGACGAAGGTTTGTAAAATATATAGAGGATGGGTTAATTGGTGAAAAACTGAGAAGTAAAATATCTGGACAATAGACACAAGATATGGGAGCCGCGATAGCTCAGTGGTTAGTGAACTGGACTACAAAGGACAAGAGGTAGGTTTCGATCCCAACCGACGGCTTCCGGTTCACCCAGCCTTTTGACGGGTACCTGAATTTTTTCTGGGAAAGTAAAGCGGCCCGGCGTATCATCTTCCCTAACAGATTAAAGGATGCATGGCTTTTCAGCTGAGTTGAACACAAAACGTCAAGACTGCACCAATGTTTACTTTCATTCTAAGTTAGGGCACCAACCACCAGACCCAAGAAAAGACAAACTCAGTTAATTTCTAAAATGCAACACAGCTCTTGATGCTGTCATCATTATATACATTATTTTCACGGTTAATATCGTCTACCCACTTGTGTTCAGATTGCTAATTACCGCAATCATATCAACATATTAAGGTATATAGTTTGTCATGTCCTCATTAATAAACATCAAAGTATGACACATTCATTATGCCTGATTTTGTTCGCGTCCATAGTAAGTTACATTGTTCTTTCTTTTGAAACTTGCAGTTCAGTATATCCTCTATTCAGCATCTATTTTTATTTCGCTTTCTAGCACTCAAATCAATATATTTTTATTCATTTATTCACTTTTTGTTGTTTGTTTTAAAAAACGAAACTAATTATTCTTGTTGAAACTTAAGCTCTAAATATATGACGCGAGAGAGAGAAAGAGAGAGAGAGAGAGACATAGAGAGAGAGAGAGAGAGAGAGAGAGAGAGCAAAGTAAATATTGAAAAACAGCATTTTAAAATTATGTTTATTTCAATTTCGGCAGCTGACAACAAGCAGCTGCTATGAGGAATGGAGGGTACCGGTAGCATCCATCAGTGTTTTTGCAAAGATCATGAGAGTTGCGAGGTGGGAAAAGAAAGGATATAAAGAAACATTATAATTTGCCTGCTCAGATCCCATTATAAAGCATAAGTATATCCACGATCATCACATGCCACGGCTTGAGCTAAAGCTTGTTTCATAAGTCGTGCCCAACTTTAAAAATCAATATCTTTTAAACCGCTTTTTGTAATTTTTTCAAAATTTGCATGCATAGTTATAATGATTAGAACCCAACAGGGAATTAATTTCATTAAAAACAAACATTTGGTTATTATTATTGCTTATTTGCTTTATATAAATTTATAACGACCCATTGATGTAGTCAAAACTTAGTGTTTACAGTATTTAAGTTACAAATAGCGATTACAAATCCATACACGCTCAAATTTACGATTTTGCACGCTTTCCGCGTGAGTCATCTGACACAATTAGAAACTTGTAGTAAACACGAGACATTGTGTGTTCCATTTCCGTTAATTCAGCGGCGTAACGTGGAACAATAACATTTATCATGAGTCTTAAAATGAAATTCTGCAGTTTACAAAACATCGCAATAAAAATGTATGACTATTTTTGCAAAGAGGCTAAACGAGGAAGATTATTTCATTCTTTAGAAAACCCTGAGAATAGGACAAGACACATTTTGGATTTATCTAAACGGTCATTTAATCGCTGGATTCAATCACGTGACCGTCAATGTTCAAAATATACAAAATCACAAGGAAGAGCAAAAATGTTGGATAATTTCGACAGTGAACTTATTAGAAGTGAAATTCGCAAAATGTTGGGTATGAATGAAACTGTTACAATAAGAAAATTAAAAGTATCGCTGAAAAATAACAACAGTATTGAAATATCAAAGTCTACATTATGGAGGAATGTGAGAGCTGCAGGCTTTACATTCAGAAAGTATTCCAATGGACAAAACATCATCTATGAGAAGCCACATATAGTAGTCATGAGAAGCAAGAACAAACGTGAAGTAAAAGAGGTGCGCAAGCAAGGTTATGATATTGTGTACTTGGATGAAACATGGATCAACGCTCACCACACTAACCAAAGGGAAGGGCAGTCATTAGATGGAAAGATTAAGAGATTAATACCTAGCAGCAAAGGACAGCGCTTGATAATTGCTCATGCAGGTAGTCGACAACATGGACTAATACAGAATGCAGAGCTCATTTTTCTTTCAAAATCCATAGACAATCGAGATTATCACTCTGAGATGAATGGTCACATATTTAAACATTGGATTGAAAATTCTGTTCTCCCAGCACTAGATCGACCATCTTGCCTAATAATGGACAATGCAGCGTACCACAAGATTGTTGCACTTGAAGATAAAGTCCCGACGTCATCCAGTACAAAAGATGCTATTAAGATATGGCTAACAAAGGAGCACATACAATTTAATAACATGTACTTAAAACCTGAATTACTATCTCTAGTAAAGCAAAAACAGAGGACAAAGATTTTTCAAATAGATAACATTATCCAAGAGCATGGTCATATAAGTTTGAGGCTGCCACCTTACCATGCTCATTTAAATCCAATAGAACTAATCTGGGCAAAATTAAAAGGACAAGTCGCAGATGAAAATACAACATTCAAAATATGCGATGTAAAGACTCTTGCTAATCTCGCTTTATTAAATATAGACAAAGATTATTGGGCTAAATGTGAAGACCACGTCTTAAAACAGGAAGAGGAATATTGGAAAAATGATGGTTTGTGGAATGTTCAACCCCAAACAGTTATTAATCTTTTAGACTCGTCTGATTCAGAATGAAAGTATATAGCCCCCACAATGTTGGCCCCTATATTACCTTAAATTATTTCAACAAACGGTCCTTTTCAGGACCACACAACTATGAAAATTGGACATACAGGTATACCTTGATATTATTATCGTCCGTCCTCGAACTGAGCAGACAATAATTCTCCTGGTGTTTTGTTTTATCCAGTTATTTCCCCATTACGGCCACGCCTTTACCTAGTGAAAATTAATCGTAGACCAGCAACTACGGTAATTTCTATTCTTTAGGGCTTCACAATTTACAATTTTGACAAACATCAAAGAAATATCGCCGCTTTAAGAAAACTGCAGCTGCAAGATATTTGTTAAATATACATTTAAAGGGTCTTTTGCATTCTAATAACATTTGGAAAATTTCAAAAGTATTTAACAAACGGTTAGAGAGTAATAGCGTTTTGAAGTTTTGCATATGTTTCGAAACGAGCTATAATTAAACAATGAGCGACAGAATGTGCCCTGAACTCGTTACGTGTGCACATGATGATCATGATAAGAAAAGTGGAGGCGGGATTTGTACGTTTGCAATGGGTAGAGTCATTGCAGAAGGAAGAAAATACGTAAGGTAACTTTTGTCTACGTCCCAAGACATGCGGCAATACGGGAAATGAAAGAGCGGACAGGTTGGCTAGCTGCGCTATTGTTGAGGACGGTCAACTAATGGATAGGGCGGACATCATCAATGCCCTCCGGTAAGTGGGGAGGACACAGGATTTCTACAAACATGAGTCCACGTCACTCCTTTGGGTGAAAAAAATGGCAGTTAAGATGGTTGCAGCCAGTAACGAGAAACGTAGTGGGCGTGCAAGAAGACTTATCAACCAACACAGAACTGGAGTCGTCAGTCGCTGGACACTTCGAGACTTGCTGAGGAGGGTATCTGAGCACCTATGGACATGTTCGGAGTGCAATGATGATGACCAGCTAATAACTCAATAACATGTACACATGTGAAGTAGCCTCAGAAAGCATGTGATGAATGGGAATCTTAACACAGGCAAGTAATCGGTCCACGAACAGTAGAAACATTTCAAAGATTCTCTGAATGTTATCCTTTTTTGAGCATGAGATATCTTTGGCCAAATCTTTGGTAATAAACATAAGCAAGACACTCAAGGTGTTGAGTCTTTACTTAGGTCTGGCGTAACAGAAACTTGGGCAATTCCACATCCGCCCCTGAACATGCTAACTTCTCGTCCCATAAGGATGCTTTTTCTGCTGTGACCCTTCGTGACACCCTGTTCCACCATTCCTCTTATGTGTATGTAATATTAAACATCAAATTGTACCAAGCAGCTAAACTATTAGAGAAACAGACAACAACGTTTCGGCAAAAGTCTTCATCATGTACAAAACAAAACAAACTATATAAAAATCAATACGATTGGCAAATACTATTATAAAATAAACAATAAAATATCAACACAAATTCAAACATATATCTAAAAAAAAATGACGGAGAGAAGAAACGATGTGAACCTACTGCCACGTTGTTCTGATTACTGTTTTTTTCTTTCCGCCATTTTTAATAAACGTTTTTGGCATTTGTATTGATATTTCTTTTGTTTATTTGATAATTGTATCTGCCTATAGAGTTGATTTTTACATATTTGTTGTTGTGTACCTGATAATTGTATCTGTATATAGAGTTGATCTTTATGTATTTGTTGTTGTGTACCTGATAATTGTATCTGCCTATAGAGTTGATCTTTATGTATTTGTTGTTGTGTACCTGATAATTGTATCTGTATATAGAGTTGATCTTTATATATTTGTTGTTGTGTACCTGATAATCGTATCTGCCTATAGAGCTGATCTTTATGTATTTGTTGTTGTGTACCTGATAATTGTATCTGCCTATAGAGTTGATCATTATATATTTGTTGTTGTGTACCTAATGACGGCTTTTACCGAAACGTCGTTGTTTGTCTCGTCTCTCTAACACTTTACCTGCTAGTTACGACCTAATGTTTATTTTAGATAATCTCTGGAGACCAAATCTCGGCCCCGCATAACATTTAATATTTTACATACTTTTTTTTATTTACTCTGAAAATAACAGCAACTAAGAATAGCAAAATGTTACATCTTCTCAATATTCCTGTATGGTGCAGAAACATGGACATTAGACACGAAAACAGAACAGAAAATTGAAGCCTTTGAAATGTGGATTTACAGAAGAATATGTAGAATTGGATGGAAACAAAAGATAACAAACGATGAAGTTTTAAAACAACTAAAAATGAAAAGAGAACCACTAAACACAATCAGAACAAGACAATTGCATTTTTTGCGGCATGTTAAAAGACACAACAGCCTAATAAAAGTAATATTGGAAGGGAAATTAGAAGGTAAAAGAGGCAGAGGCAGACCAAGACTAACATGGGCGAGTAACATCAAAAGATGGACAAGTCAACATATAACAATCTGCACCATCAAAGCAAGAGACAGAGTGGAATGGCGCTCCATGGTCGCAAACCTTCGATGCAGAGACGGCACTCAATGATGATGATGATTTACTCCTTCGTGAATGTTGCCATCCGCTTCAGTGTCACCTTTCTGTGAGAGTTGATCTCTAACATGTTATCGCGATGCCAGTTGTCCATTTTAATGCGTCTTGCGTCATGGCAATCCCTACTATCCTATCGGCCATCTTATTGCCACGAACTCTCTGAAGAGTATAGCAACGTTAGGCTATTGGTATGGGACTCGTCAATTAGGTTCATCCACTCTCAGAGAGGAGTATCTTTTCAATCTCGTGAAGCATTCTTTGTGGTTTGAGAGAGAGAGAGAGAGAATGATAGAGAGAGAGAGGGTGAAAGTGAGAGAGAGAGTGAGAGAGAGAGTGAGAGAGAGAGAGTGAGAGTGAAAGAGAGGAAGAGTGAAAGAGAGAGATAAAGAGAGAGAGAGAGTGAAAGTGAAAGTAAGAGAAGGAAAGAGAGAGAGAGATAAAGAGAGAGAGATAAAGAGAGAGAGAGATAAAGAGAGAGATAAAGCGAGAGAGTGAAAGAGAGAGATAAAGAGAGAGAGTGAAAGATAGAGATTAAGAGAGAGAGAGTGAAATAGACAGAGAGAGAGTGAAAGAGAGAGATAAAGAGAGACAGATAAAAGAGACAGATAAAGAGAGAGAGTGAAAGAGAGAGAGATAAAGAGAGAGATATAAATGGATAGAGTGTAAGAGAGAGAGAGAGAGTGAAAGAAAGAGAAAGAGTGAGAGAGTGAGTGAAAGTGTGAGAGAGTGAGTGAAAGAGAGAGAAAGAGAGAGAGAGAGAAAGACATACAGTGAAAGACAGAGAGTGAAAGAGAGAGAAAGATAGAGAGAGAAAGAGAGAGGGAGAAAGAGAGAGAAAGAGAGAGAGAGTAAAAAAGAGAGAGAGTGAAAGAGAGAGAGAGAGTGAACGAGAGAGAGAAAAAGTGAAAAAGAGAGAGTAAAAGGGAGAGAGAGTGAAAGAGAGACAGAGAGAGAGAGAGAGAGAGAGAGAGGAGTAAAAGAGACAGAGGAAAGAGCGAACTCGTTGCAGAAGAAAATAGAAACATTAACACTGTTATGACCAATTCTGATAACATATTGCGACTGCGTTCGACTTTTCAAGTTATTTTGATGGTGAGAAGAATGTGTTACAAATGGTTGGACAACACTGGCATCCCAGATCCGTTAAGTATGGGCTTGTAGTGACGGAGTGATCTGATCTTGTTAAATAGTGGTTGCAGAATCGGCAGTTTGGCTTATGTAGGAGTTAAATGTGGTAAAATAAACAGTGAGAGGTGAGGGCAGTGTTTGAAGTATATTCTAAATAATGGTGCAGTATTAGTAATGAAAGCATTGGAACTTGCCTATTGGAAACTGGACTGTGCAAAAGTATAGACCAAATGTCGTGGTCGTGTATACTTATCTAATGTAATGTCATGGAACACAGCAGAGGAAAGTGAAAGAGACAGCAATCAGGAAGACTTCCTATATTTCACAAAAAGAAAAGAAGATATGTAGCTGTATACGCATACAACTGGGGTCGCTAACAGTCATCTGTTGGATGAAATTAATTAAAAACTTTTTCTTTAATATTGTTTTTTTTTCTTCAAATTTATGTTGTTGTTGTTGTTGTTGTTGTTGTTGTCAAACTTCCACACGTGAGATTTCTAATAACTGTTTCATCTCAATGGCATGAAATTGGCAAAAGCCATTATTAACAATAGGAACCTCAGTGGCTGAGTGATTTGTGCTCTCGCTTCCTGATCAGTAGTGTCCGGGTTCACATTCTCCAGCAGTGCTGGACTTTTTTCGAACCAAGCTCCGGGGTTCATTAGGCCTCCAAAAATGGGTACCAGAGATTTGTCTAACAAGTAATGGCGGCCTTACGTGATACCGACCACATCACCAAAAAAAATACCATTGTTCATGGAAAAATATGGACACATTATACCATATTCTCCATACGCCTAGAAAAAAGTGGAGGACATCGTTGTCTTTACATTTATCCTTAACAATAACAACATTGAACTAAAATCAATGCAGTACAATAAAACTAACCTGTTTGTAAGCTTCCAATAATAATTAATAAAGAGGATTATCTCTTCTTTCAGACTACTGGAAAACTGTAACTTCTTCTTTCTTCTTCTTCTTTCCTTCCTCATCTGCCTTTCAGCGTCGAGGGGAGATATAATTTGCGGTCTTTTGCTCTTCTGTTCGCCTCTGCTGCTGTTATGTTTCCTAGTGCTTCTAATATTCCATCGGCCCATCTTTTTCGTGGTCGACTCTTGGGTCTGGTGTTCTCACTCCGTTTGTTAAAGGCTCGTTGTGTTGTGTTTTGTAGCATAAAACATGTATCCCTTACCGACCTGCTGAGTCAGTCGTAAGGTAACAGAAACATGTAACAGTTGTGAAAATGTGTCTGATATGATGAGGGATTACCTCACATGTGATGTTGAATTATATGCTTTGAAACAAACAAAAAATACAATCTTTTTAGCAACATTGCGGACATTTGTGTGCGATTTCATGTGCATAGGTTTTCACATTTAATTCTTCGCAATAATTTTCTTTTCAGTTCCCACCCAACAAAGAGTAACTGTCCGAGTGGTTTAAATAATCTAGATGCGGATGTAACCATTTTAGGTTCCGGGGGATGTTCTACCTATATGCATTTCGGAGACGCTTTTAGGGAACGAAATGAGTTTGTCCAAGTGTTAGCACATTACTATTTTTATGTGATGATGGTCTAGAGTTATCGGCACTAGCGCCAAGATTCTTTACGCTAAACTCAAACTGCAACAGGCTTTTTCCCGTTTATATTTTTGTCTTCATATTACCGCGGAATTTGGTTGGTTATGTTTCAGAATGCGGAGGCTGATTTGCGAGTTCATGTATCAAGAAACAAAACTACATGATTAGACTCCCATGCGGAGTGCTACATTTTTCTAATGATCCTATTGATATTATATTAAGGGAGATTGTGGAGCTCATTCTACCGGAAACAGCAGGGAGTATCCAGTTTTAAGTGGTAAGACATTAATCATGTTACATTTTTAACTAGTAAGTACAGACCATCCTGCTGAAAGTGCAAAACGTAAAACAGAGTTCCTTTTATAATTAATTATAGAGACCCTCGTCTTTGCCTCGGTGATTCTGTACACAAATCCCTAAGATCTTCTCGTATTACGAGGAATACGATTGGAATAGTAATGAACACTGACTTATCCCAAAGACTATTGTTATACATTAAACAATTCAAGACCGAAATAAACAATTAACTACAAACAAACACATACGTAGCAACATTCAAATTGAGTCGCAGGAAAATTAATCTTAAGCTGATACCAAATCACATATTCACGAATGTTCACTCCTTGTTTCCAAATTTGGAACACCTAATCATACAAATTCCATCTTCTCAGCACAAACGCGTCCGTCAAAGCATCAATCACTTCATGTGATGAATACCCGTCTACTTAACCAGTGAAAGTTTGGCCGAGCGAGAAGTCTGAAGTTGACTTGGCCCAATTCTTCAGAAGAGCTTTATTCTTTCTGTCGCTCCAGGTCATCACCTGTATGGAGCCGGTTCGAGTATCCAGAATACATGTCATGTTCTTGTCTTTCTTTAATATTTATTGATATTGTGAGATTACACATATTCTTTGGTTATTGTTACACTGGATTGTAATATTGTAAGAAGTACAAAATATCCGCATTTATATTTCTTTTGTCAAAGTGCAGGCACGAAAAAATCCGGTTGTAAGTTGATAAACTCGTGGCTCCGATTATCGAATACTACTTTAACTACTGCTTTGCAACGCAAGACACTCTTTACAAACCGCCACGCTATCGAGAAATTGTTTATCTGTTCACTTCTTGACATTCTAAAAGCTGGGGAAATGCTCTTTGAGTCATGACTCTCTGGTGTCGATCTCCTACTGCTATGTGAGTTTGAAAGCCAGTTCGCTCAGACTGAATATATTGTCTTGATATAATATAGTACTATCAGGTTTCGTTGGATGTAATCAGAACATTTTCAGCGAGTGTTGATAGGAAAGGAGGGTCTGCACTTAGTGATCACATAAAGAACTAAAGAAGGGTAGGGCAAAATCTATCCGGATACATAGAAACTCATGACAAAGACGGATGTTTCGGGCCAAAAGGTGCAGATATCGCTGCTGACCGCAAACTAACGACATAGCGCAGCGCCGACTGCCTAGTGGGCGAACGTTAAAGAAAAGACATAAGGACCCGCACAAGACGATAACAAAAACAATCACATAAGGACCCGTGCAAGACGAAAACAAAAATAATCACATAAGGACCCGCACAAGACGATAACAAAAACAATCACATAAGGACCCGTACAAGACGATAACAAAAACAATCACATTAGGACCCCCTACAAGACGAAAACAAAAATAATCACGTAAGGACCCGTACAAGATGATAACAAAAACAATCACATAAGTACCCGGACAAGACGATAACAAAAACAATCACATAAGGACTCGCACAAGACAATAACAACAACAATCACATGAGGACCCCTACAAGACGATAACAAAAACAATCATATAAGGACCCGTACTAGAAGATAACAAAAACAATCACAAGACAAATACGTTACAGCTTTGCAGCTGCTGACTTATAGTGGCGACAGTCTTGCCCCTTTCAGTTTCGATACAGGCGACTTCTTCTAATAATATGAGGCTAACCTATCACTCTGGGAGCCGCGATAGCTCAGTGGTTTGAACTGGACTACAAAGGACAAGAGGTTGAGTTCGATCCTAACCCGCGGCTTCCGGTTTCACCCAGCCTTTAATGGGTACCGGATGTTTTTTTCTGGGAAAGTAAAGCGGCACGGACGTAATACCGACCACATTACCCCAAAAATCATGTGCCGAAGGTCTGTAAAATGTATGGTCACTAACACCATATTCCCTATACGCCACTTGGCGTGACCAGGGCTCTTTACTTTTTACTTTTACCTATCGCTCTGAAGTGAAACGGCGTGTATGCAATGGCTTTTCTTGGTTTCCCTCGTTCTCATGGATACCGTACCTCGAGTTGTTGCCATGGTGTTAAACAACCATAGTAGTATCCACCACAATGGAAACTATGGCGATGCTCACCTCGTTAGCCAACATGGCATGTTACAAATGAGATCGGCAGAGACCTTCTGCAATGTGGCCGACGCTGCAGGCCACTTTGGTTAACTAGCTTGAGTTCCACACATTGTGTGCTAATTCGTCTTCTTCATATTAATATGTTTGTAAATGTGTGCTGTTTTCTTGTCCTTATTTATTGTTGTTGACTGTTTGATTAAATATTCATTAGTCGGAACGTTGGTGTGTAGTTATGTCAATTACCTTGAAAGCTGGGGCATTCTGTGTGTAATATATTTCTATTTCTCTTGGATATTAAATGCAATTATTAATTGTTCCTTTTTTAATGATATAATAATTTAATACATATCTTTATGTGCATGTTTATGTTAGTCATGTGTCATATATCTTGATGTGTGTCAGTGTTAGTCATGCCACGTTTCGCTGTGTGCATGTCAGTGTTAGTCACATTTCATATCTTTGTGTGTGCATGTCTGTGTTAGTTACCTCTAGTGACTCGGGCAGATGGTGCTCGTAAACCTGGGAGGGCCGACCTTCGAAGGGCAGAATCCCCCTACAGAAAAGACAATCTGCTGCCTTGCAGGAAGATTGGGGACAATCAAAGGCTAAGGAAAGCGAACCTGAATAAAAGGCTGGCTGAAATCGGATGCACTGGGCCACTGGCGCAGAACACAGTGCCGCGCATTAACAGGTGTTCAATCAGAGTGGATCTGGCGGGCTCTAATTGTGTTGTTCTGTCTGTGGGGGCGCTCAACACACTTAACCTGACAGCTGACTTCATGTGAGAGTCTGGAATCCTACTCTGATTGAGTCCTGATCGCAGAGAGAGAGAGAGAGAGAGAGAGAGAGAGATTTAATACAGTATTGTTTCTATGTATTCATCACTGCTTATTCTTCATTTATATTCGTGGATTATGTAATTTCAAGGGGAAAAAATGACTTCTTTCGTTTTGAACAAATGAACTAGAGACAATGAGAAATAGTTGAATTGCATTACAACAATATTTTTGCTAACCTACGTAATGAATGTGGGGATATAAATAAGGAAGAACGTGTTCTAAATCCATTATTACTTTTGACTGGATTAACTATTTAAACAATATCTCTCAGTAATTATTTCTTTACTCTCTTAACTCAAGGTAGTATCGTTATTTCCGGCTTTTCTTGTTGTTTTTTTGTATTTATCTATCTTTCGTTCGCCTGAAGTATTGTATATATCTGCAATGTCATTTCCTGTATAAATTTTACTGTCTTTTGTAATTCCTGCAGTGGCCCGAATAGTTTTGTCTGTAGTGTTGTATCTATGGGCCAATGGATTTTCCTCTGTCTACTATATTCAGTGCAGTCTTGAAGTATGTGTTCAGCAGTCTGGGGCGTCTGTCCACATGTACAAGTCGCTGAGGTGCCGATCTTGAATTTTATATACATGTAACTATGGAGTCGATTGTGTCCTGTTCTGAGGCGTATAATGATAACTTGTTCATATCTATTCATATTATGAAAGGGATCCTGATTTGGGGCTTGTGGTCCTCTGATTGATTTGTTAGTTGTATATTAGCAACACATATAATCAATAATTCTGCGTGATTTCCAAGAAGATAAATATTGACTGTAAAGCTATATGGATTTTACTAAACAAAGCAGGATTCCCCTGCTACTTCCTTCGTTAATGACAGAGAGCGAGCGAATGTGACAAGACTAGACAGAGAAAAATAAATAAATAATAGCTCGTGTAATCCGTTTCTTTTCGGTTGACATGATGCAAGATTTAAGAACACACGTTACATAATGTACCCTTTGTAATCGTGGTTTTGTGGATAAATTGTACGAAAGTAAAGCATAGAACTGGTTAGGAATTCTGTGAGAATATTACGGAGTGAGGGAGAGAAAGTGATATTTTGGTAGAAGTAAGGGATGGAAAGAAGCAGAGATAGAAAAGAAAAATAGAGTGGAAGAGAGAAGGTAAGAGGGTGGAAGACAGATTGAGATATATAGAGGGGAGATAAAACACAGAGAGCAAGAAGGTTAATGGATATGTGTGTGTGTGTGTGTGCTTGTGCGTGTGCTTGTGCGTGAGGGTGTATGTGTGTGAGTGTGTATGTGTGTGTGAGAGTTACGTCACACAAACCGCCCCCCCCCACCGCCCTTGCTTTCTTGGTAAATAAACAAGTTATCTGATAGTTAGCAATGTCGCCACAGAGCAAGGTTTCGTCAAGTGGGTTGTGCTCAACTCCAGGGCATTCATCTACGAGGTGGCAGGGTGAAAAGTAAAATATTAACGATGTCATTTAGAAGAGATTCAAGAATAGAATAAAAATTCACAAACAAACGAGTCTTTATTATGTGGTTCCTTAATTGAATATTGCGTCATTTATGTAATGGCAAACAAGAGTCAAATTAAGAATATGGAAATTAAATTATATAGGGATAAAAAAGATGTTTCTAGTAGGTAAAAAAAAAGTAAAGTACCCCCGTCACGCTAAGTGGCATATATGGAATATAGTGTTAGTGACCATACATTGTATAGACCTTCGGCTATGATTTTTGGGGTAATGTGGTCGGTATTACGCCCGTGCCGCTTTACTTTCCCATAAAAAAATCCGGTACCCATTAAAGGCTGGATAAACCGGAAGCCGTCGGTTGGGATCGAACAAAACCTTTGTCCTTTGTAGTCCAGTTCACTAACCACTGAGCTATCGCAGCTCCTTTCTAGTAGGTACTTAAAGACAAAATAATAAATGAAAAGGTTCAGTGTCTTAACCTCTTAATTCATTATTTTGTCTTTAAACCCTACTAGAAGACTATCTTATTACTTTGATTCTAATAGGTTCAGTTAAAAAAAAGTACAAAAACGCAGGCCAAAATTGCATTTCAGAAAATGAAAAACGTTAAATGCAACAAGTCTATGTCAATAGCAGAGAGAAAGAGAGTTCATCGGTGCAATATAGAGCCCAATTCTGACCAGTGGAAGCGAATTATAAATAGTAAACAAACAAATAAAAAGAGGATTAGAGACCACAGAGATGGGATTTCTCAGAAGAGTGTTGATGAAAGTTCCCGGGACAGCTAAAAAGACCAACGAAGAAATCCTCATAGAGGCCAACACAAACAGCGAAAAGACGAGATCTAAGAAACATCAGAAAATCATCATTTTTTTCGGGCACGTCTTGAGAAGAAAAAAGTTGGAATATTTGGTTACAAATGGCAAAATACGGGGAAAGAGAGATCGCAGACGACAAAGAAAGGAAATACTAGATAGCTTGGATCATGGCACGGAAACAGTCCACAACAGAATTGATACGAAGCACGTTGGATAGAAGATTATGGAAGAACCTTTTCGCCTACGTCAGCCGGTATGGCACATGATGATGATGATAATGATGAATGTAGTCCTTTTAACGAGTAGGCTACATTTCTGGTCGCATTGTTGGCAACTTAGTCTGTATCTCCAGCCCAATAGACGATTGTGTAATTAATTATTTGAGACAAACGAACATATGCGAACCTAGGAGAAGCATAACAAAATTGTGTTCTCGAGGCAAAGAAGAATAAAATATGTTCTCATGAAGGGAAGATAAAACATGTTCTCAAGAAGGGATGACACGAACATGTGTTCATAAGGGGACGACAAAAACATGTATTCATGACGGGACGACAAATACATGTATTCATGACGGGACGACAAATACATGTATTCATGACGGGACGACAAATACATGTATTCATGGCGATACTAAAAAAAAAATTTATTACCACGTAAAGCTGTCACCATACCACTTTTCTTCTGCTTTTTTTTTTTAGTATCGCCATTATCATCAGCTTTACAGCAGCTTCGCATCTCTACGCATCTTGATGCCTTTACCTCTACATGTATTCATGACGGGACGACAAATACTTGTATTCATGGCGATACTAAAAAAAAAATTTATTACCACGTAAAGCTGTCACCATACCACTTTTCTTCTGCTTTTTTTTTTTTTAGTATCGCCATTATCATCAGCTTTACAGCAGCTTCGCATCTCTACGCATCTTGATGCCTTTACCTCTACATGTATTCATGACGGGACGACAAATACTTGTATTCATGGCGATACTAAAAAAAAATTTATTACCACGTAAAGCTGTCACCATACCACTTTTCTTCTGCTTTTTTTTTTTTAGTATCGCCATTATCATCAGCTTTACAGCAGCTTCGCATCTCTACGCATCTTGATGCCTTTACCTCTACATGTATTCATGACAGGACGACAAATACATGTATTCATGACGGGACGACAAATACATGTATTCATGACAGGACGACAAATACATGTATTCATGACAGGACGACAAATACATGTATTCATGACAGGACGACAAATACTTGTATTCATGACAGGACGACAAATACATGTATTCATGACAGGACGACAAATACATGTATTCATGACGGGACGACAAATACATGTATTCATGACAGGACGACAAATACATGTATTCATGACAGGACGACAAATACTTGTATTCATGACAGGACGACAAATACATGTATTCATGACAGGACGACAAATACATGTATTCATGACAGGACGACAAATACATGTATTCATGACAGGACGATAAATACATGTATTCATGACGAGACGACAAATACATGTATTCATGACGGGACGACAAATACATGTATTCATGACAGGACGATAAATACATGTATTCATGACAGGACGACAAATACATGTATTCATGACAGGACGACAAATACATGTATTCATGACAGGACGATAAATACATGTATTCATGACAGGACGACAAATACATGTATTCATGACAGGACGACAAATACATGTATTCATGACAGGACGACAAATACATGTATTCATGACATGACGACAAAAACATGTATTCATAAGAGGATGATAGAAACATGTGCTATGAGGTATCTATATATTTATTGACCTTTCGAGCCAGGCCGGCCCATAGGGCGTAGACCAAGATACTCCTTCTCTTATTTGAATTTTTGTTCTAGCAGTTTTCAATTCTTTTAAAAATATGTTATCAAATCTCGACCATTTGTCTCTGTTCTGTGCAAGCAGCTCTATCTCATTGAGGGATCCGATTCCTGCTGCTCTTGCCTCTCTGATCAATGTTCTTCTCAGCGTCTCTCTGGGTCTTCCACTTTTCCTCTTGCCTGTTGTTTCCCACATGAGGGCTTGCTTTGCTATTTGGTTATTATCTCTCCTCATCACTAGTCCAACATATGACCATCGTCTTTTCTTGATTACTGAAGATATTAGTGGTTGATTGGCGATTTCGCTAATTTCCTCGTTTGTTTTGAATTCGTTCCACGCTATATCCAAGAATTTTCCTTAGACATTTATTTTCGAATGCGTTCAACTTTGTTTCTATGCCTCTTTTGCAGCCTTCACACGCTTACGCAAAGGTTGATAATACATTTGATTTGAATAGTCTAAGTTTTGTGCTTGTGCTGATGAGTTTTGATTTCCACAACTTTTCAAGGCTTCTGAAAGACATTGCTGCTTTAGCTATTCTGATTCTAATTTCTTTACTTGTATCCCCCTTCTCGATCAATGTGACTTCTGAGATAGATAAAGTGATCGATCTCTTCCGCTGGTTTGTTTCCCATGTATATTTTGTCGTCTGTTGGAATTAAGCTTTTCATGACTTTAGTCTTTTCATGATTGATCTCAAGCCCAATTTTGCTGGCCATTGATGATAGTTCATTTATGTTTTCCTGCATCGTTTTTATCTGACTGCTCATGAGGACTGTCATCAACAAAGTCGAGGACCTCCAAATGGTCTCCTTGTATCCATTAGATGCCTTTATTACCAGTGCAGCATTTCTTCATTATGAAGTCCATAACAACTCCAAATAACAAGGACGATAAACACATCCATGTTTAACCGTTATGAGATATGGAGATGGAGAATTACTAACGGCAATGAAACTTGTTCCACGGATAGAATGAAATAGAATAGTATATATATATATATATATATATATATATATATATATATATATATATATTCTTTTATTATTTAAAATTATTCTTTTGAAATCGGCTAAAAGTAATAAGGCAACTAAAATATTTGCTTGTGAGTAGGAAGGAAAGAAAACAGACGGCAAGGCCATTACAGGTTTAGTTTAACACGGAGGACAAATAATATATAGTTATAAAAATATAAAACATCGGTATGGTTAAAGCTTCACTTAAAAAGTGGACAACACAAAGCAGAATGACGTTTCGGCGTAGTATGCCTTCAATAGTAGCAAATATACAACACACGTACAAATGTGTATTTAAATTTTAAAAAATAAAAATAATAAAAATATATAATAATTTCGAACTAGAAGGATAAGAGAAGGGAAAAATAACAATAATGTCGTCCCTATATGCCAATAACAATAATGTCGGCCTCTTCCACCTGATGTGACAAGAACGGAAGTGATCAATTCCCGCTGGTAGCAGTGTAAATTGTACTCGTGATTGGAAAAAAAAATACCCCCATGGTCGATCCAGTCGTTGGCAGAAAAGGGTATCAGGGTATTGCCTTGGGAAGGTGAGGAATGTCGCCTCGCATCGTGAGTTTCGATGCTTGAAGCGACACTATCCAGAAATCTCCGAACATTTCTGGATAGGCGGCCGAGAACATATGGGTGGAAACTCGCGTGCTAAGACGCCGGTTCAAGTCTCGTACTTTATCTTTACCTTACGGAAGTGCGCACTGGGTACGTGATGCTTGCACAAACGTGAAAACGTGCGCACACAGCACGCAGTAATAGAAGTTTCCAAAAACATGTCGGTGTCATACAAAAAGCGCAAGAAATAGACTAGAAAAATAGGGTACCCGAGAGAAGGAAAGATAGAGGTGTTGTAGAGTGGAGTAAGATATATAGAGGGCACACGAAGCTATGCAGTATGGACTAGTAGAGAGAAAATGGGAATTGCTTAGTATGTTATATAATAGTGTGCTCAAACATGAGCAAGCACTATTTAATATAGAACATAGGTTAATTTAATTTTTAAAATATTCTACTGTATTAAGCCATCGACCTTCCCGGAAATCGAACCAACGTGCACCTGATTGGTAAACAACCATCTTAATCCGCTCGGTTAAGTAAATAAACATATGCTGAAGATCAACAATGTCTGCTGAGAAACTGAGGTCTAAATATATATATATATATATATATATATATATATATATATATATATATATATATATATATATAAATATCGAGATCACATTTCGTTAACTGAGTCTATGAGAAATATTCGATCAGACATACTGTCCACAAACGACGTTAACAATCGATCAATGCACGATATAATACACTGCTAGTCTCACTATTCTTTATTTATCCAAGTTTAGGTCAGTGAGTGTATTCTTTTATCTTTCTTAGTGTATTGCGATGTGCAGCACCCGCAAATCAAAGAATGCACGTGAGCACTTTTAACGGTACCATTTGACCCAGCAAATCATAACAAAGGAGCCTTCTGTAGCTTAGCACGGAAAGGTCACATTACTTATATTTAATTAAAAATAAGAGCGGAACAAAAAACGTAGAGCAAACTTAATAAACAGAAAGATGTACTGAATTAACACGAATAAGCGCAAATATCCGCATTTACCTGTACGAATGTAGCAAGAATTTCCTAGGATTGGAGTGCACACTGCTAATGTTACAATGCGTCAGAAAGTTATCATCTACCTAGACGGCTACTTCAGAATATACAAATAACAACAACAGCAGTTTCAAATTTTTTTTTTTTAATTACAGGTACGGAAGTTGTTTTTTTTTAAATCTAGAATTGCAGGTACACAGTTACAAAATCTAAAATTTCAAGCAATGGCAGTTTAAAAATCTAAAATTATTAGGAAAACCGTTGGGCAGTTAAAACATCTAAAATTTCAGGCGAGAGCAGTCACAAAATCTAAAATGTTTAATTAGGCAGTTAACAAATCTAAAATTATAGGTAGGGCAGTTAAATATCAAAAATTAGAGGTTGGGCAGTTAAAAAATCTAAAATTACATATTGGGCAGTTAACAAATCTAACAATTCAAGCAATGGCAGTTAAAAAATCTAACATTTCAAGCAATGGCAGTTTAAAAATCTAAAATTATTAGGAAAACCGTAAATGAAGAATATAGAATGACAAGGACGGTAGTAAATACTTCAAGATATAATAGGATGTAGGTTATTCATCTGTAGATGTACACTATGTTAGATAAAATAGTTTAGGTGAAAATTTGATGTACTTGTATTTGTTACGATTAGATTATTAGTCCCCTGCTGCAGTGCCTCATATGAAGTATTTCCTACCGTTACTCTATAAGTCATCATCATATTGAAGTACCTGCTGGCGTAGGTGATCATGTCTCTCCACAACTTTCGATCTCGACAGTTATTTATCATTTATGTTGTTGACATTCTGCCAAGCCATTCTCTTAAGCTCTCTGGTATCTTTTCTCTTTGCTTCCCTCTGTCTCTTCGTCCCTCAATTGTCCCAGTTGTTACAATATATTGCAGCTGTTCTCTTCTCATTACATGGCCAAAAAATGATGATTGTAACTTCCTAATATTGGTAATTAGCTCTCTTTTTGCTTTGACCTCTTTCAAAACGTTTTCATTACTCTTCTTAGCTGTCCATGGTATTCTCAACATTCTTCTGTAAAACACCATTTCTACAGACTCCAGTGATTCCCTTGTCTATTATCCTATTGCCCATGTCAAACTTTGATAAGCTGATACATTTTACGACAAGTTAAATAAGGCACTTCGTGAATATAAACTACGTGAAAACAACATAGTTCTAGATAATCTCAACTCTTTTAAGTACAACATTGGTTTAGCCAGCAGTATGTTAGATGACTTTTGTGTAACACATCTTAGGGAAAACAAAAGATGTCTTAATGAATACAAATTAATATGAATATGAATATGAACATTAGAAATGTCAGGATGTCCGTTTTTAACTTTATATTATATTGACGCCAGAAGTCACCATAATAAGATTACCATGTATTCAGTACATGGAGGCGAAGGCGCGCCTCCCAGCAACAGATCTTGAAGTTGTCAGCGACTCATTGCTGATGGCTTGCGCCAGGATCGGTGAACCAAAACCATCCAGATCCTGCTCCATCTCTCCGCGGTGCCTCCAGTAACAGACTAAGCTGTTTAGTCTGGCCAAGCGAGCAAGGATCGAAGAGGGAAGACAACCCGGTACACAAAACCGTCGTGCTGAAGTCGGATGTGTTGGGCTGAATGGCGCTAGTATCACAGTGTTACACTGCAAGCTACAACACAACGCAAACACGTCCACTTAACGTCCTTTTAAGGGCGGATGACGAAGAGGAAGTCTACAGTCTACGAATACTCTAGAATACTTTAGTCATCGCGCGAACGCAACCAACCACCAACCTATTCAGTACATATCTTAGAGAAGATTTATATTGACGGTAGAAGTCATCATCTTAAGATTACCATGTATTCAGTACATATTTTAGAGAAGATTTATATTGACGGTAGAAGTCATCGTCTTAAGATTACCATGTATTCAGTACATATTTTAGAGAAGATTTATATTGACGGTAGAAGTCATCATCTTAAGATTACCATGTATTCAGTACATATTTTAGAGAAGATTTATATTGACGGTAGAAGTCATCATCTTAAGATTACCATGTATTCAGTACATATTTTAGAGAAGATTTATATTGACGGTAAACAGTAAATATCTATTTTGAAAAAAAACAAACGATAATAACTTTAGTACATGCAAAATAAGGATAATAAAATTGTAGTAATTATACAAACAATGCTACACAATGATATGATCATAATGGGAAGATAGTATACATACAGCGTCCTGATTAAAATGAGAGTTGTAGAGAAATCGTTGATTATACCGTGAGAAGTAGACAGTTTGATTAAAATAAGAAAATAGCTTGCGACGTTATCCTGAAACGAAAGTAGTACAAAACGTCATAATTAAAATGAAATTTGAAAACAACGTCGGGATAAAAATAATTAGTCGTGCACAAGTCTGACTAAAATAATAGTAATATATAATGTAATAATTAAAGAAAGAGTGGTGCACAAAATATTGATTAAGTAAAAGTAATTTACAATCATAGTACATGCTTAGAATTTTAAAATATGGTCTCTAATAAAAAGTACATTTACAAGAAAGCAGTAAAATTAAACAAATAGCGGTATGTGTAGCCGAGATTTTAATACTTGTTTGCATTACAACACAACTGAGATGAAACTGAAGTGAGAAAACATCATTCTTCTTCTTCTCCTTTCCTCTTTCACTGATACCTAAAAGGTGTCGTTGTTTATATCATTTGTCGTTCTTGTGCTGCTCGAATTGTCTGAATTAGTGATTTTCCTTTGTTGTTACATGTCTCTGTCACTGCATCTATCCATCTTCTTCTGGTCTTCCTCTTGGTCTTTTTCCTTGCATTCTCGAGAAGAACGCCCTTGATAAAACATCATTAAGAAGTGAAATAACAATACAAAACGTCCAGAATGTCTAAATTAAGAGATCATGTGACTTGTAGCTCTTCTGTTTATCAAACACGGTTTAGTTGTCTTTAATCTTAGTACAACAAACTGTAAGGTATGTATTGTATGCTAGAGCTAGTGAACGTGTGTGAACATGTAGAGATCGTTTTGATTTGCTGACTTAGTTGGTGGGAAAACACCGTGGTCGAGCGAATTAAATTGCCATTATTGCATACAAGTGGATGCGGGTTGGGCATACAGGTAGGGTCAAACATTTTTTTCTTTTTTTTTTTTTTTGGTGGGAGTGTGGAAGGGGGGTGGGAGAGAAGAGGTGTTAAGAAGACAAGTATCCAACCTGAACATCACGTGGTAACTGCATTGAGCATGCCACCTTTATTTTCCAGCCCAAAAGACCTCTCAGAGGAGAGGCAGACCCCAGGAATATAATTAAAAAATAGAGCGAGTGTCTTGACAACTTTCAATTGAGAAGTCTCATAACTCTTGACATATGACAAATAACAAGTAGATTATTCTGTTCTCCCCGAGGCATGTTGTTGGTACACTACCCGAACTTCTCTCAAGTTTTCTTTTTTTCGGTAAAGTGTTCATGAGGACTACTACACATATTCTGTTTTTTTTAGTGTTATTTTTTGTATGTAAATTGTTCTTTAGCCACGTCGACTCTTTAGAATTGACTTAACTAAGTGGCCTTGTTCTTCCATTATTCTTATTTATTGATTATAAGTACGGAATTTAATTTATTGTGTTCAATAATGTATTTCATGTGTTCCTATATACTGGCCAAACAAACCACTAGATTGTTCTATCTTCTAACCAGTACCTTTACACGTAATAGACACCAGGCCACAAAATACAAATTTAAAATTGGGACGTCCCCCGTTCTCCAACACATATTTTTACATGATTAGATATTCTTGATCTTCCCAGCGCCGTCAGACCTCACATAGGGCTTGTTGTGTCTTTCGCCACCCATCTCTATTCTGGGCGACTGTTCCATCTTATCTAATGTGACCTGTCAACTTTACTTCTCTTATAAGTGTTATTTTTAGTGTCTCTTTAAGTCTTCCTATTTTTCTGTATCTTGATGTTTTCCACAGAAGAGCCTGTTTTGGAATTCTCTTGTTGTCTCTTCCCAGCAAATGTCCGACATATGTCCATCTTCATTTCTTAATTGTAGTTGAGATCTCCGGTTGCACAGCCATTTCTATCTCTAAACTTGTCTTGATTTAATTCCATTGTACACAGAGTAATTTTTCTCAGACATTTGTCTTCAAAAGCGTATAGTTGTTTCTCAATCTCTACTAATGCTTTTCAGCTTTCACATGCATTGGTAAGTGTTGATAATACATCTGAATTGAATATTCTGAGTTTTTTTTTTTTTTTATTATTTTTTTTCTCTCCATATTATATATTATATTATAAAATGTGTGATCTGTTTGGTTGAACCAATTATAAAATATGTGATTAGTGGTTGAACTAATTATAAAATGTGTAATTAGTTTGGATGAATCAACTATATATGTGAATAGTTTGGTTGAACCAATAATCAAATATGTGATTAGTTTGGTTAAACCAAGATATATATAGTGGACTACTTTTTCCAACGCCTGGCCATACAGATATATATTACCCTCTGGGGTATGCTTATTTTTCATTATTTTTGTTTGATCCCTGTTGTTCATTTCAAGACTTATTTTTTCCGCCATGGATGATTCGGTATCTGTGATATTTTGCATCTTGTTGATATCGTCACTTAGGAGCGCTATATCATCTATACAATCTAGATATTCCAAGTAATGCTTGTCATATCATTTAACGCCATTATCGCCTTTGCAACATTTACTCATTATGATCAGAGCTGCAGAAATGTAATTATATATCTTCTACATCTTATTGTTCAGTTATGTATTGTATAGGTTTGTCAGGTCGGGTAATTTCACCTGCTACTGTATGCAGTAAACAGTACAACCTGTGGCTGCCATGCAGGTAAGCTCGGGAGAGTAAAAGGCTAAGGGAGGGTAACCCGAAGTAAAACAAACCCATTGCCTTGTGGGTGAGACTTTTTAGTCAAAGGCTAGCGGAGCCAACCGTAAACAAATCGACGGAAGGCAACAGAAAACCACCGTCATAATTTCTTTGTACAATCATGAATCGCCACAACAATAGAAATAACGACAACAACGTTAAGGGGGATTCCAATGGAAAACCCTCGTTTGGTATGGGACATCATGTGCTACAGGTGATACCCGATCGCCATCAAGCTGCTGTAAGCAAAATAAAAATAAAACAAACTCTAAAGATAGGTACTTGGAATGTGAGAACACTCATACAGAAGGGTAAACTATAAAACATCATACAAGAAATTAAAAGAATGGGTTTACAATTACTGGGACTTTGCGAAATGAGTTACACCGGATCAGGGGAGATGTATTCTGATAAACATAAAATAATCTATTCTGGAGGTACTGAACACCAAAGAGGAGTAGGTATCATCTTGGATGCAGAAAGAGCAAGAACAGTGAAAGGCTTTTGCCCAATATCTGACAGTGTCCTTTTAGTGAAATTGAATGGAAAGCCAATAGACATAAATATTATACAAGTTTATGCACCAACAGCTGACAGTCTAGGGGAAACAATTGCTAAATTTTACGAGTTAAATGAGGCACCACTTCATAACTGCAAGCCACATGAAAACACCATAGTTCTAGGGGATTTTAACGCAAAAGTAGGAAAGGAAAGAGTTGAGGAAGTAGTTGGTCATTATGGCTTAGGCGAGAGGAATGAAAGAGGTGACAAACTTATTGACTGGGCAAGAACACACAATATGATGATACGAAACACCTGGTTTAAGCAACATCCAAGACGTCTGTGGGCATGGAAAAGCCCAGGGGACAACACGTAATCAAATTGATTATATAATGATAAGCATTAGACTTAGAAGCAGTCTGGTGTGTGTGAAAACTAGACCAGGGGCAGATTGCAATAGTGATCATGTACCAGTTGTGGGAAAGCTTAGAGTAAAATTAAAAACAACAAACAGGCCTCAGTTAACATCAAGTTAAATTTAGATTTACTAAAATAAATTAGACAAGAAGCTGCAAGACAAATATAAAATCACAATTCAGAATATGTACAATGCAATAGAGAAGATACAAAGCATTGATGAACAGTGGGAAATGCTAAAAGAATCAATGCAACAAACATCAAAAGAGTTCATACCACCAGTGAGGACAAATTCAAGAAAGAAATGGATGACAGATGACAATTTGCAGCTAATGGAGACAAGAATAAAAAATAAAGAAAATAAAGATGAGTATAAGAGGTTAAATAAAGAAATTGTAGTAAAAGGCAATGAAACAGAAGAAGCATGGTTAAAAGAGAGATGCAAAGAGATTGAAATGCAACAAAAAGGAGATGCTAAAGCTATATGCAACCAAATTGAGGAATTAACAGGAAGAAAAACGCAATCAAAAACTGGATGTCTAAGATCAAAGGAAGGAGAACTGTTGATTGATCAAGAAAACATAAAGGAACGATGGTCAGAATACATTAAAGATCTTTATAATGATTAACGAACGGAAGTAAATATAAAGGATAATGGGGAAGGACAAGAAATACTCAGAGAAGAAGTGGAAGACGCCTTGCGCAATATGAAAAAGGAAAAGCTCCTGGACCAGATAAGATAACTAAAGAAGAGATTGAAGCCATGGGTGATTTTGGAATAGAAATAATAACAAAAATATTGAATGATATCTACAACAGCGGATATATACCAGACGACATGCTCAAATGAATATTCATAGCCGTACCAAAGAAATCGGGTGCGATTGAATGCGATGATCATCGCACAATAAGCCTTATGAGTCATATGACTAAGATATTACTAAGAATCATCATGTGAAGAGTGCGAAACAAAATCAGTCCAGAATTTAGCGATGAACAGTGTGGTTTTGTTAGAGATAAAGGAACAAGCAATGCCATTTATATCATAAGATCTTTAGTAGTAAAAGCCAAAGAAGTGAAAACAGATCTATACCGATGTTTCATAGATTACACCAAGACATTTGACAAAGTAAAGCACCAAGAAATAATTAAAATTTATCAAAGCATAAAAATCGACAGCAAAGATCTAAGAATAATAAAGAACATTTACTGGCAACAAACACCGGCCATAAAAACAGGAAACCAATTGGGAATGGTTGAACAAATAAAACAGGGCGTTAGACAAGGTTGTGTGCTGTTACCAGATTTGTTTCATATTTATAGTGAGATTATTTTAAGATCCATAAGGGGTATGCCTGGAATAACAATTAGAGGTCATAATATAAATAATCTAAGGTATGCTGATGATACAGTATTAATCGCTAAGAGTGAAAATGAGTTACAAGAAATGTTGGACATTATAGTGAAAGAAAGCAAAAATAAAGGACTCAGCCTTAATAGCAAATAGACAGAGGTAATGGTAACAACAAAGAAAAAGACATCACCTCAGTGTAAAATAAAGACAAGTGGAACAATATTAAAACAGGTAAATGAATTTAAATATTTGGGAACTTTGTTAACCTCAGACGGAAGATGTACAAAAGAGGTGAGATGTAGAATGGCTCAGGCAAAAGCAGCTTTGCATAAAATGAGGAAGATACTATGCAATCCATTTTTGACAACAGAAACAAGAAAAGAGTTCTTAAATGTTACGAAGAGCCCAGTCTTAACATATGGATGCGAATCATGGACATAAGGACAACAGACAAGAAAATCACTGGAGTCTGCAGAAATGTGGTTTTACAGAAGATTATTGAGAGTACCATGGACAGCTAAGAAGAGTAATGAAGGTGTTCTGAGAGAGGTCAAAGCAACTAGGGAGCTAATTTCCAATATTAGGAAGAAACAATCATCATTTTTTGGCCATGTAATGAGAAGAGAACAGCTGGAATATATTGTAACAACTGGAAAAATTGAGGGACGAAGAGATAGAGGGAAGCAAAGAGAGAAAATAACAGGCAGTTAAAGAGAATGTCTTGGCAGAAGGTCAACAACAGAAATGATAAATAGCTGCCGAGATCTAAAGTTGTGGAGAGACATGATCACCTACGCCAGCAGGCACTGTCCTTGTTGATGGTGATGATGATAATAAACAGCTTGTTGGTTGAGAGGAGAATATCAACTATATTTTCCACTATTGGTGGGAGCCGCGATAACTCAGTGGTTAGTGACCTGGACTACAAAGGACAAGAGGATCGACGTCTTCCGGGTTCACCCAGCCTGAAATGGGTACATGAATAATTTTTTTCTTATAAAGTGAAGCGGCACGGGCGTAATGCTGACTACATTACCCAAAAATCATGTGCCGAAAGTCCGTAAAAATGATGACCACTAACAACATATTTCCCTATAAGTCACTTGGCGTGACGGGGCACTTTACTTTACTTACTGTTGTTGCAAGCAACATGAATATTTATTTGACATCTACAGGACGAGAAGTTTCTTTTGACTACGCTTGTTGTGATATATTCGTGTCATGTAAGTTGTGGCTACACTGGTTGTGATATATTTGTTTCTTGTAGCTTGTAGCTACGCTGGTTGTGATATGTTCGTGTCTTGTAACTTTCGGCTACGCTGGTTGTGATATATTCGTGTCTTGTAACTTTCGGCTACCCTGGTTGGGATATAAGTAGTAGGAGGCGCACGTTATGCTCTCGGTTTTTTAGTTGACCAAAGAGTAGGAGGAAGGAGAAAGATTTCCTCCTTCAAGTACAGGAGTTATATAGAGACTGCGCCAAGCTGCGCCAAGCTGCGCCAAGCTGCGCCAAGCTGCACCAAGCTGCCCCAAGCCAGAGTGATGTCATGATATATATGTATATATATATATGAATAGGGGTTGTATAGTGCATGAAGGGGTGAGTCATGTATTGGACAGCAGTTTTTCCCGCCAAAGTGACTTCCAATAGGAGCTAGTGTGTGTGTGTTGTCCGGCTATAGACCACGCCCACTCCGGAAGTGAAACTACCATATTAGGGGGTAGTGATACGTTAGTTATTTCATAGTTCTGGTGAGTATATATACATATAATAGTAATAAGTTAATAGTTATTATATCTACGGGGACGTAAAGGGGCCCGTATTTAAGATATGGACCATAAGTAGGTATATATACATACATATATTGGCAAATCTTGCTGGCGGTATTAACGAACACTCATTTTCTCCTACCGTGGCAGCTCAATATCTCCCACCGTTGCCGCTCTCACGTGAGTTTATTGATTATTGTCTCCAGCGCGAAACGCAACAAGTGTAAACTAATGAGCGAGCTGTCTCGGTACGCGGTTAGCAGACAATAAGACATAGGTTAATAACAATACTTATGGTCTCGATACGCGTATAGTGTTATCAAATAAGGTTCGTAAGTTATAAAATAACGACATAAATCTACCTTGCGACAGTCGTAGGTATGGATCCAACCTGGAATCATCCGTTTACGGCGCTAGTCGCAGGACCGACGGGATGCGGAAAAAGTGTGTTTGTTAGGCGCTTTATCGATCACGTGTCAGAAATGATCAGACCCGCTCCGGAGGAAATAATCTACTGTTACGGCGAGTGGCAATCGATGTACGATACGATGAAGGGTGTTCAGTTTAACGAAGGGCTACCCGACATGGAGCAATGGCGAGGAGATAGGACACGTCTGTTGGTCATAGACGATCTGATGAACGAAACCGACGATAGGGTCACGAAACTATTTACCAAGGGAAGTCATCATAGAAATATAAGCGTCGTGTATATAGTACAGAATCTCTTTAGCAAAAACAAGGAACAGCGGACGATAAGTCTCAACAGTCATTACATAGTTATGTTTAAAAAACCCGAGAGACGGATCTCAGATTACGAATCTGGCCAAACAAATGTACCCGGGGCGCGTGTCGTACGTGCAAGAAAGTTTTAAAGACGCGACATCGGCTCCACACGGGTATTTATTAATTGACCTTCGGCAAGAGACACCGGATCATCTAAGGCTGCGCACAAATATTTTTCCTAAAGAACAGCAGGTAGTCTACATCCCAAAATAAGGAACATGGGCGAATCTGTCAAAAGACACGGAGAGATGTTGCGTTTTCTGTGCTCGGCTAAACCACCAGCTGTAAAGGCCGCGATGAAAACAGCGTCGCCTGATCTCATAAGAACTCTGTGCGAATGTTGCCACAACGTGTTAAAAGTAACGTTCGGCTCACGCCGGCTCAGAAGAGACGGTTACAGCGCCATAAACACGACCTGAGGATTCTCGCACGAAAAAGACGACCGTGAAAAAAGAGAAAACAGATTCTACAAAAGGGTGGTTTTATCGGCGCTCTGATTAAACCAGTTCTGGGTATCCTGAGCGGTATTCTGGGCATGTGAACGATGGCCAAGAAAATGATTTTGATAGATCCTCGACTGGTAGAGTCTGTAAATCACCACCAAAGCGCGTATACGCCACCCGAGTCACTAAAAGACACCCTAGGAGATCTGGATACGCAAATGCAACGAGTCCTGGAAAGAGAGGACATGTCACCACGCGACAAAGCCAGACTGTATCAGCAGACATTGCAACGGTATCTGCAACGTCTCGATCAGTACAGACACAAACCTCTAGGCGTAGTGGACATTAAACAGGCACCCCCCATCCCCCGACGCGATTACAACACCACCAACTGCGGTACTTAAAGATGAAGTCGACGAAAAAATTCCTCAGTCAGCGCCAAGCGCGCCTAGGCCGAAAACGAAAGCGGTCACTCACAAAGAAGTTGTGGGCAAGTACAGGCTCAGGAAAAGAAGAAAAAGTAAAATTCCAAAACCAAACTGGGAGTCATGGCCAAACGAGTAGATAAGATTTTAAGAAGCCGTTACTACGATCCGAATCGACCGGGTGCCTACGGGGGTGTGGGTGGTTTACAGCGTAGTACAAAACTAAGCTCTGCAAAGATTAAAGAATGGCTGAGTCTACAGGATGCTTATACTCTACACAAACCCATTATTAGAAAATTTAAGAGACGACCCATCATCGTGGGTGGTATGAACCAGCAGTTCCAGGCTGATCTGATCGATCTGAGACAATTAAGAAGATACAACGACGCGTTCTCGTATCTCGTTACGTGTATCGACGTTTTTGCGAAGTATGCTTGGGCAGTTCCGATACGGTCGAAAACCGCAAAAAATCTAGTGGAGGCCGTGAGCGAAATATTTGCCGAGCGCAAACCGATACATCTTCAAACGGACAAAGGATCCGAATTCGTCAACAAAACTTTCCTAAAGTTTCTCAAGGAAAATGGAGTCCATTTCTTCACTACGGAGAACGAGGATATAAAGGCAGCGATCGTAGAACGATTTAACCGAACGTTAAAAGAGAAAATGTGGAAATTTTTTACGAAAACGAACAAATTGAGATATGTGGATGCGTTATCCGCCTTACTCAGAAACTACAATAATTCGTATCACAGGAGCATTAAAATGGCGCCGGTCCACGTAAATTCGGCCAATCAAGAACAAGTCTGGAACACGTTGTATAATAAACTATCGGGGAGAGACAATAGACAGTCAGTAGCGATCAATAACCGTTATAAAGAAGGTGATCGAGTTAGGATAGCTCAAGCCAGAGCTAATTTCAAAAAGGGGTATACACCAGCGTGGACGGAAGAACTGTTTACAATCAGTCGTGTAAACAAAATCACTAACCCGGTAACCTACGTTGTGAAAGATGATTCTGGTGAAGAGTTGAAAGGGTCGTTTTATACAGAAGAGCTTCAGAAAGTCGGCGAAAAACGGGTGTATCGAATAGAAGCCATCTTAGAAGAGAGGAAAGTTGGTGGAACAAAACAGTACTTAGTCAAATGGTACGGTTACACCTCGGCATTTAACACTTGGATTTTGAGCGATCAAGTATCGAGATACAGAGACTAACGAAATGGAGGGGGATGAACACGTGCAAACTTTTCTGAGTACGGTAGTTGAACGAGAAGAAACGAAGAACGACGAAGGGACCAGTCACGATAGCAGAACCTCACTCTGGCCTGTTTTCGGTAAACTGCTCCCGCGAATGGAAATCGTTTTTCTCTGTCAAATGATCGTTATATATGCCGTAATCGGCGTGGCTTTATTTAATCTGACGGGTGGAAACGGTGAGGGTCAGGACGGAAAGATTTGGATCGCGCTCCTGAGCAGTTGTCTGGGTTACATGCTTCCAAACCCCAAGTTAGAGACGAGACGGTGAATCAAGGAAGATGAGTTTTTACATCACAGCCCCCAGCAACGCTTCGATGCAAATTTATCCTGAAAATAGTCCTGGAAACTTTTTCGTCAAACTCCCTCAAACTATCGAACTGAACGCAAACTACGAAGTCGGTTTGGCCGAGATACAATTTCCAAACACTCATTTCAACGTCCTACCCGGCGATATCTGGCTCCGTTACGAACCTCTAGTAACACAGCAGTAACAATGGAACTGGCGCCGGGGTTATACAAGACAGCGGATAACTTTATCGATGCTTTAAATAAAGTGATTTTGGAAAAATCACCACCCATCAAAATGAGATTTTTTAATAAAAAAACGAAAATAAGGCCATACTTAAACTCTTTGACCAAGGACACTCGGTTACCATAAGCGAGGAATTGAAAAGTATCTTAAGCCTCCCATCGAATCGCGTGACAGACGCTAACGTGGCCCTGCACGGCGAGAAAGAAATAAATTTGGAAACGCAAACCAGAAACGTGTACGTCTATTGCGATCTAGTGTCACCTAGAGTGGTGGGGGATGTTCTGGTACCCTTACTGAGGGCAGTTCCTGTTTTGGAGAAAACCACCACATCCATATTTTGCATCTACGACAAACCGCACTATGTCCCCCTGAGCAGGTTCTCCTTCGACAGGTTAGAAATTCTTTTAACTAACGACAGGGGAGTTGCGATCCCATTTACATCCGGAACGTCGGTACTGACGTTACATTTCAGAGCGCGGAAGCACTTCGATCTGGTATAATGGTGAGACACACGCCGCTTCATCGAAATGCTAAGTTATACGAAGAGTGTTGCTTTAATCAAGCCGGCCACGGCCTCCCGGTATTTGTCGGAGGTAGAAGTCAGCGAGGTCGCGGTATCGGAAGTTTTTTCGGAGGCATCGGAAGAGCAATTTTACCGTGGCTAAAACAGGAGGTAAGGCATTACTCAGAGAAGGTGTCGGTACGGGACTACAAGTCGCGCAAGACGCATTGGCGGGAAGAAATATTGGAGAGTCGTTTAAAGAAAGAGCTAAGGAATCCGGTCAGCGTTTAATTCAGGGAGCCATCAGTCATCTGGCCGGTGGCGATACAGGCCAACAAACCGGAAGCGGTAGAAGAAGGAAAAGACGAGCAGCTCCACCTGGGATGCCGGCAAGAAGAATAAAAACGACGAAACGACGCGATCACTCTCATTCCGCGTCCAAGAAGTCTAAGAGGACAAACTATTCGGACATATTCGGTTAAGCGATATGGCGTTAGTGCATCCCAAGTCTTGCGAGTGTTTCCATTCTGGACTAGATTTGTTTAGCGTTCCACCGACTCAGACATCTCTTGATTCTGCCCAGTTTGTAGAAGTTTCCCCCTTGGCGTCTCTGGCATCTGGGGCCCCTATAGAGTTTTCCATCAGCGGAAATTCGGACGAATACATCGATTTTTCCAACACGTATCTGCATATGAGAGCAAAAATCACGCTGTCCAACGGTGAAAATATACCAAATGATGTTGAAGTTGCGCCTGTGAACTATTTTCTGCACAGTCTAATCTCGCAAGTCGACGTATCTCTCAACGATACTTTGATTTCAGCTTCTGAAAACACCTACCCTTTTCGAGCATACCTAGAAGCCACTCTCAACCATAGCAAGGAATCTAAGAAAAGTTATCTCACGAGCGCGCTCTACTACACCGATACTCCCAAACACGCGGATGACACCCAAGGTGACTCCAATGCGGGTCTTAAAACTCGTCGAAATCTGGCCCGAGGTAGCCATGAGCTGGATATGATAGGGCGACTTCACTCTGATATTTTTGCTCAGGAGCGTTACATGCTAAACAGGGTTGACGTGAAAATTAAGTTGACCCCCTCAAAGGACGTATTTAACATCATAGCTCACGACAAAACTGTCGGTTATAAAAGTGTCATCACCTACGCCGCCCTGTTGGTGAGGAAAGCCTCAGTTAATCCGGCCATTTCGCTGGCTCACGAAAAGGCTCTCTTACGAGGCAATGCGCGATACCCCATGAAGAGAGTTATGATTAAAACATTTGCCATTCCTAAAGGCATGTTATCTCATTCCCAAGACAATCTTTTTCTGACTCAAACACCAACGCGACTAGTCCTCGGCTTACTGGACTCGGCTGCATTTAATGGAAGTTACGACACCAACCCCTTCAATTTTAAAAACTTTGGCCTTACCTACTTAAACGTCACCGTCGCCGGTCATAGTATTTGGGGTAAACCTCTATCTACCGAATTTGACCGCGGTCAGTACGCTCGCGCCTACTTCAAGTCCATGCTGGCGTTGGGTCTTGTGGAACAGACGCTGGTAACGGAATAGATTATAACGACTTCAAGAACGCCTACACTCTTTTCGCATTCGATCTCAGCCCAAGTCTTTTGAACACCGAACAATTTGAGCTGGCAAAAGCAGGGCCCGTCGCCATCGAGCTCAAATTTGCGACGATCACGCCTAATCCTATACAGGTCCTAGTTTACGCAGAACTGGATTCCGTGCTGGAGATCTCTAAAACGAGACAGATTCTTACAGATTACACAGCGTAAACACTTCGACAATGAATACGAGAGATATTCTCAAAGTACTCATGTCTGACATTTTTGTGAGACGGTGTTCCATTGTTAGCGTAGTGGCTCGCAATCGGTTACCTCGCTATATCGATCCAACTAAAACAGCAGCCTTCGTTATCAATACAGATCCCAGCTATCTACCTGGCTCTCACTGGGTCGCCCTCTACTACAACGCTATGGGGCAGTTTGAGTATTTCGACAGTTTCGGGTTTTCTCCCAGACATACCGAGATCATCGATTTTATCGAGAGGAATTCGAACAGACCTCTCATCTACAACTCGCGTCAGTTACAAGATCTTGTTAGTAACGCGTGTGGACTGTACTCTGTGTATTTTCTACTGATTAAAACACGAGGAGGATCAATGCAAAGGGTCTTAATGCCGTTTACCTCATCCACCAGACAACACATAAACGATCGAATCGTGTATCGAATACTAGCACCGAAGCTTATGGCGCAAAATTTAAAATTTCTAGTGCAATGACGTCAGTGGCTTAAAATATCGCAGACAAGTCTGGACACGAATTTTAGTGTTTAAAAATCCGGACTAAACCGGATCTATAATCTGACCTATGCTATAAAAGTCGCGGGTGAGAAAGCGCCAGTCACACATCGCTCAGTGCTGAGATACAGAAGATGCTGACAAACGTCGAGGCTGCACCAGTTGTCGATGTACCCACTAGCTGGGTCTACGTTACAGCAGATCGTGAAATGGTCAAACCATTGGCTACAGGGCTGAAAGTAGCGTCTGTGTCTTCATACAGAGGGTCGACTATGATCCATATTCGAAAATTTTTCGGGACATCGAATTTAAAATATCCCACCAAGTATGGGATCACGTTGAATCGTTCAGAATTTGAACACCTCGTGTCTATGCAGGACGAGTTATTGACCGAGTATGAGCGTCTCGAAGCCATTGCAACAACACTCGAGACTCATACAGTGAACGAACCCGACATCAGACTAGATCACACACTTCCAGTATCCACGTCGCCGAGTATCGAGCCATATTCCATAAATAGTGGCTTTTACATGGCTCCTTTCTACGATACTGGCAACTTCGAAAGTAGTCACCCAGTACCAGCACTATCTCCGGGTCATCTTAGTAGAAACGAACAGCTCGTGGCTATGCAGGACGAGTTATTGGCCGAGTGTGCTCGTCTCGAGGCTAATGCAACAACACTACAGCCTCTTCCCTCGAACGCGCCGTCGACCACGGCAGATCATAGACTTCCAGTATCTACATCGGCATGCAACGAACCTTATTCGATAAATAATGGTTCTTACAGGACTCCCGTGTACGATACTGACAACGTTGAAAAGATTCAACCAATAACAACGATTGCCCCGGGTCATCTTAGAAGAAGAAAGAGACTGAGGCTGAACATTTAGATGTTGTGTTTTTATGTCGTGTCTAGATGTACTGCATACGCAGTATCGGTGTTGTGCTGTATCAATAAAATATATATAAATTACAAAACATGCCTCGTGTTATTTGTCATTTATGTGTACGTATATAATGGATTGTATAGGTGTGAAAGTCATAGATGTTGTAACTCGTTTTTTCTGTTTTACACACAGGTATACTGGTAGTACACCAAGGATACTGAGAGTATCCATATTATTCTTACGAGACAGTACCACGTGACATGTATATACAATAGAAAAAAACTGCATACTTTTTTTAATGATATATTTTAATACAATATAAACGTGACAACGACACAAACAAATGTTCATTATCACTGGACATAAAACTATCACAGAAGTATCATTGTATATACATAATATATATATATATAAATACTCTAGATACCTAACGGAAAAGTCGTCACATTGTCGTTGTGCACACGGCGTTTGATGTAGAAATAAGAGAGAGAATTTCTGTGCTGTGTATATGTATAGACACTCGATTTATATCGTTTAAAACCCGCATTTTTCCCTCCCTGCGCCTGTTGTGTCTTGAGAACCTTCATAAATATATCTTTGTCTAGTTTATTGTGATGTTTGCTAAGTTCCTTAGTACTAGTTTTTGAGTAATCTCCAAAACAGTGGTATGTTTTACTACATAACGATACCATCCCATCCCCTTCGTACTCTAACTTAAATAAACCTGGGGTACGTTTATGGTACAATTTTGTTTTTTTCGCAGTCTCGACAATCTACCTTAAATTTACCTTTACTCCTAACAAACTCCTCCCGATGAACGCTACAGGTCTCTGAGGGGAACCACTGATCGTACTCGTTATAAAAAGTTTCGAGTAAAGGCGGTCTAACGGCGGCAGCTAAACTAGGTTTACTTAACGCCAAATACAGACTGTCAGTGTCCATTTCACACAACTGAAAGTATGATCTCTCTACGAACCGGTCTAAAAAATCGTAATAAAATTGCAACATCCGTAGCTTGGCGTATTGATATACAAAGTAGCCGATTTGTAGCGGAAGGTCCCACCTCGTCGTCTTTTTTAACATTTCCACCTCGAATATATTCCCTACTCCTAAATCTGTCATATGTTTAAATAGGGGGTCGTTAACGAGCTTGGAAGCGGACTCACCCTCGCAGTACGCGACGTTCGAGTGTTTCGCCTTATCGGTGAGAGTTTTTCCATACGCCGAATTCCCTAACAACTTCATGGTCTCCCCCGTAATGGACTGCGTCTCATCTACATCACCTTTTCGTCTGGCGTCGGATACGGTGTCCCCAAATTGTTTGAAACAACTAACAGGGTGGTATTCGATCACCTGGTAGATGTTGGTTACCTCTAGACCGTGATCCAAATACCATTTTAATAAGGGGGTGGCCAAAAGAATTTTCTTCCCGATATAACTACCTATCAGGGTACGTCTAGGGGTCGTCAATAATTTATTTTTCACGGCGTATTCCTTCATAAGCTCTCCTATATCGTCTCTACACACGTCTACGTTTTTAAATATGGGTGTCATTTCGCTAAAATATTCCTTGAGAGAATCGGGGACATGAATATCGCATTCTACCAGACCAAACAGCGTTTCGTCTTTAACAGCCTTCAAGATCTGCGCGACGGTTAGTGGTAATTTTTCCCGGGCATACGATGGTTTTGCTCTGGGGAGGGCTTGTTTAAGAAACGGAATAATTGTGCTATCGGTTTTCTTTAGTTCTTGCCACTCACATTCCCACATCTCAACCACGTCAACTCCAACGTCGTTGGTTAAATATTCACGAATTTCCCGGGTCTTGTCGTATAGCTCGGACAAGGTTTTTTGTTTATAGGGTTAACACCTTTGTGTTTTTCAGTGAGGTGACAGATATGGCCGTGCGTCAGACAACCATGATACTGCCAGACTTTATTATTAGCGGATAGGTTACTCTTTTGACAGAAGCCATCCACTCTAATCCTACGAGGTCCTAAAGGTACCTCACCCCCGTTGTATTGAGTTCGCAACTCAATGTTGTGTTTGTGAGCTACCCACGTTAACCACTCTCTACTCTGCTGATCGTAATAATTAACTTTACGTTGTCTAAACCCGTCCTCAACTTTTCGTATAATTGGAAAGTCAGTGGGCATTTTCTGCATCAATGCCCAGAGATACAGAGCGTTTGCGTCGTAGCCTTTAAGACTCTCTACTACGTTTTCAGGATTACCTCTGATTCGAGTCTCGTCCTTCTCGTGGTGGCGATGAAAGATTATGCTCGGGCCACCCACTATATTATCTCTAAGTGTTTTATGAAGCTCTGCCTCGCGTTTACCGCATAAAGAAAAGACTACGTTTTTAGGTATGGTGTTGAAGAGGTATCTTAACGTCACACCCGGGACTGAAATGGCGTCCTTAAACATATCTACACCTAAGTCCGCGTAAAATTCGATCTGTTTCTCTAATGCTAGTAGGAAGGGCCCGACATCCTTGTTGTTATACCAAACAAGAAGATCTCTGAGAGTGGACATGTTATTGTCCGCCCATATCTTGTTACAATACTCGTACTCTTCGTTTGAAATATTACAGTTTTTAAGCGTCGAAAAGAAGGCCTCGTGAGGGGGGAGAGAGGTTTCGTCTAACTTTATTAGGTCGGTAATATACTCGTAACAAAATACACCTTTGGTCTCTTTAATCTTGTACGCCGCCAAGTATTTACTATAAGAGAACCCCGGGGCGAGATAATTTATAATATCTAAGAACTTTAGTCGACTGGTGGAGATGCACATAAAATTATTATTGCGCTTAACGATAAACTTGAAGGGCGAGGTCACCCCTTTTTTTAGTTTTGTTTTGTTTCGGCCCTTCTTCTTCTTCTTCTTCTTTTTTCATCGTCATCTTCTTCTTCATCGTCATCTTCTTCATCGTCATCATTTTTCAATTCTTCATCAACGTCATCTTCTTCATCTTCATCATCTTCTTCGTTCGCTTTTTCTACTTTGTTCGCCGCAGCTACGAAATGTCTTATTAAATATGGTTTGATAACGTTTAAGTCATACTTTCCAGAGTTGAATCCTATAACGGGGAGCTCTTTCAAGTATGATTCGAGTTTCCCTATGAGGTCACTACAGTCACCCCTGTCTCTTAAACTGTCAAAAACCTGTTTGAAACTGCCGCGTAAGATTATATACGCCCGTTTCGCTAATGTCTCTAGATAATCTATCATTTTACTCACTAATTTTTGAGAATCACCTTCGCTCACAAAACATACTGGTTTCTCATAACCAGGAATATTACTGGCTACGGCACAAGACATTGGAATATGCCTGGCTACATATTCGGTGACACTACTAATGTTTCCATCTGTCGTCGGTACATTAATAAACAGTAACATTCATAATCGTACGTCGCTCTGTAGGGATACACGTAATTATTAGGAACTTCTATACCCCTATTAGCTATCGTTTCGAGTATACCCTCTTTGTTCCTATAAACTCCTCCGATATACTTGTCTTTTCGCTTATCCCCGGTACATGTCTTCTCGTGTCTTAACAAAAATCTATGATCCCTCCACAATTTGCCACATTTAGGACAAGAAAAAGCCCGGGCCGCCTTATCTATGTCCGCTATATACATAAAATGTTCCTCGTAAAATAGAACTCGTAAGGTGTCGCTAAAAGTCGTACTACCTCTTAGCATTGGGGACAGGGCTTGGTCTTTGTCAAAAGCGAAGACGTCCACGTTAATACCGAAACACTTCTCTAGAGAGGGAATCTGAGCTAACGTTACACCCGGGAACTCGTCGTCTATATCTAGCCCTTGATTTTCTTGCCACTGTTTCAGGAGATCTCGAGTGGGTCTGTGTAAATTACTGAGATTAGCACCCATAAATAACGCTACGCATCTAAAGAAACAGAGATTATCAGTATAGGCTGATTCCCTTGTGTTAGTTTGTAATGTATAAATGAATTTATTGTTTGTAATGTGTTGTGGGAGTTCGGTGGTTAGACACCCGATAGGATATTCTACGAAATGATAGTGATAGAACGAAGTGCTGGGAATGGTTTCGACGCTATATTTAGTGCTCGGTCTATTATGATTTGCGTGGTTTAAGGGGTCGCTATCTTGTAGTTGTGTGAGGAACCTATCAAAATCTGCTCTGTTATTGATAACCATCGGCGTTGAAAGAATTAAACTATTATTGAAACTACTATGGAAAAACCGAAGGTCATTGTTTTCTTTATTCCTCAGGATGAAATTGTGAGAATAATTTATTTTAAATCTACGTGTTTGGTTATTAAATATGGGATTTAGGATGTTTGCCCAGTTTGCCCTTAGGGTGAATTTGGATTATGAAAAACCGTGTGGACTGACAGATGCCTATTATTATTACTATGTGACCGTATTGCAGACCAGTTGTCGACATAGACCTGTCTAACATCTGCTGGTAAACTAGCTAAACTGTCTAATTCTAGATCCGTTCGCGCCTTCTTGCTGTGTTGACTCTCTATCGATTGTTCATTATTCCGCTTCCTCTTAATTGTTGGATCAGCTCTGGACTTTGAACAGGTCGTCGGTATCGAAGCTGATGAGGTGGCGGAGGTGGTTGACACTGCTGTTGTGGAGGTGGTTGATGGTGTTGATGGTCTTGTCGAGGATGTTGAGCTTGTACTTGTTGATATCGCTAGTTGGTGTTTGTTTTTAATATGTGTTCTTAGATTGTCCTGTCTGTTAAATTCGCATACACATATAGGACACTGGTATGTCTGTTTATTGTGAACAGTGTCTATATGCCGATCTAGATTGTCTTGTCTTTTGAAGATTTTCCCGCAGTCTTTACACGAGTATTTAGTATTAATGCGTACAGATGATATGTGTTCTGTACTGTCTCTAGACTGGTCACCCCCACGAGTGTTATCTACTCGGGGTTTCTTTATAGAGTGGTCTTCATTCCCGGTCTCTGCAACATTGTTGTCTGTTGCAGAGAATACTGTCGGGGCCTTTGATGTAGCCGGTGCTGGTGCCGATGAGATAGTTGCACATGCTGCGTGTTTTTTCGCCACATGGTTTGTAAGATTTGTGGATCTTGTAAAGATGCAGCCGCATATAGGACACGGATATCTCTGTTGGCCGTGTGCACTATCTACGTGTCTGGCTAACCCGTGTCGCCGTGTAAAGCTTTTCCCACACGTTTCACACACGTGGCGTGGTCTGATTACAAGTTCGTTACGAGAGGCCATCTGTCAACGAGATAAAACCACGCATTTAGTGTGCGTACCAAAAATACATTGAAATAGTATACATATATAACATGCGCTCACACACGCACGCGCACACACACACACATATGTACGCACGCACACATACTATATGTTACTAGACAGTTATTAGTTATCGACCTCTGCGTTAGCACACATAACCTCACCAGCTCTCATGTCTTACACCATACTCGTACAACTCAAAACTCATCCGTCGCTCCTACTATCATAAACGCTATAGCCAGATATGACTCATTCCTCCGCTTTCGCTAGTTTATTATAACTGTCTCTCAGCGTCTACCACCGCTATATCAGACCGTTTCAAATCTTTCTTTCTTTCTTTCTTTTCTTTCTTTCTTTCTTTCTTCTTTCTTTCTTTCTTTCTTTCTTTCTTTCTTTCTTTCTTTCTTTCTTTCTTTCTTTCTTTCTTTCTTTCTTTCTTTCTTTCTTTCTTTCTTTCTTTTCTTTTCTTTCTTTCTCTCTCTTTCTTTCTCTCTCTCTCTCTCTCTCTCTCTCTCTCTCTCTCGGTCTAGCTCTCCCTTATCAGTACTTTAATCTTTCCACTCAAAACACATAACGAACATAATTCTCATTAAATAAAACATGCATCCATTAACACTTACTTTTAAAATTATATTTTTATCAGTGAGCGGTTATGTTATAAAGCCCATCTTCCTGATCGTATTATAACTCCCTCTAACCGTCAGCCAATGCTGTATCAGTATGCTTCGATTATTTCTTTCTTTCTTTCTTTCTCTCTACCTTTCTTTCTTTTTTCTTTCTATCTCTCTCTCTCTCTCTCTCTCTCGGTCTAGCTCTCCCTTATCAGTACTTTAATCTTTACACTCAAAACACATTATCAACATCTACGTACTTATTACTTAACTAAAACACGCATCCATTAACAGTTAGTTTTAAATATTATATTTTGTCGGTGAGCGGGTATCTAGGTGTTTACTAACGCTTTTATTGACATATTTGAGTCTCTATCCCAATCATGTTCATATCACTATCGTAACCATACCACTTTTACAATATGTGTACTAACGCGACTGGAACTATAAGATTCATGGAACTTAATACATCGCTCAGTTTGTGTGACTCACGCGTAATGTATAGCCGAACATGTCCAGACATGTTTCACATTATTGATTTCACGTACCACGCGCGCTTCTGAATTTATCTTATATGGCTTCGAAAATGACTAGTTCTGATTGTAAAATGTGTGTGGCTACAATTTCGAACGAAATTGTGGTATTAGCTGTTGATATTATCCACACTTACGATAAGACTAAAAAGAAGCTTTCCCCGTTTTATAAGTCAATGGCTAAACTAGTCTATACGGTATCAGAGAGATATGACTCGTTATTCGCTGGTATGACTCTGGGAGTCGGGGATAAGGATATTTACGCCTCGTTTGCGACCATTGTGGTTTATATGGTTTCAGATGGAATTTTAAACTGTGGCCGCCTCGTGGTTATTTATACGCTGGCTTATCGACTAATTAAGAACCATGTCAAAGACTTTTACGATTCTGATACAGATACATCTTCTCTGGAAAAGAACTTCGCTTTCTTTGCCGGGATGTTTATCGGTGGTTTATTCGGAGACTGGCTTGTAAAAAACGGAGGTTGGAAAAAGTTCCAAGACTTCTCTAACGAAAAGGATACGACGATGTGGACTCTATTTCGTAACAGCTTTGCTCTGTGACCGTTACGACACTTACCGAACACGTTCCTATATGTTACGTAATTCATTTCCATTAATAAAACTATGATAATAAACACACATTGTTATGTATTTTAAGCAAAATTTCAACTTACCTGTATTCTTATACTGTTGGTTTTTAAAGGCTGGTTCTCCTAGCTTCTCCGACGTTGTTTCAGTATAACACCTCTGGTTATCTGCTGTTAGATTTACAGCTCTGTTAGGATAATATCAGTGAGGCTCTGGTGGTAGATTTACAGATATGGACACGTATCTAGCAGTGTTATCACTGTGGGTACCGCGTGACTGACTGACCGACCGACGCTAGTCGAATGAATATATTAAACCGTGTACGCGCCTTTTTTTACATGACCTGTTGCGTTTCGCGCTGGAGACAATAATCAATAAACTCACGTGAGAGCGGCAACGGTGGGAGATATTGAGCTGCCACGGTAGGAGAAAATGAGTGTTCGTTAATACCGCCAGCAAGATTTGCCAATATATGTATGTATATATACCTACTTATGGTCCATATCTTAAATACGGGCCCCTTTACGTCCACGTAGATATAATAACTATTAACTTATTACTATTATATGTATATATACTCACCAGAACTATGAAATAACTAACGTATCACTACTCCCTAATATGGTAGTTTCACTTCCGGAGTGGGCGTGGTCTATAGCCGGACAACACACACACACTAGCTCCTATTGGAAGTCACTTTGGCGGGAAAAACTGCTGTCCAATACATGACTCACCCCTTCATGCACTATACAACCCCTATTCATATATATATATATATACATATATATCATGACATCACTCTGGCTTGGGGCAGCTTGGTGCAGCTTGGCGCAGCTTGGCGCAGCTTGGCGCAGTCTCTATATAACTCCTGTACTTGAAGGAGGAAATCTTTTCTCCTTCCTCCTACTCTTTGGTCAACTAAAAAACCGAGAGCATAACGTGCGCCTCCTACTACTGATATATTCGTGTCTTGTAACTTTCGGCTACGCTGGTTGTGATATATTCGTGCATTGTAACTTGTGTCTACGCTGGTTGTGATATATTCGTGTCTTGTAACTTTCGGCTACGCTGGTTGTGATATATTCGTTTCTTGTAAATTGTGGCTACGCTGGTTGTGATATATTCATGTCTTGTAACTTGTGGCTACGCTGGTTGTGATATATTCCTTTCTTGTATGTTGTGGCTACGCTGGTTGTGATATATTCGTGTATTGTAACTTGTGGCTACTCTGGTTGTGATATATTCGTGTCTTGTAACTTGTGGCTACGCTGTTTGTGATATATTCGTGTCTTGTAACTTATGGCTACTCTGGTTGTGATATATTCGTGTCTTGTAACTTGTGGCTACGCTGGTTGTGATATATTCGTGTATTGTAACTTGTGTCTACGATAGTTGTTATATGTTCGTGTATTGTAACTTGTGTCTACGCTGGTTGTGATATATTCGTGTCTTGTAACTTATGGCTACTCTGGTTGTGATATATTCGTGTCTTGTAACTTGTGGCTACGCTGGTTGTGATATATTCGTGTATTGTAACTTGTGTCTACGCTGTTTGTGATATGTTCTTGTCTTGTAACTTGTGGCAACGCTGGTTGTGATATATTCGTGTTTTGTAACTTTTGGCTACGCTGGTTGTGGAAAGTACAATCAGATCAATGCCTTTATTAAAGCTAAGAACGGAAATCTGCTTAGTAATATAAGGGAACAAATGGAGAGATGGAAAGGACACTTTGAAGAACTTTTGAACAGACCCGGCTCAAATAATCCTCCAGATATACTACCAGCAGAAGAAGAGTTACACGTTAACTGTGGAAAACCAAGCAAAGAAGAAATAATGAAAGTCATCAAACTATTAAAAAATGGTAAAGCTACAGGACCAGATGAAATTCCATCGGAAGCCATCAAAGCAGATATTAACACCTCTACCAAGATGCTACATAATCTATTAGACAAAATATGGGAGAGGGAAGAAATACCTAAAGACTGGAAAGAAGGTTATATGATCAAACAACCAAAGAAAGGAAGTTTACAGGAGTGCACAAATTATAGGGGAATATTATGCTACTATCAGTGCCAGGAAAAATATTAAGCAGAATCATTCTGGAGAGACTAAAGAGGCCATAGAGAAACATTTGAGAGATGAACAAGCAGGTTTTAGGAAACCAGATCATGTGCTGATCAAATAACTACTCTACGTATAATAGTTGAACAAAGTTTAGAACTAAAATCCCCACTTTATATTGGATTCATAGATTACGAAAAGGTATTTGATAGTTTAGACAGAAGAATCCTTTGGAAGTTGCTGAGTTATTACGGAATCCCCATAAAGTGTATTAACCTGATAAAAAGAATGTATGAAGGAACGAAATGTAGTGTGGTGCATGAAAGACAGCTTACAGAAGCATTTGAAATAAGAGCAGGAGTAAGGCAGGGATGCCATCTGTCTCCATTTCTCTTTCTACTGGCCATAGATTTGATTATGAAAATAACTCAAAACAACAGAAATGGAATCTAGTGGTCACTGACCAAACAACTTGTGATTTAGACTTTGCTGATGACATAGCTCTTCTATCACACAGCCATCAACAGATGCAGGATAAAATGAGCATACTTGATGAGAGATCACAACAGCTAGGACTGAAGATTAATAGATATAAGACCAACATTATGAGAGTTAATACAGTTGGCAATAACCAAATAAAACGAAGAGAAATACCCCTATTAGGTGTACAATCTTACATATATCTGGGCAGTTACATAAATAAATCTGGAGGAAAAGAAAATGATACCAAAATAAGGATATCAAAAGCAAGAGGAGCTTTCATTGCACTGGGAAACATATGGAAATTCAAAGAAATTAGGTTAAATAAAAAATAAAAATTTTCAACTCAAATGTTAAGGCGGTCTTATTATATGGCTGTGAAACATGGAGAACAACAAAATTGACAATCACGAAGATATAGACTTTCATTAATGGATGCTTACGCAGAATAAAAGGATGGAAATGGCAGAACAAAATCACTAACATATAATTATGGAAATGTACCAGTCAAACACCAGTGGATAAAGAGATACAGCGAAGACGATGGCGCTGGATAGGACACACACTACGGAAGCCAACTGAGAGTATTACACATCAGTCCCTTTTTTTTGGAATCCCCAGGGAAAAAGACAAAGAGGAAGACCAAGGAATTCTTGGAGAAAACAGATAGAAGCAGAGATGAAGATGATGGGGAAGACATGGAATGATCCTAAAAGAATGGCAGAAAAAAACAGAACGACATGGAAAATGTTTATTGAAGACCTATGCTCCACAGGGAGCTAAAAAAGGTAGAAGAACTTGTGGCTACGCTGGCTGTGATATATTCGTGTATCGTAACTTTTGGCTACGATGGTTGTGATATATTTGTGTCTTGTAACTATTCACAAGTAACTAAACTTCAGACAGGTTACGATAAAAAATGCAATGTAAATATCTAGAGTAAACAGTCCAGAGTAACGTTACAACATTCACGTAATTAATAAATACACTTACTGAGAAAACAATAATTGGATTATCTGTCGCACTCGGATCGGGTTATTGTTGCACTGGACAAATGTTTGATTTTATCGTGCAATATAAACATGCCAAACTGTTGTCGGCTCTTTGATGATTCGACCAGGAATGAATAAATAATTCTGGGGATGTTTGCAAACACATTATTTAACTGAGGCAAATACCAAGGGTATCTCTGTCAAATCAGTGCTAATTACATGGTAGTAATAACGGATGAGGCTCCCAAAACAAACGTTGAACATTTAATAAGATTTAGGTTGGCATTTTCATTGTCATCATCATCAAATACGGGGCCTGCTGGCGCAGGTGATCATGTCTCAGCACAACTATCGATCTCGACAGTTATTTATAATTTCTATTGTTCTGCCAAGCCATTCTCTTAAGCTGTCAGGTATCTTTTCTCTTTGCTTCCTTCTGTCTCTTCCTCCCTCAATTTTTCCGGTTGTTACAATATATTCCAGCTGTTCTCTTCTCATTACATGACTAAAAAATTATGATTGTTTCTTCTTTATAATGGAAATTAGCTCTCTTTTTGCTTTGGCCTCTTTCAGAACGTTTTCATTACTCTTCTTATCTGTCCATGGTATTCTCAATATTCTTCTGTAAATCCACATTTCTACAGCCTGCAGTGATTTTCTAGTCTGTTGTCCTATATTCCATTATTCATATCCACATGTTAAGACTGGATCTACATAACATTTAAGAAGCCTTTTTCTTGTTTCTATTGTCAAAATGGATGGCACAGTATATTTTCATTGTACAAAAAATATAATATAATAATGTATAGAATGAAAAAATAAGGTATAGATATAGGATGAAAAAAATAAGCTAATTATTTTTAAAATAGTGAAATAAAGATAGTAAAAAGATAAAGTGAGAAGTGTAATGAAACTTCATTTGCTGAAATAAAGGTGGACCCAAATAAGCATTCACTCAGTGGATGGACCCTAGTTTAATTCCCGAACTATGAGAATAGAAATATGGATTCGCACTACAGTATGAAATTCTCAAGAAATAAGCCTGTGAGTGCCAGATATATTGATTTACATTACAGTACGACATTTTAAAGAAATAAGTCTGTGAGTGCCAGATATATTGATTTACATTACAGTACGACATTTTAAAGAAATAAGTCTGTGCGTGCCAGATATATTGACTTACATTACAGTACGAAATTTTAAAGAAATAAGTCTGTGAGTGCCAGATATATTGACTTACATTACAGTACGAAATTTTAAAGAAATAAGTCTGTGAGTGCCAGATATATTGACTTACATTACAGTACGAAATTTTAAAGAAATAAGTCTGTGAGTGCCAGATATATTGACTTACATTACAGTACGAAATTTTAAAGAAATAAGTCTGTGAGTGCCAGATATATTGATTTACATTACAGTACGAAATTTAAAGAAATAAGGCTGTGAGTGCCAGATATATTGATTTACATTACAGTACGAAATTTTAAAGAAATAAGTATGTGAGTGCCAGATATATTGATTTACATTACAGTACGAAATTTTAAAGAAATAAGTCTGTGAGTGCCAGATATATTAATTTACATTACAGTACGAAATTTTAAAGAAATATGTCTGTGAGTGCCAGATATAATGACCTACTCTACATACGCAATTCTCAAGACATATGTATGTGAGTGTCAGATAACTCATGATATTTGTACTTCTATTATAGCTGATTATAAATATTCCTCCTGATTCTATTTTAACCAATGATGCCTCTTTAAAATGGTTAATAATTCTTTATTCTCTTTTTCTTCCTCTCACACAATCTTTTCAAATTATCATTTTCTCGCTTTCTCTATATTTCTTTATTTTATCCCTTTACATTTTCTGATCTTTCTACCCATTCCTTTTCCATTCAAATTACTTTAGATGAATCTTTTTTCCAACTTTCTCTTTCTCCCTGTATGTTTTATTTACAAGATTGTTATTATCCCTGTTAGTTTTCATTCATTCTCTAATCTAATCAATTAAATGCAAAGTAAAGACAAAATAGTAGAAAGCAGTTAAACTAACCGAGAAACGGGAAAACCTACGATGTTTCAACTTTCATCAAGTACAAAACATAAATTATTTTAAAATAAACACATAAATCCAAAAACACGAAAGTTAAACAGAAAAAGATGTGAACAAATTGCGGAAAGTAACGACGTAAATCCTTGCCACCGTTTTTTTTCTACTATTTTTTTTCTTCAGATCAGTGCTATTGTTTAGCTTTCGTGTTTAGATTTTTATGATAATTTTTAAATACTTTCTTTTGTAACCAATGAAGGTTTTTGCCGAAACGTCGTAGTTTGTCTCGTCTCTCTATATAGGTTTGCTGCTCTATACAGTTTTGTGCTTATTTAACATTGTTTTCTGCAGCTCTATTTGTGCTTTTTATTTTTTATAATTGTATTATATTTACTATTTTATATATTTGTTACCTGTACTTTACTCCTCCAATAATTTTAGTCTTCTATTTTTCTTTAAGTAATGAAACGTTCTAAAATAGGCCAAAACAAAAAGAGAGCTAATCTCCAATATTAGGAAGAAACAATTTTCATTTTTTGGCCATGTAATGAGAAGAGAACAGCTGGAATATATTGTAACAACTGGAAAAATTGAGAGACAAAGAGATAGAGAAAAGCAAAGAGAAAAAATACCAGACAGCTTAAGAGAATGGCTTGGCAGGTCAACAACAGAAATAATAAATAACTGTCGAGATCGAAAATTGTGGAGAGACCTGATCACCTACGCCAGCAGGCCCGGTACTTGATGATGGTTTCTTCCTATCAATACTTCTTGAATTATTTTTCCCAATCTCTGAGGAGTTAAAGTCAGCTATTTTGTGTACAAAACAATCAAAAAAACATTGAGTGTTAAAAATAGAAGCGTATTGTTAAGGGAAACCAATCCGTGGCAAACACGTCACTTCTCTTCTATCACAGGAATCCTCCATTGCTTGTTTCAAGAACCAGCCAAACAATATCACTGGTGGTGGAAGCTAAAAATATCAATTAGCGGCCGTTAAGCTTAGTTTAGCTACAGCTTCATCAGTAAACATTCTGGAAAATTAACTACCGCTTTTTGGCTTGAAAATAAACGTGTTTTAAATCTGGGGAAGACGCAAAAATGTGTCGTCTATTTTTTGGTGGATGTTTTTAACACACCGGGAATTACTTAGCTTTTACGGTTTATCTCTGAAGAAAGTTAATTTGACGTAATTATGTTAGATTTTTGGACTTAGAATATACAATAAATTAAGAAACATAGCTGGTTATGGTATTTGTCTGACTTTTCTAGACAAGAAAAGGAGTAAATATAATGGATGTTGCGGCATACGTGATGTCGTATATAACAATCATATTCATCATCTCAGTGTTAAAAGAAAATACACACAAGAAGAAAGAATTAGAAATAACGACACAGCGAGAATGATTTGTACTAAAACAGTACTGGATAATATTATTAAACATTATTATTTGGGAGCCTAGATAGCCTAGCTGGGAAAACCGCCCGACTGGGCTACTGCTGTTCGGACAACCCGTGTTCAGCTCCCGGTGGAAGTAGTGTGAATTGTATTAGTGGTTGAAAAAAATAAATATCCCCGTGGTCGACCCAGCCGCTGACTGAAAGGAGTCCCATGGTAGTTCTCTGTGAAGGTGAGGAATGCCGTCTCGCATCGTGAGTTTTGATGGTTGAAGCGACACTATCTAGAAGTCTCCGAACACTTGTGGATAGCGCGGCCGAGCACATATGGGTGAAAACTCGCGTGCTAAGACGCCAATTCAAGTCTCATACTTTACTTTTACCTTTACCTTTACTTTTACCTTTACCTTTACTTTTACCTTTATATTTACTTTATTATGAAAGAAGATGACAAACTGTTGGTTCGAACGTTTAATACTATCCGCATATCTTTTACAAATGAGAATCATAAGCTATTTACCATTTTTTGAGATGATGTGATTGGCCTGGACAAGTCAATTATTATTCTTTGGTTTGGCTATGAGTCACAAATTTGATAACATTAAATATTATATGAACTTCGTAAATACATTATAAGCATAAATGTATATAAAAATAGCACATGATGTCTTATACATATATAACCATTTGCGTCTTGTGAGACAGTCTTTTTAGGGTTTTGTTTTTGTCGAACAACTTCTCTCGTGGCTAATTCAACCAATGTTTGACACACAGCCACCGAATTAACAATTCAGGCCCACTGATCCACAGGGTTTTCCATCCTTTTTCATGAGTCTTTTCTCTTAATATACATAGGTTCGTTCTAAATAAATGTAATAAAAAATTATATTTTTATAATAAAAATATACGTGGAAGTTAAATCATATGTTTCAAATATATAATTTAGGCTATGCATGAATAGTTTTCCTTGTTGCAGTTTCCTCACATTCCCAGTCCATGGGGGACTTGTAGGTCTCGAGTCAAGACGCCGGCCTCGAGACAGAGAGGTTGTAGGTTCTGGTTGGAATTTTTATTTATGATTTCTCTCTGCGACAACCACCCCTGGTCTCAGCAGCGAGACCCGGCTTGAAACGTTAATTACTCACAGACGGAAAAAACATGAGTACCTCCGAAGTTGTTGTTATCTGCCTGTGCGGCGAGGGACTCATGTGCACACGGCTGTCAGGAAAAAATGGATTAACACGCAAAATTCAGTTCCTAGTCTCTAGGGACTTCGTCAGAGGTCAAAGCTGGCGAACGCAACAACAACAACAAATATATAATTTAAAAATCGTTGTAACATTTTTCCTTGCCCTAAAAAGAAAAATAATGCACGTTATGTCACAGGTTGTGTTTGACATTGATGGGTAGTGCAGGATGGATAGTACGATTTTCGTCAGATGATCAAAGAGAAGAGAATTTTTTTAATGAAAATAAAAAAAAAACAAATCAAGTTCAGAAAACACAACGACCATTGGCAACAAAATGAACACAACCTTACAGGGAAATGTGACTATTTCCCACTTAAAAAAAACCATGAATGTCATAAAAGACATCACTATAGTCCACGTGCCACTATTGCACCGTTTTAGGAATATTTCTGCATGTCAAACGAAGACTAAAAAGTTGTAACAAACGTTTATAGGCAAACAAACTCCAATGTAATTAATAGAACTAAATGTCTGTGATTAGAAGAAGGTTACAATCCAAGGTTAGAAACCCTCAAAATCAATTGCTTTTAGACATCAGTCGATATAAATTGATTGAAAGCCAACAGCGATAAAGATCCATTAAAAAAATAACTTTCAAATTTATGTTAATGGTTCAACCAATTATAAAATGTGTGATTAGTCTTTGAATCAATTATAAAATGTGTGATTAATCTTTGAACCAATTATAAAATGTGTGATTAGTCTTTGAATCAATTATAAAATGTGTGATTAGTCTTTGAACCAATTATAAAATGTGTGATTAGTCTTTGAATCAATTATAAAATGTGTGATTAGTCTTTGAACCAATTATAAAATGTGTGATTAGTCTTTGAACCAATTATAAAATGTGTGATTAATGGTTGAACCAGTTATAAAATGTGTGTTTAGTCTTTGAATTAATTATAAAATGTGTAATTAATGGTTGAACCAATTATACAATTTCTAATTATCTCATCGGTTGTTAAAAAAAGGGAGGTGGCGCGTGCCCATTGCGTCATGCTTGAGATGATGTGGTAAATGTTCCACAACAGCGATTAATACCTCTGGCACGAGGTAAGCTTGTGTACAGTACGTGTGAAGCGCGAGGAGCTAACGAGCTCTGACTAAAGTCTACTACCCGGTCGTAATGTGGGAACAGTTGTAGAAGTTTGGCTTTGTACTTAAGAAATTTTAATATATTGTAATTTTTTTTTTTTTTTTTTTTTGGGGGGGTGTGCCGGAGTGGGGTGGGTGGAAGAGCAGAATAAAAACTGCTGAACACTATATTAGTGTATGTTCTTGGACACATTCTACGAGAAGAGAGAGAGAGAGAGAGAGAGAGAGAGAGAGAGAGAGAGAGAGAGAGGGGGGGAAATGTATAGAAGCAGAGCGTGGCATCAATAATAATAGACTTGAATAGTGAAAAACAAAACAGCAGAGTTGATAATCATGCTCAGAGATAGCAAACTGTGGAGACACATCTGTCCACAAGGAAAGGTAATTGATGAAGATAATGGTGATGACACTGAAAACCAAACACAAAAAGAGACCATTTGATCTTCTGCATATTATCTTCTAGGTGACAAGATGTCAAAGCATCAAGAGCACTGCATGCCTTGTAGAATCTAGTAGTAGTAATTAAAGTACCCCCGTCACGCCAAGTGGCGTATAGGGAATATGGTGTTAGTGACCATAAATTTATTAGACCTTCGGCACATGATTTTTGGGGTAATGTGGTCGATACTACGCCCGTGCTTCTTTCATCATCATCATCATCATCGAGTGCCTTCTCCGCAACGAAGGTTGGCTACCATGGAGCGCCATTCTGCTCTGTCTCTTGCTTTGATGGTGCAGGTTGTCATAGGCTGAATTGTCCATCTTTTGATGTTACTCGTCCATGTTAGTCTTGGTCTGCCTCTGCCTCTATTATCTTGTATTTTCCCCTCCAGGATTACTTTTTAGTGCTTCTTTACTTTCCCAGAAAAAAAGTCCGGTACCCATTAAAGGCTAGGTGAACCGGAAGCCATCGGTTGGGATCGAACCCTACCTCTTGTCCTTTGTAGTCCAGTTTACTAACCACTGAGCTATCGCGGCTCCCAGAATCTAGTAGGGAAGCGATAATATTCCTCGGCATCCGTACTCTGTGAAAATATTTCGCAGGGTATCATTTGTCTCTTCACATTCTTCCTTTCCAATCTGGCCAGTGAAGCCGTTCTTATTGTCATTCTTATTACATGCATTTTTTGTTCTAATTATGATCACTTTCCTTTATTTGATGGCACTATTATGAACACTAAGAAAATAAAAACCAGGAAAGTTCAACAGAAGTACAAACGATCACAAATTGTGTAGGAGAAATTCAAACGATCTCCACTCGACGCTGAATGACAAATAATGAAGCATAGAAGGTGACGTACATGATGTACCAATCAATAAACTCAACCTTGCCTCATATTAATAAAGTTGGAACATGACAACAACTTTCTCCCTTCTCACTTAAACTAGACCCGGGCATGTAAACTCCAAGCTCTGAATGCCCCATCCGAAAATAAACCGTGCCTCTCTTGTTTTCTTTTTCAGCTAGAGTTATCAGCCTTGTACTTTAACCCCAAATATGGGGAGCAATTATCTACTCTATACTACAACCCCAAATATGGGGAGCAATTATCTACTCTATACTACAACCCCAAATATGGGGAGCAATTATCTACTCTATACTACAACCCCAAATATGGGGAGCAATTATCTACTCTATACTACAACCGAAACATGGGGAGCAGTTATCCACTCTATACTACAACCCCAAACATGGGGAGCAGTTATCTACTCTATACTACAACCCCAAACATGGGAGCAGTTATCTACTCTATACTATAACCCCAAACTTGGGGAGCAATTATCTACTCTATACTACAACTCCAAACATGGAAACAATTGTCAACCCTATACTACAACCCCAAACATGGGGAGCAATTATCTACTCTATACTACAACCCCAAACATGGGAACAATTGTCAACCCTATACTACAACCCTAACCATGGGGGACAATTATCTGCTCTATACTACAACCAAAAATATAGGGGATAATTGTCAACCCTATACTCAACCCCAACCATGGTTGGCAATTATCAGTCCTATACTACAGCCCAAACATGATGGGCAATTGCCAGCCCTATTCTACAACCCCAAACATGGTGGGCAATTGTCAGTCCTATACTACAGCCCCAAACATGATGGGCAATTGCCAGCCCTATTCTACAACCCCAAACATGGTGGGCAATTGTCAGTCCTGTACTACAGCCCCAAACATGGTGGACAATTGTCAGCCCTATACTACAGCCCCAAATATGGTGGATAATTGTCAACCTTATACTATAACCTCGACCACGGGGACAATTGTCAATCCTAACTACAACCCCAAACATGGGGGATAATTGTCAACCCTATGCTACATCCACAAACATGGGGGGGGGGGGGGGCAATTGTTAACCCTATACTACAAATACAAACATGGGGGACAATTGTCAACCCTATATTACAAGCACAAACATGGGAAACAAATGTCAGCCCTATACTACAACCACAAAGATACGTGAATAATTGTCAGCATTATACTACAACCACAAACATGGGGGACAATTGTCAGCATTATACTACAACCACAAACATGGGGGACAATTGTCAGCATTATACCACAACCACAAACATGGGGGACAAATGTCAGCCTATACTACAACCACAAATATAGGGGACAATTGTTATCATTATACTACAACCACAAACATGGGGGACAATTGTAAGATATATACTACAACCACAAACATGGGGGACAATTTTCAGCTCTATACTACAACCACAAACATGGGGGGACAATTTTCAGCTCTATACTACAACCACAAATATTGAGGACAATTGTCAGCTCTATACTACAACCACAAACATAAGGGACAATTGTAAGCCCTATACAACAACCACAAATATGGGGGACAATTTTCAGCCCTATACTACAATTACAAACATGAGGGACAATTGTCAGCTCTATACTACAACCACAAACATGGGGGACAATTGTAAGATGTATATACTACAACCACAAGCATGGTGGACAATTGTAAGATATATACTACAACCATAAACATGGGGGAAAATTGTAAGATATATACTACAACCGCAAACATGGGGGACAATTGTAAGATATATACTACAACCACAAACATGGGGGACAATTTTCAGCTCTATACTACAACCACAAACATGGGGGGGGGACAATTTCAGCTCTATACTACAACCACAAACATGCGGGACAATTTTCAGCTCTATACTACAACCACAAACATGGGGGACAATTATTTTCAGCTATATACTACAACCACAAACATGGGAGATAATTTTCAGCTCTATACTACAATAAAAAATATGGGGGATAGTTGTCAACCCTATACTAAACCCCAACCATGGTTGGCAATTATCAGTCCTATACTACAACCCCAAACATGATGGGCAATTGCCAGCCCTATTCTACAACCCCAAACATGGTGGGCAATTATCAGTCCTATACTACAGCCCCAAACATGGTGGGCAATTGTCAGCATTATACCACCAACATGGGGGACAATTGTCAGTCCTATGCTACAACCGCAAAACATGGGGGACAAATGTCAGTCTATACTACAACCACAAATATATGGACAATTGTTATCATTATACTACAACCACAAACATAAGGGACAATTGTCAGCCCTATACAACAACCACAAACATGGGGGACAATTTTCAGCCTTATACTACAATTACAAACATGAGAGACAATTGTCAGCTCTATACTACAACCACAAACATGGGGGACAATTGTAAGATATATACTACAACCACAAACATGGGGACAATTGTAAGATATATACTACAACCACAAACATGGGGGACGATTTTCAGCCACACAATGCAACACTACAACCGAGGGACAGTTGTGCCCTTGTTACCACACCTCTACATTACTAAACATGTCCAACATCAGTTTGAACTGTCGGAAGAGAATAACCGCTAGTATAGCCTCATATGTAGTCAGATGATACTGAAACGAGCAGATCACGTTAAAGTAAGCCACGAGGCAGAGACAAAATGTGCACCAAATTTTAGAAAAGCAAAAAAGAGTATATTGCTCTAAATATAAACCGCTAAAATATACAAACCCATATATGCGCAACATATTTAGCGCAGTAAATAAAAGTATCGACGTGGACATTTGATAAAGAAGGCAAGCACATAGCTAAATAAACATACAACTAGAGAAATGTAAAATGTGACAAATAAATAACGACACCGGTACAAATAGTGATAAGAACAAGATAAGACAAACCATCCAACATGGAGAATGTATAGCTCGTCACATGTTTATATAGCTCGTCACATGTTTATATAGCGTGTTACATCCAAAGGTTAAAATGCTCTCTGTAACAAAGGAGAAACGTGTTGCCAGCTTCTGTTAGAGTGTGAGGAAGCACAACATATACTACACGCCGGATTCATATCTGATTATGAGATTGTCTACTATTGCAAAGCTCTATATACATACATAATTTCCTATTATTCACTGAACTTCACCGTGCTATATCACAACAGTTGAATGTAATGGAGCACCCAGTTCAGGTATTGAAGTTTATGTTCTGTTTTTCTCTCAACTGTGTGGACTGGAGATGGAAGACTCTTTACATTATTCATATGGCCAGAGGTATTGCTACCTATCTCGATATAAAGATTCTATCCTAGCAAAGACCATTGTGCAAGGAACTGGGGAAATGAGCGTAATAGGAGAGAAGTAGGCAAAGAAAGAGATGGGAAGATAATATCAAAGAATAGACTGACTTCGACGTTGCAGAATTCCATAGAATGATTGAAGATAGAGAGAAATGCGGAAGGTTGACTAAGTCTGTCAGTGGTACCGAACGATCCCCCCTCCCCCGCCCCCGGGTTATAAGAAGAGGAGGAGGACGTGGACACTGAGCAATAAGAAGAGGAAGAATCTGTCAGGTGCGATAACTCAAAAGGAAGCTCCAAATAAATAAACAGTTTGCCACATCTATAGATAACTCATATGGTTAGAGAACTGGACTACAAAGGACAAGAGGTAGGATTCGATCCCAACCGACGGGATCCAGGTTTACCCAGCCTTAAATGGGTACCGAATTTTTTTCTGGGAAAGTAAAGTGGTAGGGGCGTAATACCGACCACATTACCCCAAGAATCATGTGCTGAAAGTCTGTAAAATTTAGGTCACTAACACCATGTTCCCTATAGGCCTCTTGGTGTGACGCGGCTATTTACTTTACTTACATCTATCGACATCATGTCAACGATTCTGCTCACCAGATAAGCCATAAACACAAATATATAATCACACTTTTCAATAATAAAAGTAATATGTCAAACGCAAAACAAGATGTCGGAGTGATTGCTAAGCTCTGTCAACGGCGACAACAGGGCGAGACGGGGAGACGTGACGACAGATCTCATTCTTTAATATGAATATGAAAAAAAAAACTTTTCCTAAGTTTTTCTCTAGACTCACAATGAGAGAGATAATTATATTATGTATTCTTGTTATGTATATCTGATCTGCAAATTAGAATGTAATTATTTTCTTCATTATGGCAGTGGTTGTGTTTTTTTGTGGCTGTGTTTTTTTTAAATAGCTTGTTGGTATCATGTTAATTCATCATCAACTACCGGGCCTGCTGGCGTAGGTGATCATGTCGCTCCACAACTTTCGATCACGACAGTTATTTATCATTTCTATTGTTGATCTTCTACCAAGCCATTCTCTTAAGCTGTCTGGTATTTTTTTCTCTTTGCTTCCCTCTATCTCTTCGTCCCTCAATTTTCAAAATTGTTACAATATATTCCAGCTGTTCTCTTCTCATTACATGGCCAACAAATGATGATTGTTTCTTCCTAATATTGAAAATTCATCATTGAGTGCCGTCTCCACATCGGAGGTGGCTACCATGGAGCGCCATTCCACTCTGTCTCTTGCTTTGATGGTGCAGATTATCATAGGCTGACTTGTCCATCTTTTGATGTTACTCGTCCATGTTAGTCTTAGTCTACCTCTGCCTCTTTCACCTTGTATTTTCCCTTCCAATATTACTTTTATTAGGCTGTTGTGTCTTTTAACATGACCCAAAAATTGCATTTGTCTTGCTCTAATTGTATTTAGTAGTTCTCTTTTCATTTTTCGTTTGTTTAATTTGTTAATATTATAAATTAGCTCTCTTTTTGCTTTGGCCTCTTTCAGAACGTTTTCATTACACTTCTTAGCTGTCCATGGTATTCTAAACATTCTTCTGTAAAACCATATTTCTACAGACTCCAGTGATTTTCTTGTCTGTTGCCCTATTGTCCATGATTCACATCCATATGTTAAGACAAGCTCTACATAACATTTAAGAACTCTTTTTCTTGTTTCTATTGTCAAAAACGGATTGCATAGTATCTTCCTAATTTTTTGGAAAGCTGTTTTTGCCTGAGCCATCATGTTCATTAGGTCTTTGATATTATATTTTCATGCTTCATTTTTGAGTTGTTTTGATATTGGCCATATCTCTGCCATTTATGAGTTCAATAGAATTGCAGTTTACTTGTGTTGTTCTCGTTGCTTCTACTGCATTGTAGAACATGTATGTGCTAACTTATTGTCCCTGTCCATTTAACGACCGAAGTCTGTCCAAGTTTAGTGTTTATTTGGTCGAAGTACGCTGCTTCTTTGATCAAAAGTTTCAATTCTTTCCGCGCTGAAGTTATATATTTTTTTCAATTTCGCAATGACTCTACTTTCACTTCAAATTTTTCTTTTCTTTTCTTTTTTTTTTAACTGCTTCTCTTATATTTTTCATCTGCTACATTCTGTTCTTCTAACCTTCATATTTCCTCAGTGACGCTCCATTTACAGTTGCTCCGATTGGAAGTAAGGATACTAATAGTAAGGGTAGCAATAGTACCCATTGTTAAGGTAGTATAAGCGCTAATAGTATTTGTTGAAGTAATGCAGTGATATTTCTAAGAAAGAGCGACAGAAGAAAGTAGCTGCAGTAGTAACTTCATTCGTAGTAGTAACTATAATGATACAGCTAGAGGTGACATTAAAAGCAGTAGTAGCTATAATGATACAGCTAGAGGTGATATTAAAAGTAGTAGTAGCTGTAATGATACAGCTAGAGGTGATATTAAAAGTAGTAGTAGCTATAATGATACAGCTAGAGGTGAAATTAAAAGTAGTAGTAGATGTAACGATACACCTAGGGGTGACATTAAAAGTAGTAGTAGCTATAATGATACAGCTAGAGGTGATATTAAAAGTAGTAGAAGCTATAATGATACAGCTAGAGATGACATTAAAAGTAGTAGTAGCTATAATGATACAGCTAGGGGTGACATTAAAAGTAGTAGTAGCTATAATGATACAGCTAGGGGTGACATTAAAAGTAGTAGTAGCTATAACGATGCAGCTAGAGGTGACATTAAAAGTAGTAGTAACTATAATGATACAGCTAGGGGTGACATTAAAAGCAGTAGTAGCTATAATGATACAGCTAGAGGTGACATTAAAAGTAGTAGTAGCTATAATGATACAGCTAGGGGTAACATTAAAAGTAGCAGTAGCAACTGCTAACATCAGTAGTGGTAGTAGAAATAGTGATATAAGTATTTATTAGTAATATTAAAATAATATTTATTATCGTAAAGTAGATTAGTGATACCATTAGTAGATTAATAAAAATAGTGGTAAAATCGGTGGTAGTAGTAGTAGTAGCAGTAGTTATATCAAAAGTAGTAGTAGAGAGTGTTAGTCGTCGGATATTTCATAGCACATTTTAAAAAACTATCAAAAAGTGCTGAGTTGCCCTTCTCAATAAAGTCCACAGCGTGAAACGACTAAGAAATCAAACTATGCTAGTTGACGAGTCATCCCCATTCTCTCAATATCTCTCTATAATTTACGGCATCATTCCTCTTGACATAAGGTCTGGCAATCACACCAGGGTTACAATTCACGAACACCAGAAGACGAAGTAGTGAGCAGTTGCAGCACCAGCAGTTGTATTGGTAGCAGCAGTAATAGTAGTTATAGTGACAATTGTAAATTAGATGTTACAGCGTTAGTCACGGTTTGCAAGACTATAAGGTTGAACAAGGTTCATATATGAAAGGTGCAAACACAACACGGTGGAGGTTATTTTGAATTCTCCGCTTACACACATTTTTGTATATACTGTACTTTCTTAGTATTAATTTTTATTTAAGAAAGATTAATCGTCTTTAGGGTAATTGAGATTAGCCATAGTGTTCTAGTGTCGCCACACTTCACTCCAAGATCTGCTCTCTCGTACTTCTATGCATGGAAGCAGTCACCTTAAAAACAGCAATGTGTTTATTCATCGTCATTCTTCATCTGAACAATCAATAATCTTCAAATACTCTGGGCATCGTGTCACCGCACTTCATATGAATAATATCAAGTAAATGATATGGGCATCGTGTCACCGCACTTCATATGAATAATATCAAGTAAATGATATGGGCATCGTGTCACCGCACTTCATATGAATAATATAAAGTAAATGATCTGGGCATCGTGTCACCACACTTCATATGAATAATATCAAGTAAATGATCTGGATATCGTGTCACCGCACTTCATATGAATAATATCAAGTAAATGATCTGGGCATCGTGTCACCGCACTTCATATGAATAAAACCAAGTAAATGATCTGGATATCGTGTCACCGCACTTCACAAAAATCTGCCTCTCATACTTAGCTGAGTGACTGAGCTTGACTAAACTATTACTAATATAAGAGAGAGCTTTTACTAACCATCGAAAGAGCGGGACTGACTAGTGAGAGAGCTTTTCCTGTGTCTTAGCTTTTTATATTTCCGCTTAATTGCAATCCCAAGCACCTTCGCGTATCCAATCAAATTTCGCCTCTCCAAATTCCTTTGTCTTATATTTGCCCAAACACTACGTCATAGCCTTTTTCCCCTGAGAAACTTGCAGATCTCTTTACCTTGACTTTTCGACCTTGGACACCTTCATGGACCTAATTCTTTCCTACGCCCTGCACAATTTCCCCGACCCCTCACCCATAGACACTCTAGCTGGTATACTATTACAAAAGTAGGACCTACTGGTAGTAATGTATTTTCTAATAGAACGTCAAGTTCTAATTTCTCCAGTTGAAGATCAAAAAACTGCAGCAGCCATGACATCAAATTTGATCAAGTGGTATCAACTTGGGTTGAACCTGTAGCAGTTAGCAACAAATATGTGTAATGTTTCTCACGATTACATGTCTATCCTGCATATACTTCTTATCTTCTGATAATCTACGCACACATGAACATATTCGAATTGTTCTTTTACGTAAAATAACGAACAGTTTAAACGTATTCTAATGCACCATCTTCTATTCTTAATAATGACAAAGCAGATTCTGTCAGTTCTTATTTTTCTTCAACGTTCACCTGATGACTACTTCTTCTCATACAGCACTGGAAAACAAAATACGTCAATTAAAAAATGCTGACTCTTCCAAATAACAACACGCTAGTCAAGGAAAGCCTTTCAAGGGAACTTTTCCAGACATTTCTTTGCTCTAGGATACATCGAGCGATACAAGTAGGTGAAACTTGAGCTCATGAAATTGATGCTTAAACGAACAAGGTTGTCTGGCTATAATCTACAGTGATTCATTATGCCTTGTACAACTGTTAATGTTCGTCCCAGCAAAAGGTGCACGGTATATAATTCAATTGATCTCAGTCGAAGGTATGGAATTAAAATTTTACTTGAGGATTGGGATATAGTTCATATATAAGTGCTGCTCTTGTTTTCTATACAGGAAACATTTTATTCCTGCAAGAAAAAGTTATGGTTTCAAACATAGGGCGGCACAGTGAGCAAACAGTGGGGAAATAGTGAGAAAACAGAACAATCATTGAGGAATTAGTGAGAAAACAGAGAGATAACATTGGGGAAATAGTGAGAAAATGGAGAGCAAACATTGGGGAAAATAGTGAGAAAACAGAACAATCATTGAGGAATTAGTGAGAAAACAGAGAGCAAAAAGTGAAAAAATAGTGAGAAAATAGAGAGCAAACAGTATGGAAATAGTGAGAAAATAGAGATCAAACATTGAGGAATTAGTGAGCAAACAGTGAGCAAATGGTGAGTAAATAGAGAGCAAACAGTGAGAAAACAGTGAGAAAACAGTAAGCAAACATTAGAAATATAATCTCCGTGTCCGACAATTCGCAGCTTGCTGTTATACTCCCAATGTCGTTTGATTTTTTTTTTTTTATGATTCGCAGAGTAATTCTGTACAAATCCCTGTCCTGGGCCATCCTCTCAAACTAATAAAGGGATTAAAAGCCTGTTATCTTTGCCACTCATATCAATGTTCTTAGTGATTGTCTAAATCGGCCACTTTCAGTACGAAAAAGAACACATATGAATTATGTCACAAATGAATGGCTATCTGATAAGGCTAAACAACCAAATGTTCACCAAAGGAAAGATAAGTCAAGCTTCTTCCGGCCACAAAGACTCACTTGGAACAGGTTATATTCTGATGACGCTAACGAGGGTGATTTTGAACACATGGCAGACATGGTTACATTATACAACGATTAACATCTAAAATGGCACATTCTCGCAAATAGGATGACGACATATAGAATATATGTACTCACACATGGTATGTGCTTGTTTGCTTATTTCACTCTCTTGTCCTATATGTAAATAAGTTCTGCAAATTGAATTTCACAATTGTAATTATTCATCATCATTGTCGTTACATCAGGTATCTTGCTTGCTTCCATATGAGCATGTATCTCCACAACTTTCTTATTTATCTCTACCTTTGACTCGCTATCCTTGCAATTTCTTTAACTGACTGACATATCGCGTTTTTTTATTTCCTATATATTTTCGTTCTTCAATCTTTTCCATTTGCCACAATATATTCTGGGAGCTGCGATAGTTCAGTGGTTATTGAACTGGACTACAAATGACAAGAGGTCGAGTTCAATTCTGAGCGACGGTTTCGAGGTTCACCGAGCCTTAATTGGGTACATAATTTTTTCTTGGAGAGTAAAGCGGAACGGGCGTAATACCGACTACAATACCCAAAAATCAAGTGCCGAAGGTCTATAAAAATGATGGTCACTAACACAATATTCCCTATATGCCACTTGGCGTGACGAGGCTCTTTACTATTTTTTTTTAAACAATATATTCTAGGTATTCTTCCCCCACGTAACTTAGCTCCCTTGGTTACCTTGGTAACATACAACATTTGTTCCTTCCCACCTTTTATATCAGCTTTGTTACGCCTTTAAGTTGCCAATGGTACTCTAAACATTCTTCAGCAAAAACCACATTCCTATGATCTCTAAATATTTCTTATCATTTTCCACATTACCCACATTATACAATCATAAGCCAGGACTGCCTGATAATTAATTACTCATTTGTCAGAGTCGTCTTAAGAGGCAAGCACGTATCAAGTACCATACTATGCATTCGTCCAACCTAAAACCCATTCTGAGTACACTGAAGACAGATGTACAAATAATATGAAGTACTTTAAGTTACAGGGAGCCGCGATAGCTCAGTGGTTAGTGAACTGGACTACCACGGACAAGGGGTAGGTTCGATCCCAACCGACGGCTTCCGGGTTCACCCAGCCTTAAATGGGTACCGGATTTTTTTCTGGGAAAGTAAAGCAGCACGGGCGTAATACTGACCACATTACCCCAAAAATCATGTGCTGAAGGTCTGTAAAATATAGGGTCACTAACACCATATTTCCCTATACGCCACTTGGCGTGACGGGGGTACTTTACTTTTTATTTTACTTTAAGTTACGGCGATCGCAGTAGCTCAATAGTCAGTGAAATGGATTACTTTTGACAACAGGTCGGGTTCGATCCTGATAAATGGCCGCCAGGTTCACGCGACGTTAACCGTGTACGGAATTTTCCTGAGACAGAAAGATCGCGTGACGTAATATATCGATCACGTTACCCGAAAAAAAAACGACGTACCGAAGGTCTATGAAACATATTGGTGCTAACACTATAAATCCTAAATCGACCACGTGATGTTGTTGGGCGAATCATTTCAGGGGGAGTGGTATGTTTAAACAAAAATGCTCAAATAATCAATAACAGGGAAAACAAATAAAGAACAATAGACAGTACAAAACAGGATCGATCCACTGCTCAGAGACACATCGCTTTGCCACGAGAAACCTGTGCTATAGCTGGGATCTTTCTCTAAAAGGTTACATCATCATCATCGCGTGTCTTCTCCGCAACGAAGGTTGGCTACCATGGATCGCCATTCTACTCTGTTTCTTGCTTTGATGGCGCAGCCTGTCATAGGTTGACTTGTCCATCTTTTGATGTTACTCGTCCATGTTAGTCTTGGTCTGCCTCTGCCTCTTTTACCTTGTATTTTTCCTTCCAATATTACTTTCAGTAGGCTGTTGTGTCTTTTAACATGCCCCAAAAATTTCATTTGTCTTGTCTTAATTGTATTTAGTAGTTCTCTTTTTATTTTCAGTTGTTTTAAAACTTCATCGTTTGTTATCTTTTGTTTCCATGCAATTCTACCTATACTTCTATAAATCCCCATTTCAAAGGCTTCAATTTTCTGTTCTGTTTTCTTGTCTAATGTCCATGTTTCTGCACCATACAGGAATATTGAGAAGACAGGGTTACAAAAAAGGTACAAAAGGTTACAGCTACAATATACTTTACCAATATTGGACTACGATGTTCATCATCATCATCGAGTGCCGTCACCGCATCGAAGGTTGGCTACCATGTAGCGCCATTTCGCTCAGTCTCTTGCTTTTATGGTGCATAGGCTGTCTTGTCCATCTTTTGATGTTACTCGTCCATGTTAGTCTTGGTCTGTCTCTGTCTCTATTATCCTGTATTTTCCCTTCAAATATTACTTTTAGTAGGCTGTTGTGTCTTTTAACATACCGCAAAATTTAATTTGTCTTGTTCTAATTGTGTTTAGTAGTTCTCTTTTTATTTCTAGTTGTTTTAAAACTGTATCATTTGTTTTCTTTTCTTTCCATCTAGTTCTACCTATTCTTTTATAAATCCACATTTCAAAGGCTTCAATTTTCTGTTCTGTTTTCTTGTCTAATGTCCATGTTTCAACACCATACAGGAATATTGAGAAGATCTAACATTTTTGTTATTCTTAGTTTTAGCAAAATGTTATATCATCTCAATATTCCTGTATGGTACAGAAACATGGACATTGCCTTGCTATCACATAATTGCCTTAAATGGGATCACTGTAGTTAAAAACTTCTCCTCTTGTGTAAACTACACATTCACATTCAAGAGTCACAAAATCATATTGTCTCTGTGGTTTTACTAACTACAGGTCAGGTGGCTTCTGTTGGATTGGAAATTATAACTTACCACCACTGTGTGTCTATATGTTTGGAATTGGAGTCATCAACGATGGCCTAACATCATCGTGTGCTACGACGATCATCGTTTTCTGGAGAACGCGAACTTCCATGGTATATGGTGGATAGGCGGCGGGAACAATTGAAGGCTATGCATGAAAAGTGTTCCTTGTTGCAGTTTCCTCATATTCCAAGTCCGGCTTGTTGCAGGAGCTACTGAGTTAAGTGCTCTGTGCACACCGTGAGCTGTGTGTCTCATCCGTTTTGATCCTGTTTCGTACCCGGCTTGTTTACGATGAATGATGATGTCGTATGACAGGGAACAGTTGGCTGTGTTCACTTTCTGCGCGATTTCGCCTTATGTCTTTTGGCGTGTGCTGAGACTGATACGATGGGGACTACAGTTACCTTTCTTTGTTTGGGAGATGTGTTAGTAATTCGGGTGATTCCACTGGCACGGGCGGTTGAGCAATTATGGATTTTAGTTCGTTTGCAGTGATGCCGAGGCCTTCCATAACCAATAACCAATAACCAATAACCAATAATGTTAATAACATTTTCTAACACCTCAACATTGTTTCCTCATCTTCCTCTCATCGGCGTCATAATCATGTAATAATCTCGAAAAAGCTCTATTTTCAAGGCTAAAACTATTTTCAGAATAGGTATGGCAAAAAGTAATTTCAATGCCATGAAAAATATACTAACAGCAAAATAAATATCAGCAGGGCTGAAACTAAGAATGGCAAAATGTTACGTCTACTCAGTATTCCTGTATGGTGCAGAAACATGGACATTAGACAAGAAAACAGAACAGAAAATTGAAGCCTTTGAAATGGGGATTTATAGAAGAATAGGTAGAATTGGATGGAAACAAAAGATAACAAACGATGAAGTTTTAAAACAACTGAAAATAAAAAGAGAACTACTAAATACAATTAAGACAAGACAGATGAAATTTTTGGGGCATGTTAAAAGACACAACAGCCTACTGAAAGTAATATTGGAAGGAAAAATACAAGGTAAAAGAGGCAGAGGCAGACCAAGACTAACATGGACGAGTAACATCAAAAGATGGACAAGTCAACCTATGACAGGCTGCGCCATCAAAGCAAGAAACAGAGTAGAATGGCGATCCATGGTAGCCAACCTTCGTTGCGGAGAAGGCACAAGATGATGATGATGAAAACTAGTTTCCAAAAAACAGTAAATTTTTCCTGCCATTAAATATTTATATATCTGAACATTTTGCTCTTACCGACCACTCATTATTTTCCCCTATTTCTTCTTTAAGGGCTGTTTCCTTGATTTCTTCTATAGAGCTAATTTAATGCCTTTCCTCATTGTCATTTAAATTTTTTTTATGTGATATATCACTCACAGCTTTCAGCCTAAATATTCTGGTCTTCATTCTGGTATTATTTCTCTTCTCTCATATTCATGCGTTAAGCATACTCTATTTCAAGATCAGATTGTGTATTGATGAGATTTGTCGCGAGGTTTTGTTGGAGCTGCAAGTCTGCATGCCGGGAGTAATCAATCTGCTTTGTCAGCTTATGTTAGTAATATTTCTAACTTATCCGTCGTCGTTTTATGAATCGGTGCTGATTGAGGTAAATAAAACGAAGTTACTGGAAATTGAGCATCAAATTATTTATGGCAAAATAAAACGAAGTTACTGGAAACTGAACATCAAATTATGTATGGCAAAATAAAACGAAGTTACTGGAAACTAAACATCAAATTATTTATGGCAAAATAAAACGAAGTTACTGGAAACTGAACATCAAATTATGTATGGCAAAATAAAACGAAGTTACTGGAAACTGAATATAAAATTATGTATGGCAAAATAAAACGAAGTTACTGGAAACTTAATATAAAATTATGTATGGCAAAATAAAACGAAGTTACTGGAAACTGAACATCAAATTATGTATGGCATATCGCTATTTACCACCTAAATATCATCGTCACTAACATGTCTTCATTCTGTTTATTAGTATCACTTCTTATCTTGAAACGAGAACACCCAAAGCATAACGAGAGGGACGGATACCATCAACTATCAAGGAGGGATCAAGTCATCATACTTCGCCTACGCACTGGCCACAATAGAATGAGAAATCACATGTTCACCAAATTCAAAATAGGTACAACCATCCAATGCCACTGTACACTGGATAACATGACAACAAAACATGTTCTACAGGATTTCCCCCAGTACACAGTCTTGAGAAGAGCAATGTGGTCCACGCCCACCTCACTGGAAGAGAAACTATATGGGGCAATCGAATCGCTTAAACAGACAGCTGACTTCATAAGAGAGTCTGGAATCCTTCTCTCATTGAGTCTTGATCGCAGACAGAGAGAGAGAGAGAGAGAGAGAGAGAGTATCACTTCGACATCATCATCATCATCATCATCAACAGCAGCATCATTATCTCTTCTCTCTAAACCTCCTCCTTTACCCCTTTGGATGTCGAGGGAGATACAACGTTCTACTTCTTGCCCTCTGTCTGTCTCAGCAATTGTCATTTGATGCTGTAGCTTTTTCTCAATGTTCAGTCCAACTTACTCTGGTCTAGTACTGAATCTTCCACAATCTTCTCTTTTAATATATGTTTTGTATAGTTTAGAATTTGTTTGCATATTTTTCCATATGAGTAAACTACTTCATTAGTTGTGTCTGTGTATAGTTTAGAATTTGTTGGCATATTTTTCCATATGAGTAAACTACTTCATTAGTTGTGTCTGTGTGTAGTTTAGAATTCACTCAATGTCCACTATCTCTTTTCTACATCATTTTTAATTCTGTCTCTTCTTGTCGCTCAACGCATCATCATTACAGTACTGATAGCATCACAACAATATAATAAAAATATAATCAATTCACATCATTAGATGCACAATCATCAACTAACGGGATTATTGTTGCCATTATCACCATCTCGATAATCATATCTTGAATATTATCATATTATCATCATCAGCATCGTCGTTATCATTACAATCAATCAAACCAACAATGAAAAAGCCAGACTTACAATAATCAATGATAAGAAACTCATAACTTTGGAACAGGAGGTTATGTAACCATGTGAAGTTGACCTGTCGAGTCTGAACCGTTTAGCTTCGTTGACGAGGGCGGACCCTGTGAGTAACGAAGCCAGTGTGTTGCTGTGTAGGCTTGTATATAAATAAACTAGTGTGTTATATTCTCAATGTGAACGATCATTGTATTCTTGACGATGAGGCTTAGTGTTTTCGTTCTGACTGATGTGATGTAAGCCCGGACTTAATCAGACAGAAAGCTCTTCTTGACTTCCGCTTTAGATGTTACAGAACTGGACAACAGTTGGGGACATCAACACAATTAGCAACTTCATTGTAAGATTTCTAGAGACTGCTACTTTTCTTTTTGTTTTCCTATCATGAACTCTCCCTACCTTACATCTCAAACGTGGGAGCCGCGATAGCTCAGTGGTTAGTGAACTGGACTACAAAGGACAAGAGGTAGGGTTTGATCCAAATCGACGGCTTCCGGTTCACCCAGCCTTTAATAGGTACCGGATTGTTTTTATTGGAAAAGTAAAGTGGCACGGGCGTAACACCGACCACATTACCCCAACAATCCTGTGCCGAAGGTCTGTAAAATGTATGGTCACTAACACCATATTCCCTATACGCTACTTGGCGTGACTGGGGTACTTTACTTTACTTTTTACACTTAAAAAAAAACTTAAATCTAATAACGATGAATTAAATAGTGTGAGAAAAAAAATATAACTTTAACCAAAAATTATCTGACAGATATAAGCTCAGCTCGATAACAAATATTAGTTCAGTTCGATAACAAATATTAGTTCAGTTCGATAACAAATATTAGTTCAGTTCGATAACAAATATTAGTTCAGTTAGATAACAAATATTAGTTCAGTTCGATAACAAATATTAGTTCAGTTAGATGTAATAGTTAGGTTAAATGTAACAACAAAAAAAGAAACTCCCATCTTTTATGTTTACAATAATGGAAAAAACAAAGGAAATACCGAAATGTCAAACAGCAGACAAATTATTAAGTGTGAAGTAAGCCGTTGTGCTTTCACAATAACGTTCCTTTTTATCTCCACTTCAGGAAGCGTAACTCCACTGTTGCAAGGTTCATCTAGCGCTAGTGAGGTTTTTTTCTGGCAAAGCAAAGCTGCACTGGCTTATACTGACCGCGTAACTAAAAATATGTCACTGTCGAAACAGATATGGGCACAAATAGTAAATGTTCTATAGGCCAAGTGACTAACATGGTTTTCTCTTCTATCTGATGAAGGTAATTCGACGCTATATTTACGTCTCGTTTATCATTTATAGGAGCCGCGATAGCTCAGTGGTTAGTGAATTGGACTACAAAGGGCAAGAGGTAGGTTCGACCCCAACCGACGGGCTTACGGGCTTCACCCAGCCTTTAATGGGTACCGGATTGTTTTAATGGGAAGGTAAAGCGGTACGGGCGTAATACCGACCACATTACCCCAAAAATTATGTGCTGAAGGTCTGTAAAATTTATGGTCGCCAACACCATATTCCCTACACACCACTTGGCGTGACGGGGCTCTTTACCTTTTTTATTTTACTTATCATTTACACCCCACGCAGCTCCCTGATCCAAAAGAACATGAAAGGCAACAAGTAATTGTAATGCCATGAAAAAAATATACTAACGTCAAAATAAATAACACCAGGGCTAAAACTAAGAATAGTAAAATGTTATATCTTCTCAACATTCTTGTATGGTGCAGAAACAAGGACATTAAACAAGAAAACAGAACAGAAAAGTAAAGCCTTTAAAATGTAAATGTATAAAGGAATAGGAAGAATTGAATGGACAGAAAAGAAAAGAAACGATGCAGTCTAAAAACAACTAAAAATAAAAAGCAAGACAAATCATATTTTTGAGGCACGTTAAAAGACAAAGCAGCCAACTAAAAGTAATCTTGGAAGGGAAAATACAGGGTAAAAGAGACAGATGCAGACCAAGACTGACATAGACGAGTAACATCAAAAGATGGACAAGTCAGCCTACGACAACCAGCACCATCAAAGAAAGCGACAGAGCATAATGGCGCTCCATGGTAGCCAACCTTCGATGCGGAGACGTCACTTAATGATGATGATGATGAGATCTCAGAAACGTGATTAAAATTCCACAGTAGAAGATAGTTCGCTTTGATACAAATAAACATCATATAATAATATTAGTACGTATCACGTAAATGAAGCAAAAATATGTGTTTCTCAGCTTCTGACGTGTTACCAGCACTTGGATGCACTGTTAGCATCATACCTAGCTCTGCCAGCTCAATTGTTTTAAATAACAGGCTTATCAAGAGTGTGTTAGGCTAGAATCAAACAAGCGAGATTTGGTTCACGATACCAGCGCTCTATCACTAGACAATATTTATGTACCACTGTAAAGGAATGAAAGCTGATATGATAGAGCCACATAATTACGCTCTCTAGATCTTAAAAAAAAAAACTATTATACAGGAGTTTTTAAATATGAGAGGTACGAGATAGCACATACAAGAAGTAGAAGGCTCCGTCATTCATAGTTGACTATGGATTTTCCATCGCCCCTAGAAATGCTATTTTTTTCTTTTCTTTCCCCGTGTATTCTCTTTTTCTATGAATCTGCTTCTTGCTTAAGTTTGAGCTCTAGAGAGTGTTTCCAAAGATTGCGATCTGCTGCTATTTCTTCCCAGGCTGCAGGGTTTATGTTCAATCTTCATGTCACGTTTACACACGTCTACAAATCGAAGTTTAATTTGTTTACAGACAAGTAAGAAAGTAAATATCAATATAAGTAGCGAAGCTCAAGAAGGTGAGTATCTTTGGTGATCGATATACTCTTAGGGGTCAAGTCCGTACGGTATTTACGTTTCAATATTTAAATGCATCATTATGTGCCAAACCGATTGGCGAAGACGATCACACGCACCACAATTCTCTGTCCTCAGTGATTGCATCAGTTATGTTGTTGATTGTTTATCGTGTCACGACACCAGGCTATCTAGTTAATTCCCTCTTTGTCGTCTGAAATCTCTATTTCCTTGTATTTTGTCAGTTGTAACCAAGTATTCTAACTATCCTCTTCTCATGATGTGCACGATAAACGCCGATTGTTTATTTTTATGTATTTTAGGAGATCTCTTTTTGTGTTGGTCTCTTTAAGAATTTCCTCGCTGTTTCTTTTAGCTGTCCAGTGAACTCTCAACATTCTTCTGAGAAATCCAATCTTTGTGGATTTCAATCTAGTCTTTTTTTTTTTTTTATTTGTCTACTGTCCATGATTCACTTCTATAGGTCCGAATTGACTCTATATAGCACAGACTAACTTCTATCGACATAGACTTGTTGCACAATATTTTTTCTTATTCTTTCCTTCATTTACCTTTCAATGTTGAGGGGAGATGTTATAATTTTCTGATATACTACTTTGGTTTGTGCCAAAGCACAATTTTATTATTTCTGTGATGCATCTTCAGTCTGATATTATTATTGTGCCAAAATGTTCGACGCTCTGCACTTGTTTCACATTTGTTCCACTTTTTTTTATATTGCTGCATGACGGTGATGATTGTTTCTTCGATTATGACCACAACTTTCGTTTCCTTACTGTTTAGGCTGAGACCTTCAATTTTTACGCTGTAGCTGTTTTATTACGTCAACCATGCAATTGCAGTAAATTGTCTTTATTATGTTGTTGTTGTTGCTATATTTTTTACATATTTCCTTTTAGTTCATTGGGAGGGATGAGATAGATACATGACGTCGGTCCCCTGGCGATGCCCCGGGTTCGATGAACGCTTTTTTTAAAAATCCGTGAATTTCTTGGGTGATTTTACCCTTCCTCAAACTATGGATAGTTAAAACTGATGTTTAGCCACCTCAGAAAAACAACAGGAGGCCCATGTATACTGTGCACACGTTAAAACACTCTTGGCAGTTAAAAATAACAAAATGGCTATAAATTATTGCTGCCAGGGCACAAATAAAAAAAATAATCTACCCAACTGCTTAGCCCATTTGCTATTTTTATTTTCCAGGAAAACTAGATTTTTAATTGTATTTTTGATTTAGCGGCGATTGACATTTAGCAACACGCATTCATTGTTATTTTTACGATGAAATAGGTTCGTGGTTAAGGGTTCTCGTTTGACTTTCTAGAGGACTCGGTTAAAATGGCACCTGGACGTTTTATGGCACTTTATTTGACTGTAGGTGAGTAAAGGTAAAGGTAAAATACGAGACATGAACCGCGTCTCAGCATGCGAGTTTCCCACCCATATGTGCTCGGCCGCCTATCCAGAAATGTTCGGAGATTTCTAGATATTGTCGCTTCAAGCGTCGAAACTCACGATGCGAGGCGACATTCTTTACCATCTCAGGGTAATACCCTGGTATCCATTTCTGCCAACGGCTGGGTCGACCGTGCGGGTATTTTTTTTTCCAACCACGAGTACAACTCAAACTGCATCCAGCGGGAATCGAACACGGGTTGTCCAAACGTCGGTAGTTCAGTCGGGTACTGTAGGTGAGTCTGCGTGCCTCGTCTGGTCAGCAAAGAGTTCCCTCTACGCCTTCAGAAAATGTGGAGAAGATGGCGTTAAGTGTCTATATTTTTTAATGAGCAACACCACATTTTATTTGTGGGTGTTGTGGTCAGTATCATGGCAGGTCGCCAAACTTTACCACACTTTGTCTCTAGTACAAAGTGCTTCAGAGTTTGTGTGATCACCCGGATGATTTTTGGTCGGAAAAAAACTTATTGGAATTGAACCCCGAGCCTTCTGACCAATGGCGAGCGTAGTCCATCAGCGTGACCAATAGAGAGCGTAGTCCATCAGCGTGACCTATAGCGAGCGTAGTCCATCAGGGTGACCAATAGCGAGCGTAGTCAATCAGCGTTAACAATAGCGAGCGTAGTCCATCAGCGTGACCAATAGCGAGCGTAGTCCATCAGCGTGACCAATAGCGAGCGTAGTCCATCAGCGTGACCAACAGCGAGCGTAGTCCATCAGCGTGACCAATAGTGAGCGTAGTCCATCAGCGTGACCAATAGCGAGCGTAGTCCATCAGCGTGACCACTAATGACCGTAGTCCATCAGCGTGACCAACAATGAGCGTAGTCCATCAGCGTGACCACTAATGAGCGTAGTCCATCAGCGTGACCAATAATGAACGTAGTCCATCAGCGTTACAACTATTGAGCATAGTCCATCAGCGTGACCAATAATGAGCGTAGTACATCAGAGTGACAAATAGCGAGAATAGTCCATCAGCGTGACCAATAATGAGCGTAGTACATCAGAGTGACAAATAGCGAGAATAGTCCATCAGCGTGACCAATAATGAGCGTAGTACATCAGAGTGACAAATAGCGAGAATAGTCCATCAGCGTGACCAATAATGAGCGTAGTACATCAGAGTGACAAATAGCGAGAATAGTCCATCAGCGTGACCAATAACGAGCGTAGTCCATCAGCGTGACCAATAACGAGCGTAGTCCATCAGCGTGACCAATAATGAGCGTAGTCCATCAGTGTGACCAATAACGAGCGTAGTCCATCAGCGTGACCAATAACGAGCGTAGTCCATCAGCGTGACCAATAACGAGCGTAGTCCATCAGTGTGACCAATAACGAGCGTAGTCCATCAGCGTGACCAATAACGAGCGTAGTCCATCAGCGTGACCAATAATGAGCGTAGTCCATCAGCGTGACCAATAATGAGCGTAGTACATCAGCGTGACCAATAACGAGCGTAGTCCATCAGCGTGACCAATAACGAGCGTAGTCCATCAGCGTGACCAATAACGAGCGTAGTCCATCAGCGTGACCAATAACGAGCGTAGTCCATCAGCGTGACCAATAATGAGCGTAGTACATCAGAGTGACAAATAGCGAGAATAGTCCATCAGCGTGACCAATAATGAGCGTAGTACGTCAGCGTGACCAATAATGAGCGTAGTACATCAGCGTGACCAATAATGAGCGTAGTCCATCAGCGTGACCAATAATGAGCGTAGTACGTCAGCGTGACCAATAATGAGCGTAGTACATCAGCGTGACCACTAATGAGAGTAATACAATCAGCGTGACCACTAATGAGCGTAGTACAATCAGTGTGACCACTAATGACATAGTCCATCAGCGTGACCAATAGCGAGCGTAGCACATCAGCGTGACCACTAATGAGCGTAGTACATCAGCGTTACCACTAATGAGCGTACTCCAATTAGCGTGACCAATAGCGAGCGTGCTCCAATCGGCGTGACCAATAGCGAGCGTACTCCAATCAGCGTGACTAATAGCGAGCGTACTCCAATCAGCGTGACCAATAGCGAGCGTAATCCAATCAGCGTAACCAATAGCGAGCGTAGTCCAATCAGCGTAACCACTAATGAGCGTAGTCCAATTAGCGTAACCACTAATGAGCGTAGTCCAATCAGCGTAACCACTAATGAGCGTAGTGCAATCAGCGTGACCACTAATGAGCGTAGTCCATAAGCGTGACTTCTAATGAGCGTAGTCCAATCAGCGTAACCACTAACGAGCGTAGTTAAATCAGCGTAACCACTAATGAGCGTAGTCCAATCAGCGTGACCACTAATGAGCGTAGTCCGTCAGCGAGACCACTAATGAGCGTAGTCCAATCAGCGTGACCACTAATGAGCGTAGTCCAATCAGCGTAACCACTAATGAGAGTAGTACAATCAGCGTAACCACTAATGAGAGTAGTACAATCAGCGTAACCACTAATGAGCTTAGTCCAATCAGCGTAACCACTAATGAGCGTAGTCCAATCAGCGTAACCATTAATGAGCGTAGTACAATCAGCGTGACCAATAGCGAGCGTAGTACAATCAGCGTGACCGCCAATGAGCGTAGTACAATGAGCGTGACTAATAGCGAGCGTAGTATATCAGCGTGACCAGTAGCGAGCGTAGTACAGTCAGCGTGACCACTAATGAGCGTAGTACATCAGCGTGACCAATAGCGAGCGTAGTACAATCAGCGTGACCACTAATGAGCGTAGTATAAACAGCGTGACCACTAATGAGCGTAGTAAAATCAGCGTGACCACTAATGAGCGTAGTACAATCAGCGTGACCACTAATGAGCATAGTACAATCAGCGTAACCACTAATGAGCGTAGTACAATCAGCGTGACCACTAATGAGCTAGTACAATCAGCGTAACCACTAATGAGCGTAGTACAATCAGCGTTACCAATAGCGAGCGTACTCCAATTAGCGTGACTAATAGCGAGCGTAGTAAAATCTTCTTGACAAATAGCAAGCGTACTCCAATTAGCGTGACTAATAGCGAGCGTAATTCAATCAACGTGACTAATAGGGAGCGTAGTCCAATCATCATGTGCCATACCGGTTGGCGTAGGTGATCATGTCCCTCCACAATCTTCTATCCACAGTGCATCGTATCAGTTCTGTTGTTGACTGTTTTCAATGCCATGACGCCAAGCTATCCAGTATTTTCTCTCTTTTGTCGCCCGCGATCTCTCTTTCCTTTTATTTTGCCAGTTGTAACCAAGTATTCAAACTTTCCTCTTCTCATGATGTGCCCGAAAAATGTTGATTGCTTCTTTGTGATGTTTTTTAAGTGCTCCCTTTTGTGTTGGCCTCTTTGAGAACTTCCTCATTGGTCTTTTTAGCTGTCCAGGGAACTTTCAACATTCTTCTGAAAAATCCCATCTCTGTGGCCTCTAATCGTCTTTCATTTGTTGTCTACTGTCCATGATTCGCTTCCATAGGTCAGAATTGGTTCTATATAGCACCGATGAACTCTCTTTCTCATTTTTATTGACATAAATTTGTTGCATAAGATATTTTTCATTTTCTGAAATGCCATTTTGGCCTGAGCTATTCTGCCTTTTATTTCTGTGGTGCATCCACATTATTTCCTAATGCATTTATCTCTTCGATTGTTATATTGTCAGGACCTGGAGCTTTGCCTCTTTTCATGTAGTCCAATCAGCGTGGATAATAGCGAGCGTAGCCCAATCAGCGTGACCAATAGTAAACGTAGTCCAATCAGCGTGACCAATAGTAAACGTAGTCCAATCAGCGTGACCAATAGTAAACGTAGCCCAATCAGCGTTACCAATAGTAAACGTAGTCCAATCAGCGTGACCAATAGTAAACGTAGTCCAATCAGCATAACCAATAGTATACGTAGTCCAATCAGCGTGTCCAATAATGAGCGTAGTCCAATCAGCGTGACCAATAATGAGCGTAGTCCAATCAGCGTGACCAATAGTAAACGTAGTCCAATCAGCGTGACCAATAATGAGCGTACTCCAATTAGAGTGACTAATAGCGATTGTAGTGCATTAAGCGCGATTAATATCGAACGTAGTCCAATTATTGTTACCAATAACGAGCGTACTCCAATTAGCGTGACTAACAGCGAGCGTAGTCCAATCAGCGTGACTAATATCGAGCGTATTCCAATTAGTGTTACCATAACGAGCGTACTCCAATTAGCGTGACTAACAGCGAGCGTAGTCCAATCAGCGTGACTGATAGCGAGCGTAGTCAAATCAACGTGACCAATAACGAGCGTAGTCTAATTAGCGTAATCCAATCAGCGTGACTAATAGCGAGCATACTCCAATCAGTGTGACTAATAGAGAGCGTAGTCCAATCAGCGTGACCCATAGTAAACGTAGTCCTATCAGCGTGACCAACAGTAAACGTAGCCCAATCAGCGTGACCAATAGTAAACGTAGTCCAATCGGCGTGATCAATAATGAGCGTAGTCCAATCAGCGTGACCAATAATGAGCGTAGTCCAATCAGCGTGATCAATAGTAAACGTAGTCCAATCAGCGTGACCAATAATGAGCGTAGTCCAATCAGCGTGACCAATAGCGAGCGTAGTCCAATCATAATGATCAATAGCGAGTGTAGTCCAATTAGAGTGACTAATAGCGACCGTAGTGCATTAAGCGCGATTAATATCGAACGTAGTCCAATCAGCGTGACTAATATCGAGCGTATTCCAATTAGTGTGACTAACAGCGAGCGTAGTCAAATCAGCGTGACTGATAGCGAGCGTAGTCAAATCAACGGGACCCCATAACGAGCGTAGTCCAATTAGCGTAATATAATCAGCGTGACTAATAGCGAGCATACTCCAATCAGTGTGACTAATAGCGATGGTATTGCAATCAGCGTAACTAATAGAGAGCGTAGTCCAATCAGCGATGGGCGTTGAAACTTGAAGTGTGTTTAAGTTGAGCACGTCAGAGAACTCTTGAAAACCAGAAAGAGCGGACTTTATGTCAATGCCCGGGTTATTTAAAAATAGAATTCAAAATTCCAACCACCGTGGAATATCCTTAATGAAGTTAACTCTTTCGGTACGTATCCGACCCACTGTACGTCATGTAGATTTTCGGATACGTACATTTGGCCGCAGACTGCGTCACTCTCAATTTGATTTAGTGTAAATCGTCATCAAACCATAATCTCTTTACACGTCTTGTATCATCTTGGTATTTGTAAGATATAATTGCTTGTTCAATTGTTATTAAAAAGTTAATATATAGTATATTATTTATTAGATAAATATAAACATGTACATTGATATTTAAAACAATGGAAAATTGTATCTCTGAAATCACTTCCGTTGCATTGATATCAACCTTCCGTACTGAGAGAGTTAACTCCCTGAGACTAGCTTTGTGTGTTTTCTCTAAATATATTTCATTAGGTGGTAGATAAATATATGCGTGCTAACCCGAGAACAAAAGTGATTCTGCTATATACATAACGTGCTTACCTTTGTAATATTATATGCATTATATTGACTTCCTCATTTAATTCTCCACAGTTTAGTAATCCAACCAGTATTGAAATTTCGTTCTTATCCCTTACTTTAATTATTTTTTATGTTTTTTATTATCAGCGTGCAATCACATAATGGGTTTTTATTTCTGGCGTCATCTTTCATGTGTAGAAAAATAAGCTTATGTTAATGATATTTTCTTCTGTATGTCTATCGAGATTTGAAACTCTCAACGTGAATCAATTCCCCATTATCTCACTCTGTCTCACTCTTATACCTTCCCTCTGTCAGCATACCCTACTTTCTCCCTCCATCTCCACATTTGCTTACGTCCTCAATATTCCCTTCATCGCCACATCAGCCTACTCCTACTAGCCCCCACCTCAGGCTGCTCCCACTAGCCCCTATCTGTGCCTACTCCTACTAACACCCATCTCTACCTACTCCCACTAGCACCTATTCTGCCTACACCTACTAGCCCCCATCTCTGCCTACACCCAATAGCCCCCATCTCTGCCTAATCCTACTAGCCCCCCCACCGCAGTCTACTCCTACTAGCACTATCTCTGCCTACTCCTACTACTCCCATCTCTGCCTACTCCCACTAGACCCACCTCAGCCTACTCCCACAAGCCCCAATCTCTGCCTACTCCCACTAGACCCACCTCAGCCTACTCCCACAAGCCCCAATCTCTGCCTACTCCCACTAGACCCACCTCAGCCTACTCCCACAAGCCCCAATCTCAGCCTACTCTCACTAGACCCCATCTCTGCCTACTCGCACTTGTCCCCATCTCTGCCTAATCCCACTAGCCCCCATCTCAGCCTACTCAGATTAGCCCAATTCTAAGCCTACTCCCCACTAGCCCCACCTCAGCCTACTCCCCACTAGGCCCATCTCTGCCTACTCCCCACTAGTCCCCATCTCAGCCTACTCAGACTAGCCCTCACCTCATCCTACTCCCATTAGCCCCCATCTCAGCCTACTCCCACTAGCCCCCACCTCAGCCTACTCCCACTAGCCTCCTCCTCAGTCTACTCCCGCTAGCCCCATCCTCAACCAACTCCTGCTAGCCTCCACCTCTGCGTACTCCCACTAGACCCATCTCAGCCTACTCCCACTAGCCCCCATCTCTGCCTACTCCCACTAGCCCCCATCTCTGCCTACTCCCACTATCCCCCATCTCTGCCTACTCCCACTAGCCCCCATCTCTGCCTACTCGCACTAGCCCCCATCTCTGCTTACTCCCACTAGCCCCCATCTCTGCCTACTCCCATTAGCCCCCATCTCAGCCTACTCCCACTAGCCTTCATTTTAGCCTACTCCAACTAGCCCCCACCCCAGCCTACTCCCACTAGCCCCCACCTCAGCCTACTCCTAGTAGCCCCCACCTCAGCCTACTCCTACTAAACCCCACCTCAGCCTACTCCTACTAAACCCCCACCTCAGCCTACTCCTACTAAACCCCCACCTCAGCCTACTCCTACTAAACCCCCACCTCAGCCTACTCCTACTAAACCCCCACCTCAGCCTACTCCTACTAACCCCCCACCTCTGCCTACTCCCAGTAGCCCCCACCTCAGCCTAGTCCTACTAACCCCCCACCTCAGCCTACTCCTACTAACCCCCCACCTCAGCCTACTCCTACTAAACCCCCACATCAGCCTACTCCTACTAACCCCCACCTCAGCCTACTCCTACTAACCCCCCCACCTCAGCCTACTCCTACTAACCCCCCACCTCAACCTACTCCTACTAACCCCCCACTCAACCTACTCCTACTAACCCCCCACCTCAACCTACTCCTACTAACCCCCCACCTCAGCCTACTCCTACTAACCCCCACCTCAGCCTACTCCTACTAACCCCCCACCTCAGCCTACTCCTACTAACCCCCCACCTCAGCCTACTCCTACTAACCCCCACCTCAGCCTACTCCTACTAACCCCCCCCACCTCAGCCTACTCCTACTAACCCCCCACCTCAACCTACTCCTACTAAACCCCCACATCAGCCTACTCCTACTAACCCCCACCTCAGCCTACTCCTACTAACCCCCCACCTCAACCTACTCCTACTAAACCCCCACATCAGCCTACTCCTACTAACCCCCACCTCAGCCTACTCCTACTAACCCCCCCACCTCAGCCTACTCCTACTAACCCCCCACCTCAACCTACTCCTACTAAACCCCCACATCAGCCTACTCCTACTAACCCCCCACCTCAGCCTACTCCTACTAACCCCCCACCTCAACCTACTCCTACTAAACCCCCACATCAGCCTACTCCTACTAACCCCCCACCTCAGCCTACTACTTTCTTCCTCCATTTTTTGCCTACCTGGTCCCAAACGCTCTCCCGCAATCGTTCTATCCCTTTTTCCTCACAATTTCACTCCATCCATTTATATGACGTATTCCCTAATCAAATTGTCTGCCTCATCATTAGCTTAGCTTTAGATTTCTCTTTCAAATTATCATTGTTCATATACCCACTTAACATTTTCTCCCTTTCCGTACCTATTCTCTAAACTCCCCCCCCCCCCCCAATAATCAAAATATCCATTACAGACTTCTCCCTCCAATTCTGTCTATTCCCCACTTTCATCACCATCCCAGTTTTTGTCTAGTTCCCACTTTCGTCCCAGGATCCTCCGTTTGATTCTGTAATTCCTCACTGTATCCCTCTCGCATACACTGCTCCTGAATCTTATTTCTATGTCTTGGTAAATGTCAATGAAATCAGGTATAAATGAACTCTGAGAGCGAGATAGAAAGAGAAGAGAGATAGATAGATAGATAGATAGATAGATAGATAGATAGATAGATAGATAGATAGATAGATAGATAGATAGATAGATAGATAGATAGATAGATAGATAGATAGATAGATAGATAGATAGATAGATAGATAGATAGATAGATAGATAGATAGATAGATAGATAGATAGATAGATAGAGAGAGAGAGAGAGAGAGAACTGAAATAATAGACAATGAAAAATATAAACTGTTATCACTTCACGCAGCTTTTATGATGAGAATTCTCTGAATATGTGAACACAAAATAAGCATCCAAGAAAAGCTCGAAAGATACAAATCAAACGGATAACTCGCATAAGCTCGTTATGGATAAACCGTGTGCTGAGAAAAATGTGTAGAAACAATCATTAGCATTGTCATTGGGTGAACTCGTGCGCAAACGAGAGAAAGGGAAGAAAGGGACTATAGGGGAAGAATGCATGTGGATATACATAGTGTTGGAAAGATAGGACAGTATTCAGATGATGACATGGGTATCATCATCATCAAATACAGAACCTGCTGGCGTAGGTGATCATGTCTCTCCACAACTTTCGATCACGACAGTTATTTATCATTTCTGTTGTTGACCTTCTGCCAAGCCATTCTCATAGGCTGTCTGGTATCTTTTCTCTTTGCTTCCCTCTATCTCTTCGTCCCTCAATTTTCCCAGTTGTTACAATATATTCCAGCTGTTCTCTTCTCATTACATGGCCAAAAAATGATGACTGTTTCTTCCTAATATTGGAAATTAGCTCTCTTTTTGCTTTGGTCTCTTTCAGAACGTTTTCATTACTCTTCTTCCATGAATCTGTAGAAATGTGGTCTTACATAAGAATGTTGAGAATACTCAAAAACCACATTTCTACAGATTCCAGTGATTTCCTTGTCTGTTGCCCTATTGTCCATGATTCACATTCATATGTTAAGACTTGGAACTTCCGGGCAATATGGTGGATAGCCGGCAGGAACCATTGAAGGCTATGTCTGAAAAGTGTTCCTTGTTGCACTTTCCTCATATTCCAAGTCCGGCTTGTTGCAGGAGCTACTGAATTAAGTGCTCTGTGCACACCGTGAGCTGTGTGTTTTATCCGTTTTTATCATGTTCCGATATTCCAATTGTTTACGATGAATGCTGATATCGTATGACAGGGAACAGTTGGCCGTGTTCACTTTCTATGCGGTTTCGCCTTATGTCTTTTGGCGTGATGAGACTGCTATGATGGGACCTACAGCTACCGATCTTTGTTTGGGAGATGAGTTAGTAATTCGGATGATTCCACTGGCACGGGCGGTTGAGCAATTATTTATTTAATTCGTTTGCAGGGACCGGGGCCTTCCATAACCAAATAAAATAACCAAATGTTAAGACTGGCTGTACATAAAATTTAGGAACTTTTTTTTCTTGTTTGTATTGTCAAAAATGTATTGCATAGTATTTTCCTCATTTTTTCGAAAGCGGCTTTTCCTTGAGCCATTCTGCATCTCACCTCTGTTGTACATCTTCTGTCTGAGATTAACAAAGTTTTAAAATAGTTAAATTCATTTACCTGTTTCATTATTGTTCCTCTTGTCTTTATTTTGACATTGGTATAGCAAGGAGGAAAGGTTAATTTTTGCTGTACCAAATAGCTAAGGGAGCCGCGAAAGCTTAGTGGTTAGTGAACTGTGCTACTAATGACTAGGTAGGAAAACCACCCTGATGGGATACCGACGTTCGGACACACCCGTGTTCCCGACAACCCGCTGGAAGCAACGTGAATTGTACTCGTGGTTGGAAAAAAAAAACCTCCTCGCGGTCGACCCAGCCGCTGGTAGAAATGGGTACCAAGGTAGCACTCTGGGAAGGTGAGGAATGCCGCTTCGCATCGTGAGTTTCGATGCTTGAGGCGACACTATCCAGAAGTCTCCGAACACTTCTGAATTGGCGCCCGAGCAGATATGGGTGAAAACTCACGTGCTAAGTCACCGATTCAAATGTACTTTGCTTTTACCTTTATTTAGGGCAAGAGCTCGGGTTCTATCCAGAACGACGGCTTCCAGGTTCACCCAGCCTTACATGGGTACCATATTTTTTTCGGGGGTAGGTAAAGCGGCACGGGCGTAATACTGACTACATTACTAAAAATAGAGAAGTGTATCATGATGAAGTAGTAGAGAAGTGTATCATGATGAAGTAGTAGAGAAGTGTATCATGATGAAGTAGTAGAGAAGTGTATCATGATGAAGTAGTAGAGAAGTGTATCATGATGAAGAGGTAGAGAAGTGTATCATGATGAAGTAGTAGAGAAGTGTATCATGATGAAGAGGTAGAGAAGTGTATCATGATGAAGTAGTAGAGAAGTGTATCATGATGAAGTAGTAGAGAAGTGTATCATGATGAAGTAGTAGAGAAGTGTATCATGATGAAGTAGTAGAGAAGTGTATCATGATGAAGAGGTAGAGAAGTGTATCATGATGAAGTAGTAGAGAAGTGTATCATGATGAAGTAGTAGAGAAGTGTATCATGATGAAGTAGTAGAGAAGTGTTTCATGATGAAGAGGTAGAGAAGTGTATCATGATGAAGTAGTAGAGAAGTGTATCATGATGAAGTAGTAGAGAAGTGTATCATGATGAAGTAGTAGAGAAGTGTATCATGAGCATGATGAAGAAGTAGAGAAATGTATCATGATGAAGAAGTAGAGAAGTGTATCATGAAGAGAAAGTAGAGAAGTGTATCATGAAGAGAAAGTAGAGAAGTGTATCATGAAGAGAAAGTAGAGAAGTATATCATAATGAAGAGGTAGAGAAATATATCATGATGAAGAGGTAGAGAAATGTATCATAATGAAGAAGTAGAGAAGTGTATCACGATGAAGGGTAGATAAGTGTATCATGAAGAGGAAGTAGAGAAATGTATCATGAAGAGGAAGTAGAAAGTGTATCATCTTCAAGAAGTAGAGAAGTGTATCATAATATATATATATATATATATATATATATATATATATATATATATGAAAAATAAAAAGTAGAAGATAAGTTAGAAGAGAGAATAGATACCTTATACTTGTAATTAAGACCATTAGTATTATGTAAGCTTATCATTTCAAAGAAAGAGGTATGTTTACAGCACTCGGAAAAATCACAAATAATCAACATCAGACCAAAAATAAACAACATATGGTCCGAAGCAGGATCGATCCTTGACACCAAAACAAACCTGTTCCCCTGAAATGATGCGCTGATCTATCGTCTCTGAAGTTTTCATCTATAATAATATTAATTTATTATTATTTGTCACCATTATCATTTTGTACCGAGAGTTGTCATGAGGTAGTGTTCGATTCCAACGGACGGCTCCGGTTCACCCAGCCTTTAATAGGTACCGGATTTTTTTTTTTTTTGGAAAGTAAAGCGGCACTGGCGTAATACCGACCACATTACCCCGAAAATCATGTGATGAAGGTCTGTAAAATGTATGGTCATTAACACCATATTCCCTATACGCCACTTGGCATGACAGGTGTACTTTACTTTTTTTTTTTTTTTTTTTTTTTTTTTTTAACCGAGAGTTGTCCTTTAGTACCGTGATCTCCTGTTAACAAAATATTAATCTTTGTTGATGTCGGTCTCCAAGCACTGGGTAATGTGTAAATCAATTTAAAATTTATTGTTATTGTTTTGTGTTTATTTTACAAATTATGTCATTATTTTCTTTGTCTACTAAATCATTTGTCTCAGGCAAAAGGAGCTTTACAAAAAATTAGGAAGATACTGTGCAATCCATTTTGGACAATAGAAACATGAAAAATAGTTCTTAAATGTTATATACAGCCAGTCAGTCCTAACATATGGACGTGAATCATGGACAAAAGGACAACACGCAAAAAAATCACTGGAATCTGTATAAATGTGGTTTTACAGAAGAATGTTCAGAATACCATGGACAGCTCAGAAGATAAATGAAAACGTGATGAAATAGGCCAAAATGAAAAGAGAGCTAATATAGTCGGAAGAAACAATCATCAATTTTGGCCATGTAATGAGAAGGGAACACCTACAATATATTGTAACAAGCGGTAAAATCGAGGGACAAAGAGATACAGAGAAGCAAAGAGAAAAGATACCAGACAGCTTAAGAGAATGGTCAACAACGGAAATGATAAATAACTGTCGACATCAAAAGTTGTGGAGGGACATGTTCATCTATGCCAGCAAACCCGGTACTTGACGATGATGATGACGACTAAATCATGACTGTATCTTTTCTATAAAACCAACAAACATAATCTTTCATTATTGTATTGTATATATTTATTCTTGGCTTGATTATCCCCCTATGTTGCAATGATCTTCAACTATAGCTTTACACCATTCATTTCTACTCTTTTCTTTCAATTTCGGGCTTCTGCAGAAATAATTCAACCGTATGATCTGTCTCCATATGTTCCTACACCTTCCACATTGCCACAATCCCTGTGGGCACCAGGTTAGAGATTGGTAAAGTTCGTAGTTTCTTTTCTCCAACCGCGTGCCATACCATTAAGATTGCTTGTATTCATTATTTCTCCACTTTATGTTGATTTATTAATCATTCTCATTCTATAAGCTTGTCAACTTTTTATCGGAGAAAATATGTGAGAATCTCCAGATGTGTACACGCATCAGGTATATAATTTGCATCATTTGTAAAATAAAAGGCTCACACAAAGACATATTACAATGGTAAAGAAAATGGAATCATGCTGAACAGGGCTATCGCACGTTCAAGAGACCTGGACAAAAAATTATAGGAAGAAATTGAGAGATGGAATACCTAGAAATAGAGGATTTTTAAAATTATTGAATGCATCAAAAGCTGCAGATAACAAAATCTGATAAAACTCAAAATTGGATTCGGAAAAATAGGTTGCAGAAAGACCACCAACAGCTGATCACAAAGAAGACAAAAAGAATTTTCAAAGTGAAGTAAGAGACGAGGTAGACAGAACCACTGACTGTAATGTTTTCATGTGAAGTAAGAGACGAGGTAGACAGAGCCACTGAGTGTAATGTTTTCATGTGAAGTAAGAGACGAGGTAGACAGAACTACTGACTGTAATGTTTTCATGTGAAGTAAGAGATGAGGTAGACAGAACCACTGACTGTAATGTTTTCATGTGAAGTAAGAGATGAGGTAGACAGAAGCACTGACTGTAATGTTTTCATGTGAAGTAAGAGATGAGGTAGACAGAACCACTGAGTGTAATGTTTTCATGTGAAGTAAGAGATGAGGTAGACAGAACTACTGACTGTAATGTTTTCATGTGAAGTAAGAGATGAGGTAGACAGAGCCACTGAGTGTAATGTTTTCATGTGAAGTAAGAGATGAGGTAGACAGAACTACTGACTGTAATGTTTTCATGTGAAGTAAGAGATGAGGTAGACAGAACCACTGACTGTAATGTTTTCATGTGAAGTAAGAGATGAGGTAGACAGAAGCACTGACTGTAATGTTTTCATGTGAAGTAAGAGATGAGGTAGACAGAGCCACTGAGTGTAATGTTTTCATGTGAAGTAAGAGATGAGGTAGACAGAACCACTGACTGTAATGTTTTCGTGTGAAGTAAGAGATGAGGTAGACAGAACCACTGAGTGTAATGTTTTCATGTGAAGTAAGAGATGAGGTAGACAGAACTACTGACTGTAATGTTTTCATGTGAAGTAAGAGATGAGGTAGACAGAACCACTGACTGTAATGTTTTCATGTGAAGTAAGAGATGAGGTAGACAGAACCACTGACTGTAATGTTTTCATGTGAAGTAAGAGATGAGGTAGACAGAACCACTGACTGTAATGTTCCCATGGAAGTAAGAGATGAGACGGACAGAACAGAACCACTGACTGTAAATTTTCATGTGAAGTAAGAGATGAGGCAGACAGAGCCATTGAGTGTAATGTTTCCATGTGAAGTAAGAGATGAGGCAGACAGAGCCACTGAGTGTAATGTTTCCATGTGAAGTAAGAGATGAGGCAGACAGAGCCACTGAGTGTAATGTTTCCATGTGAAGTAAGAGATGAGGCAGACAGAGCCACTGAGTGTAATGTTTCCATGTGAAGTAAGAGATGAGGCAGACAGAGCCACTGAGTGTAATGTTTCCATGTGAAGTAAGAGATGAGGCAGACAGAGCCATTGAGTGTAATGTTTCCATGTGAAGTAAGAGATGAGGCAGACAGAGCCATTGAGTGTAATGTTTCCATGTGAAGTAAGAGATGAGGCAGACAGAGCCACTGAGTGTAATGTTTCCATGGGAAGTAAGAGATGAGGTAGACAGAGCCACGAGTGTAATGTTTTCATGTGAAGTAAGAGATGAGGCAGACAGAGCCACGAGTGTAATGTTTTCATGTGAAGTAAGAGATGAGGCAGACAGAGCCACGAGTGTAATGTTTTCATGTGAAGTAAGAGATGAGGTAGACAGAGCCACGAGTGTAATGTTTTCATGTGAAGTAAGAGATGAGGCAGACAAAGCCACTGAGTGTAATGTTTCCATGTGAAGTAAGAGATGAGGCAGACAGAGCCACTGAGTGTAATGTTTTCATATGAGGTAAGAGATGAGGCAGACAGAGCCACTGGCTGTAATGTTTTCATGTGAAGTAAGAGATGAGGCAGACAGAGCCACTGAGTGTAATGTTTTCATGTGAAGTAAGAGATGAGGCAGACAGAGCCACTGACTGTAATGTTTTCATGTGAAGTAAGAGATGAGGCAGACAGAGCCACTGACTGTAATGTTGTTAAGGGAATCCAGAGATGAGGCAGATATCAACTGTCTGTAATGTATTTAAGGGAAATAAGAGATTAAGCAGACAGAGCTACTTTCTTCTTTCCTTCTTCACTTCGTCTTCTACCCGTTCGGGTGTGAGGGAGATACAAAGTTCTGTTTCTCGCTCTGTTGGGGGTCTCAATCATTGTTAATTGATTTTTTTGTATCGTTTCCTTGAGGTAAGTCCATTTACTCTGGGTCTGCCACCTGCTCTTCTCCCTTTTTGTCTTTTAATATATGCTTTGTATGGTAAGAAGTCCATTTTGATGGGAGTCCATCAGAGAATTTCAAAGTCAACAAAGGAGTGAAACAGGGATGTTTCCTCGCCCCCACCCTTTTTGGTATATTTTTTGCTGACCTCCTAAATTACACCTTTAAAAACAGCTCAGGAGATATTTACATTCGCACTAGACCAGATGGCTCACTGTTCAACCTAGCACGACTAAGAGCAAAAACCAAAACAAATGTTGCCCTACTTAAAGAATTTTTATTTGCTGACGATGCAGCCCTAGTCGCTCATAGTGAGGCCACCCTACAGTCGCTGATCAACAACCTGGATAAAGCATGCGACCTTTTTTCACTGTCAATTAATGTTCAGAAGACAGTAATACTAAATCAAGGTGACTTCAAACCTCTATCTATTACTCTAAAAGACTGCCCACTAGAATCAGTACAGAAATTTACATATCTTGGATCCACAGTTACGCAAACCATCTCTCTTGATGAAGAAATAAACTGTCGAATTGGTAAGGCAGCTACGACCTTCGGCAAACTCACAAAAAGGGCATGGAACAACACGAAACTAACTCGAAAGACTAAACTCCTAATATATCAAACATGTGTGCTTAGCACACTACTATATGGATCCGAAACCTGGACAACATTACTCAAACCAGGAAAAAAGACTAAATGTCTTCCACATGCGATGTCTCCGCAAAATAATGCACATCAAATGGCAAGACAAAATAACCAACTTAACTGTCCTGCAACGTGCTAAGTCCCTAACAATCATGTCGATGGTCAGAAGTCGAAGGCTAAGATGGCTGGGGCATGTCCAACGGATGGAAGAAAAACGCATTCCTAGGCAAATACTATATGGCGAGCCAAAACACGGAAAACGACAAATCGGCAGACCTAAACTACGATATAGAGATATCTGCAAATCATCTCTGAAAGACTTCTCCATCTGTGAAAACGACTGGCAACATCTGGCAAGTGATCGCACATCATGGAGAGCACGTAAAAGGAACGGTATAACAACATTTGAGACTGTGCTAAGACAGGACTTTGAAGAGAAGAGACTCATGAAAAAGGATGGTAAACCCTGTGGACCAGCGAGCCTGACTTGTTCATTATGTGACCGCGTGTGTTTGTCAAACATTGTAGAATTAGCCACGAGAGAAGCTGTTCGGCAAAAACAATACCTCAAAAAAATACGCAATAGCCTCCACTAGACCGTCTGACAAGACGAAAAGGGCCATATATGTATGGTAAGAAATCACACAGCATTTTTATAGATGGGCAAAGCAGTTTATATGTTGTTTCTGTATGTAGTTTAGGATTGGCTCAATGCCTACTCTTTCTATTATAATATCCTTTCTAATTCTGTCTTTTCTGGTCACTCCAAACGCTTTTCTCACACATCCATCTCATAGGGGACAAGCTTTCTTTTATGCTTATACGTAAGTGACCATGTTTGGCATTGATAGCACAATGCTGGAATGAATATACTCTGTATAAGATGTTTCTTGGTGGTAATAAGTATTGTCTTGTATTTCAGTATAGAGGATAGCTGTCCTAATATTTGGTTTGCCCTATTATTGCATCGTATATCCATTTCTTTATCGATTGTACCATCTACAGAGAATGTTTGTTCCCAGATATTGAAAGTTTCTAAGAAGGAATCACAGCCACTAACTGTAACATTTGCAAACAAAGGAAATAGGTTTTGTAATATTTGAGCTTCAGTTCATCTGTAAATAAAATGTTGACTTGTAAATGATGGACATAATTACATAGTTACATCCTGAGCACTAATAGACAGTTGCTCGATGATGTGCGATGAAGATAATCCTACGAATAACACACACACACAGTTCTTCAAATATAGTGAACGAGCTCGAATCACATGATATCAGAACGTTTTTTGTTACGTGGTTTAAATAATTTTTTTTTTTTTAATAAGAAACTTTGACCTGACACACCTCGTGGTGAATGTGATGGATATTCTTTCTTTAATCTCCACTCTCATGGAAAACACATGGGAACACACCACCAATGAGACAAACGCTGTGACGATTTATTGTTTAAAATAGCAAACAACAATAGTTTATATATTCCAAGATATTTTTTTACCGAACGTGCCTCATTAGGTTTAATGTCCAAGCTTGTCTAGTCTAGTCCACACAATTGATGACTTGTCTAGTCTAGTCCGCACAATTGATGACTTGTCTAGTCTAGTCCGCACAATTGATGACTTGTCTAGTCTAGTCCGCACAATTGATGACTTGTATAAAACTACAAGAATGATTCAGTTCTGCAAGAGTGAGACTAATGTAAGAACGATTGGGGCTGGAATGAGAAACGAGATTAGACGGTAATTGTCGCTCTTCAGCAGAGAGAAAGAAGAATAAAATTATAGAGGAAAAGTGAGGGAGCGATATTTTTTGATAGTTTAGATCAAGAAGGTCAAGCAAAGAAAGAGATCAGAAGCAGGATAGCAAAAGCAGCAACAATTTTTTTTTTGAACTGGACAAAATATGGAAATAAAAATTCCTAAGAAAGAAATCCTAACTTAGAATATTCAACTCAAACTTATATGAACACTTACCTAAGCATGTCACAGTTGGAAGTCATCAAAAGAGATTGAGCTAAATCTAAACGCTTTTGGAGACAAATAAAAAAAAGTATGTACCCCCGTCACACCAAGTGGCGTATAGGGAAATATGGTGTTAGTGACCCTATATTTACAGACCTTCAGGACATGATTTTTGGGGTAATGTAGTCGGTATTACTGTCGTGCTGCTTTACTTTCCCAGAAAAAAATCCGGTACCCATTTAAGGCTGGGTGAACCCGGAAGCCGTCGGTTGGGAAACGAACCCTACCCCTTGTCCTTTGTAGTCCAGTTCACTAACCACTGAGCTATCGCGGCTCCCTCTTTGGAGTCAAATGCCTAAGAAAAAAACTCTGTGTCCAATGACATGAATTCAAGACTAATTTTGAAATAAGAGAAATGTTTCTACAACCACAGACCTGATGTACAATTAAGGAAAGAGAGTAGACAGATGTCGGACATGTGATTAGAAGAGGAAACAAGTGAATTCTCAAACAAGCTCTTCTACGGGAAACAGCTATACTAAAAAAACAGAAGAAAAAAAGTGGTATGGTGTCAGCTTTAAGTGGTTATGGACAAAACAAAAGTCGACGTTTCGGCCAAGTAGGCCTTCAGCTGGAACAACAAACAACAAAGACAAAAAATATATATAAGGATATTTAAATAAATCTAACTACATGGCGATAATATGCTAGATACTCAAGAAAGGAAATAAAAAAAATGGTCACTTCCCTGTGTTCCAGAGCATGATCAGCCTCCGAATCAAAACCTTTTTTTTATTTCCTTTCTTGAGTACCATTCGGAGGCAGACCACGCTCTGGAAACAGGGAAGTGACCCTTTTTATATTTCCTTTCTTGAGTATCTAGCATACTATCGCCATGTAGTTAGATTTGTTTACATATCCTTATATATATATTTTTGTCTTTGTTGTTTGTTGTTCCAGCTGAAAGTCTACTTGGCCGAAACGTCGACTCGTGCTTTATCCATTACCACGTAAAGCTGTCACCATACCACTTTTTTTTTTTTTAGTATTGCTATTATCATCAGCTTTACAGCAGCTTCGCATCTCTACGCATCTTGACTCCTTTACTTCTACGGGAAACATCATGAAATATAGAAAAAGAGGAAGGCCTAAAAAGACATACAAAAACACTTAAAAGAGAAATAAACTTGGCATGCAGAAACTCATTAGATAAAATCGAACATTTCGCCCAGAATAGAGATGGTTGGAGAAAAAGCAACACAAGCCCAATGTGGCGTCTAACGGCGCCAGAAGTATCAAGAAACAAGAATATAATGTCAGACAGAAACAAATGAAGCCTTTGAAATGTGGATTTACAGAAGTATGGGAAGATTTGAGTGGAAATAAAAGAAAACAGATAATGTAGTCATAAAACAACTAAAAATGAAAAAGAGAACTACTAAACAATTCAAACAAGACACATGAGTTTCGAGGACGTGTTAAAAGACACAGAAACCTACTAAAAGTAATCTTGGAAGGGAAAACACAAGGTAAAAGAGGCAGAGGCAGAGGCAGACCAAGACTAATATGGTCAATATTCTATCTATTGTCCTTTCGAGCCGAAGACGGCACATAGGGCAGAACCACAATCTCAAAAACAGAAACCTTTTGGTAATAACATCAAAAGATGGACAATCAGCCTGTGACAACCAGTACCATCAAAGCAATAGACAGAGCATAATGGCGCTCCATGGTAGCTAACCTTCGATGCGGAGACGGCACTCATTGAGGATGATGAAATGTCTTTTGTTAGCTCTAATTTGTTGCTCTCGGTGTAGATCTGAGCTAGCTTATCTTTTCTTAAATAGCTGGGACAGCACGGAGTGAAATGCGGTGCTATTCTACAAGATGTCTCAAGGAGTATGATCTATTTCAACGGATTGTAACCAACGACAGGACCAGGAACGGGAGAAGGAGGATATAGTGACGAGGAGGTGGAGGAGGTGGAGGAGGAGGATATAGTGACGAAGAGGTGGAGGAGGTGGAGGAGGAGGAGGAGAAGGAGGATATAGGGACGATAAGGTGGAGGAGGTGGAGGATGAGAGAGAGGATATAGTGACGAGGAGGTGGAGGATGAGAAGGAGGATATAGGGACGATGAGGTGGAGGAGATGGAGGATGAGAAGGAGGATATAGGGACGATGAGGTGGAGGAGGTGGAGGATGAGAAGGAGGATATAGTGACGAGGAGGTGGAGGATGAGAAGGAGGATATAGGGACGATGAGGTGGAGGAGATGGAGGTTGAGAAGGAGGATATAGTGACGATGAGGTGGAGGAGGTGGAGGATGAGAAGGAGGATATAGGGACGATGAGGTGGAGGAGGTGGAGGATGAGAAGGAGGATATAGGGGCGATAAGGTGGAGGAGGTGGAGGATGAGAAGGAGGATATAGTGACGAGGAGGTGGAGGATGAGAAGGAGGATATAGGGACGATGAGGTGGAGGGGGTGGAGGATGAGAAGGAGGATATAGGGGCGATAAGGTGGAGGAGGTGGAGGATGAGAAGGAGGATATAGGGACGATGAGGTGGAGGAGGTGGAGGATGAGAAGGAGGATATAGGGACGATGAGGTGGAGGAGGTGGAGGAGGTGGAGGATGAGAAGGAGGATATAGGGACGATGAGGTGGAGGAGGTGGAGGATGAGAAGGAGGATATAGGGGCGATAAGGTGGAGGAGGTGGAGGATGAGAAGGAGGATATAGTGACGAGGAGGTGGAGGATGAGAAGGAGGATATAGTGACGATGAGGTAGAGGAGGTGGAGGATAAGAAGGAGGATATAGGGACGATGAGGTGGAGGAGGTGGAGGATGAGAAGGAGGATATAGGGACGATAAGGGGAGGAGGTGGAGGATGAGAAGGGAGGTATAGTGACGAGGAGGTGGAGGATGAGAAGGAGGATATAGGGACGATGAGGTGGAGGAGGTGGAGGATGAGAAGGAGGATATAGGGACGATGAGGTGGAGGAGGTGGAGGATGAGAAGGAGGATATAGGGACGATAAGGTGGAGGAGGTGGAGGATGAGAAGGAGGATATAGTGACGAGGAGGTGGAGGATGAGAAGGAGGATATAGGGACGATGAGGTGGAGGAGATGGAGGATGAGAAGGAGGATATAGGGACGATGAGGTGGAGGAGATGGAGGATGAGAAGGAGGATATAGTGACGATGAGGTGGAGGAGGTGGAGGATGAGAAGGAGGATATAGGGACGATGAGGTGGAGGAGATGGAGGATGAGAAGGAGGATATAGTGACGATGAGTGGAGGAGATGGAGGATGAGAAGGAGGATATAGGGACGATGAGGTGGAGGAGATGGAGGATGAGAAGGAGGATATAGGGACGATGAGGTGGAGGAGATGGAGGATGAGAAGGAGGATATAGGGAATAGGAGGACGATGAGGTGGAGGAGATGGAGGATGAGAAGGAGGATATAGGGACGATGAGGTGGAGGAGGTGGAGGATGAGAAGGAGGATATAGTGACGATGAGGTGGAGGGAGATGGAGGATGAGAAGGAGGATATAGGGCGATGAGGTGGAGGAGATGGAGGATGAGAAGGAGGATATAGGGACGATGAGGTGGAGGAGGTGGAAGATGAGAAGGAGGATATAGTGACGATGAGGTGGAGGAGATGGAGGATGAGAAGGAGGATATAGGGACGATGAGGTGGAGGAGGTGGAGGAGATGAGAAGGAGGATATAGGAACGATGAGGTGGAGGAGGTGGAGGATGAGAAGGAGGATATAGTGACGATGAGGTGGAGGAGATGGAGGATGAGAAGGAGGATATAGTGACGATGAGGTGGAGGAGATGGAAGATGAGAAGGAGGATATAGTGACGATGAGGTGGAGGAGATGGAGGATGAGAAGGAGGATATAGTGACGATGAGGTGGAGGAGGTGGAGGATGAGAAGGAGGATATAGTGACGATGAGGTGGAGGAGGTGGAGGATGAGAAGGAGGATATAGTGACGATGAGGTGGAGGAGATGGAGGATGAGAAGGAGGATATAGTGACGATGAGGTGGAGGAGAGGAAGATGAGAAGGAGGATATAGTGACGATGAGGTGGAGGAGATGGAGGATGAGAAGGAGGATATAGTGACGATGAGGTGGAGGAGATGGAGGATGAGAAGAAGGATATAGTGACGACGAGGTGAAGGAGATGAAGGATGAGAAGGAGGATATAGTGACGATGAGGTGGAGGAGATGGAGGATGAGAAGGAGGATATAGTGACGATGAGGTGGAGGAGATGGAGGATGAGAAGGAGGATATAGTGACGATGAGGGGAGGAGATGGAGGATGAGAAGGAGGATGAGAAGGAGGATATAGTGACGATGAGGTGGAGGAGATGGAGGATGAGAAGGAGGATATAGTGACGATGAGGTGGAGGAGATGGAGGATGAGAAGGAGGATATAGTGACGATGAGGTGGAGGAGATGGAGGATGAGAAGGAGGATGAGAAGGAGGATATAGTGACGATGAGGTGGAGGAGATGGAGGATGAGAATGAGGATATAGTGACGATGAGGTGGAGGAGATGGAGGATGAGAAGGAGGATATAATGACGATGAGGTGGAGGAGATGGAGGATGAGAAGGAGGATATAGTGACGATGAGGTGGAGGAGATGGAGGATGAGAAGGAGGATATAGTGACGATGAGGTGGAGGAGATGGAGGATGAGAAGGAGGATATAGTGACGATGAGGTGGAGGAGAGATGGAGGATGAGAAGGAGGATATAATGACGATGAGGTGGAGGAGATGGAGGATGAGAAGGAGGATATAGTGACGATGAGGTGGAGGAGATGGAGGATGAGAAGGAGGATATAGTGATGATGAGGTGGAGGAGATGGAGGATGAGAAGGAGGATATAATGACGATGAGGTGGAGGAGATGGAGGATGAGAAGGAGGATATAGTGACGATGAGGTGGAGGAGATGGAGGATGAGAAGGAGGATATAGGGACGATGAGGTGGAGGAGATGGAGGATGAGAAGGAGGATATAGTGACGATGAGGTGGAGGAGATGGAGGATGAGAAGGAGGATATAGTGACGATGAGGTGGAGGATGAGAAGGAGGATATAGTGACGATGAGGTGGAGGAGATGGAGGATGAGAAGAAATAAGGGGAAAAAAGATGAAGAGAAGGAGAATAACAAAAAGGTGAGGAAGAGAGGAATAAAAATTAGGAGAAGAATGAGGCGGAGAAGAGGAAGGAGGAGATGAATAAGAAGAACAGGGAGGAAGAGAAGAATGAATAGAAGAAGAGAGAGAGGAAGAAGGAGGAGGGGAAGAAAAGGAGAAGGTGGAGAAGAAGGATGCGGAGGGGGGAGAAGAAGGATGAGTAGGGGGAGGAGAAGAAGGATGAGGAGGGGAGGAGAAGAAGGATAAGGAGGGAGAGGAGAAGAAGGAGGAGGATGATTAGGTGCAGGAGAAGGAGAGGAATGTTCCTCAAAAGAGTGGGAAAAGTGTTTTTCTAATTTGCCATTTGACTTCTTTTTACTTTAATTTTCTTCCTCATTTACTTATAGCGTCGAGGGGAGAGGAATTTTGTCTCTTACTCTTATATTGTGACATTTCTAAATGTTTCTCTTATTCTGTTTATCCCTGTTTTTATTTTGCTGTTAATATGTGGGTGTGCTTAATTGTTCTTTGATGCGTGGCCAAACCATGTTATTCGTTTATCTATGTTTTATCTATACACACTAGAGCTTGATGGTTCATAACAATCTACAGCTGTCCATTTAGTTTCTACAGCAGGGTAATACCAATCTCCTTAGTTTCTACAGTTGAGTAGTACTTGTCTTATAGGTTTCTACAGTTGGTTGATACCTGTTCTCTTTGTTTCTACAGCTGAGTGATACCTGACCACTTAGTTTCTACAGCTGTGCAATACCTGACCACTTAGTTACTACAGTTGGTTGATACCTGTTCTCTTTGTTTCTACAGCTGTGCGATACTGACCACTTAGTTTCTACAGCTGTGAGATACCTGATCACTTAGTTTCTACAGCTGGGAGATACCTGATCACTTAGTTTCTACAGCTGAGTGATACCTGACCACTTAGTTTCTACAGCTGTGCGATACCTGACCACTTAGTTTCTACAGCTGTGCGATACCTGACCACTTAGTTTCTACAGCTGGGTGATACCTGACCACTTAGTTTCTACAGCTGGGTGATACCTGACCACTTAGTTTCTACAGCTGTGTGATACCTGATCACTTAGTTTCTACAGCTGGGTGATACCTGACCACTTAGTTTCTACAGATGGGTGATACCTGACCACTTAGTTTCTACAGCTGGGTGATACTTGATCACTTAGTTTTTACAGCTGTGTGATACCTGACCACTTAGTTTCTACAGCTGGGTGATACCTGATCACTTAGTTTCTACAGCTGGGTGATACCTGACCACTTAGTTTCTACAGCTGTGCGATACCTGACCACTTAGTTTCTACAATTGGGAGATATACCTGTCTTTTTAGTTGCTACAGTTGAGTGATCCCGTCGTCTTATTTCTCTACAGCTGGGTGATACATGTCTTCTTAGTTATCTCCAGCTGGGTGATACATGTCTTCTAGTTATCCCAGCTGGGTGATACATGTCTTCTTAGTTATCTCCAGCTGGGTGATCCGAATCGTTTTCTTAATTCACTATAGCTGAGTGACCCGGAACTGTTTTCTTAGTTCTCTACAGCTGGATGAATCCGAACTGTTTACTTAGTTCTCTACAGCTGGGTGAATCCGAACTGTTTACTTAGTTCTCTACAGCCGGGTGATCGCTAACTGTCTTTTTAATTCTCAATTGTAAGTTTTGTTTATCAAACAGTTTTCCCACGTCTGGTGCATTTAATATGAACTGTATTTATCTTATTTATCTTTTTAGTATCTAGTGTATCATTTTTAGTATCTAGTGTCCATGATTATCATTCATAGCACACCTTTGACATACGCTCCTATGGCTTCTCAATCTTCATTTACTCTCGATTCAATTCCAGGAACACTCGAAATAATTGTTTTTTCCCCTTATATGCCGGTGAAGTAAGGCCAAAAAATAATTTAGTCAAATGACAACTGCACTACGATAATTATTTCCAGCTCCTCTTTTAACCTATGAAAAACCCCATAAATAGGATAATTACATAATGGATACTTCTTTATTTAAAGAGAGATATTGGGTCATCGCCATCTCGATGTGAATTTGGGAAATAATGAAGTTAAATTATAATTACAAAGATAGAGATGGGAGTTGAGATGGACACAACCAGAAATGAGAAACTTAGTGGCGTGTAAGAAGACTTATTAACCAACACATAACTGGAGTCGCCAGTCGCTGGACACGGCGGGACTTGCTGAGGAGGGGATCTGAGCACCTATGGACATGTTCAGAGTGCAATGATGATGATCCGCAAATAACTCAATCTTCTTTCTCTGTTCACTGATACCTAAAAGGTGTCGTGGTTATATCATTTGTCGTTCTTGCTGCTCGAATTGTCTGAATTAGTGATTTTCCTTTGTTGTTACATGTCTCTGTCACTGCATCTATCCATCTTCTTCTGGGTCTTCCTCTTGGTCTTTTTCCATACATTCGTGAGAAGAACGCCCTTGATGGTGATTGGTGAGGATTCATTCTGACCAGGTGGCCAAACCATTGAAGTTGTTGCTCTATATATTCTTGGCAGGGTTTTGTTCCTTCAATTTTTCTTATGGTTTCATGTGGTATTCTATCTCTTCTTGTGTTGTTTGTTACTTTTTTCAAGCATCGCATCTCACATGTATTGATCTTTCTAAATGTGATTTAGAAAGGGCCCATGTTTGACTTTCAAAGCACAAAGTTGGTATGAAAATGCTATTATCATTTGTTGTTTAGCTGGCAAAGAAATGTTTGGATGTCTTAGCAATGGCGAAAGCTGGTATGTGACAGCATTTGCTTTTTGTATTCTCATGTCAATTTCTCTGTCTAGTTTTCCATCTTTTGTGAACATTGTGCCCAAATACTTTAATTCTTCTACTTGTTTTATTTCTTTATCTGTGATCTTAATGTTTAATGGGGGCCTTATATTTTCTTATTCTTATAGCCTCTGTTTTTGCTGCGTTAATTTTCATACAGTAGTTTGTGCAGCTTTTATCTAGAGATGTTAAATGCTGCTGTAGCAGGTTTTCAGCCACATATATTAGGCATTGGTCATCTGCGAAGAGTAGCTCATTGATGTTGGAGTTTTCAACCTCTATGTTATTATTTGATTTGTCCTTGTTGTTGGTTGTTTCCTGATTTATTTTGTCCATATATATGATGAAGAGGAGTGGTGAGAGGACACATCCTTGTCTTACACCTGTTGTAACCTGAAACCATTCTGACAGACCTTCCGATGTTCTAACGGCACTTTGACTGTTTTTATATAATGCCATTATATTATCTAGTAGTTGTCCTGCTACCCCGTAGGTTTCAAGAGTTTGACAAAGTTTGTTCCTGTCCACACGATCAAACGCTTTTTCCTGATCTATAAACACTATATTTAGGTTTCTGTCATATTCTATTGTTTTTTCACATAGTTGTCCCAATGTAAATATAGCATCAGTACAGCTTTTGCCTTTCTGAATCCGAATTGATTATTACTTAATTGAGGTTCTATTATGTATCTTTCTCTCCTCTCCAATATTTTAGCAAACATTTTACCAACTTGACTCAATAGGGATATTCCTCTAATAACTCAATATAATTACAAAACTACTGTTTTAAAGCGTGGCTCGAGTATGATAACACTATATGTAGGGAAAAAAAACAATGTCTTGTTTTATCAGTGAGCCACTGGGATTGTCAACAATCAAACATTCATAAATATGACGAAAGGGATAGAACAACAATGGTGTCTTCACATGTGCAAACAAAACTCATGCGCTAACTAATCATCAAATATATGCTCCTACATTAACACTCCTACATGTGTACTCTATGTCTGCTTGAAGAGCGATGAGAATATACCTAAATGTTACAGTAGAGATCAAAATATTACATTAGAGGTAGAGATGAAAATGTTACAGCTGAAAGAAAAATGTTACAATTGAGATGCAAATGTTACAGTAGAGATAAAAAATGTTAAAGTTGAGAAAAAAATATTACAGTTGAGATACAAATGTTACAGTAGAGATAAAAATGTTACAATTAAGAACAAATGTTACAGTTAAGATAAAAATGTTACAGTTGAGATCAAAATGTTACAGTTGAGATAAAAGGAGCAAAAAAACAGTAGAAATGTATCTGCCCAAAAATATCTGAACAAACTCTCGTGAATACGCCACAAAACCAGAGAATTGTGGAAATTAAAACCAAACATGATTTTGTCAGCTATGAAACAGATGATCTATATATTTCCTTCTTGCAAACCAGGAAAGCCACTAGACAATTCCATGGCAAACATGCAAATCTTGCACACCAAGAAAATAGAATATTGCAGGAGGGGATGCAAGAATTTTAGGAAAATCTCCCAGAAATAAAACAAAAATGGATCGTCTGATACATCTTATTGTAGGAGTGGATTGTAGAAATGTCATTGCTATAGCATCTTTATTTACATGGACATGTTCTTATCGGCAGTTTCAATATGGCATTTTTAAACAAATAGAAAGCATCACATGTTATCAGTCCGTTTATATTTTTTCGTTTGGTTTATTTTCTCTGACATTAGATTTATCGAACGAATCATCGTCATCATGTGCCGTACTGCTTGTCGTAGGTGATATATGTCCTTTCATCGGTTTTTTTTTTTGTCTTGTCGTAGGTGATATATGTCCTTTCATCGGTTTTTTTTTGTCTTGTCGTAGGTGATATATGTCCTATCATCGGTTTTTTTTGTCTTGTCGTAGGTGATATATGTCCTTTCATCGGTTTTTTTGTTGTCTTGTCGTAGTGACGAACGTCTAGGCTGAAACATTTATAATTGTGTCCTGTATTCTGTTCAGCAACGCTACTATCATCATCATCATCATCATCAAGTACAGTGTCTGCTGGCGTAGATGAACATGTCTCTCCACAACATTCGATCTCGACAGCTATTTATCATTTCTGCTGTTGATCTTCTGCCAAGCCATTCTCTTAGGCTGTCTGATATCTTTTCTATTTGCTTCCCTCTATCTCTACGTCCCTGAATTGTCCAAGTTGTTACAATACATTCCAGCAGTTTCCTTATCATTACATCGCCAAAATATGACGATGTTTCTCCCTAATATTGGATATTAGCTCTCTTTTTGCTTTGGCCTCTTTTAAAACGTTTTCATTACTCTTCTTAGCTGTTCAGGGTTTTAACAACTTTGTACACTAATCTGCTATATGATTTTATATTTATTTGTTTCTATCTTTACGTCGGCCTCGCACGATATTATTTATTTGTGTCTATACCAAAAGAAGTTCATTAACAAACTATGAAGGAATAATAAACATAATCGTTATTTACTCATAAAATAATGAATCCAGTGAGACGGAGTTCGTGCACTGAGCTGGATCTTTTTGTGTATCCACGAAGGAAACTGTAAGTGAAACCTGTTCGACGATAGTTACTTCGTGAACTTTTTAAAACAAAACTGACCAAGACCTCCACTTCCATGCTGTTGTACAGGAATCAGATAGAGTGTGACTGAATTCATTGTTTTGGATATATAACCGCATTTTATAATAATCAGATAGAGTGTGACTGAATTCATTGTTTTGGATATATAACCGCATTTTATAATAATCAGATAGAGTGTGACTGAATTCATTGTTTTGGATATATAACCGCATTTTATAATAATCAGATATACAGGTAAACAACATAATTCAGTCACAACTAGAGTAAGAGATAACGTAAATATAGTAGGCGCTAGTGCCCATATTTCGTCACGTTCGGTGCAACTTTAATGTGGTCAGCACTACGCCAGCCACTAACCGTTTGTTCGTACCGGAGTAACCGCAGTGGGATCATTCCCATATTCGTTCCCTCACCCGTTCCAGCAACCATCGCAGTACACGTCTAGTGATTGTTTCTGTCCTTCATTGATTGGACGAGATGCGTTCCCTTCCGCTGAGTATGCTTTTCCTGCTGTCACCCGTCCTCGCACCCCGTCCCATCATTCCTCAGACATGTATGTTATCCTCCACGCCATTGTCACCTTCCTATAAACGTTGATCTTTAGCGGCCTTTACGACATGTTTTCCCCCCAATTCTAACGCCTCTTGCACTCTCACCAGTCACGTATGTCTTCCTCCCCTCTCCCCCATCCCCCCCCCCCCCCCCCAAAGAGAAATTCAGCTACCAATTTAATGCCAAAATAATCTGGAAGTAGTCAAACCAGATCAAACCTCGTGTCCATCTCAGATCTCGTCAGACCCTGCCTCTAATTAAGACTATCGAGACTTCGCCAACATTTACACAGCAGAAGGAAAATCAAATGTATAAAAAAATCACACATTGCTTCCACGTCAAAACTAAATCATGAAAGGTGGGGAAAAAAATCACAAATCAACTGTAGGATTTTGTCTGAGAAATAAGTTTAAGAAAATGATAGCAGATATTTATTTGTAGAAAGACAGAACAAACAAATCGGGTCACGACATGAAAGGTGTTTGTTGTGTGAGCATGTTCGTGTGAGATATTAAAAGCCAGTCTAAATAACTTGGATTGCTGCAGCCCTGTCTGCGTGTCGCGTCATCATTTCTTGCGTGCTTTCAGCCAGCGATGATTACTTGTAGCAGAAAATACCCCCACAAGATTGAAGGTACATCATAAAGGAAGTTCTAGATCGTAAGAAGCTTAGCACTTTTATTTAATGCATTGTGTTCAAGGGGATGATTGGAACCAACTTGCGTTCGTTGCTTTATGACTGATGTGAATGATGCTTGCTTGTACATATCTGTGAATGTCAGGATTAGCAGCCAGCAAAGAGTTCCGATCGCAGTTTGATCCTGGCACGGATACAAGCAAGCAATCATACAATTGTTTCCGGTCTTACCCGCTTACCTCACATCCACATACAGTCATTATAACCTACCACATTTGCTTAGTTTTCGTTTCATGTAAAAGTAACCATATTTGCTTTATATATATATATATATATATATATATATATATATATATATATATATATATATATATATTTAAAATATTTTATATGTGGAACGTTGAGCCAGAACGCGAGTGGCCGTATCGACAACTCGTCGCATTCCAAACCTAAAGAGCATGGGTTCGAATCATGGTAGGGTCCATAATTGTTCTACCGGAGTTTAAAAAAATAAAACTCAGGCCAGAACACCTCGTGGCGACTGCACTGGACAAGTGTAGTTTGCTCTCCTGTCCTACACCCTCCCCCCACCCCAGCAGACCCTAGAAATGAGATAATGCCGTAAAGATTTCTATATTTTTGTCTATGACAAAGTTTCACTATCCAATGAGACAAAGTATTAAAATGCCATGTAAAAATACAAGTCAAGAGCCCCGTCACGCCAAGTGTTGTATAGGAAACAATTTGGTGTTAGGGACCATAATTTTTACAGACCTTCGGCACATGATTGTTGGGGTAATGTGGTCGGTATTACGCTCGTGCCGGTTTACTTTCCCAGAAAAAAATCCGGTACCCATTTAAGGCTGGGTGAACCTGGAAGTCGTCGATTAGGATCGAACTCGACCTCTTGTCTTGTTTAGTCCAATTCACTAACCACTGAGCTAACGCGGCTCCAAAATGTAATTTGAATAAACAAAATTATTAAACATTTATATATTGTTTTTATTTATACGGTTTTAGTTTAACTAAAACATTATTACGTATGTCGTTTTAGCATTTGAAGAAGACAATTTGACCGTAACAAGTATGCATTATCTCTGCCCAACTCATGTAGTCATCATTACTTTTTATATAACTTACTAGTACATGATTAACTTCAGCAACATCTTTACTTTTTCTCAGAAGGAATAGTCTTCTTCTCTTTGTCCGACTAATACATAGCTAACCTCTAGCTATTGAGCCGAATCGTTGGTTGGGGTCATCTTCATTGAACCTATCTGGTTTTAATTCAATATTATGAAATATACAAACCACATTCTTTACTATTTTGTATAGATTTCCGCTTCTTATTCTTCCTCTTTTTCCTTCTTCCTTTTCTTATTCTCACTTCTTCTGCTCTTCCCTTCACTTCGTCTGCTTCATCTTCTCCTCCTCTCCTTCGTTTGCCCTTCACACTTGAATTAGCAGATTCCGTTTTATTGTCGTTTATACCTTGAGGTCAGTAAATTCGGCCTATTTGTTAGAAATGTGTTCCGTAGGGGTAAGATATCAAACGCCTCTTGACATGAACCATGAATGAGTAAACCCCAGAGTCTTCATGATACAAACAACAAAATCGCCACTTCTGGGAACTGATTTTGAATCCTTCTTATCCTGGACAAGCACATTAGCCACTCAGCCACCGTGTCTGCAGCACAACGACAATGGCCAATTTCCATTTTAGAAATGGATATTAATTAAACGACATATCTCGTATATTTATATTTTATTTATCAACATAGAATTAAAAACAAGCAGCAAGTGAGTTATGAAGTTTAGTGACCGCTAAAGAGCTAAATATTAACGGAACGCGTTTCGACAGAAAAGCTCTTGTATGTACATAATTATGTTTTTGGAGGGTTCTTTCTTCCCCAGTAGTTCACAACGTGTTTACTGTAGCCTAAGATAACGATGACTCATGATTATATAAAGAAGTTACAACGGTGATTTTCTGTTGCCTTCCGTCGGTTTGTTTACGGCTGGCTCCGCTAGCCTTTGACTAAAAAGTCTCACCCACAAGCAAATGCAGTTGTTTTACTTTAGGGTACCCTCCCTTAGCCTTTTGCTCTCCTGAGCATACCTGCAAGGCAGCAGGGCATTCGCAGGTTGTACTGTCTACTGTATACCTTAGTAGACAAAATTACATGATTCAGCGGAACAACATTAAAACAGGTAAATGAATTTATTTATCTAGGAACAAAGTTAACCTCAGATGGTAGATGTTCAACAGAGGTGAGGTGGCAGAATGGCTCTGGCAAAAGCAACTTTCCCAAAAAATTACGAAGATACTGGGCAATCCATTTTTGACAATAGAAACAATAACAAGAGTTCTTAAATTGTATGTTGAACCAGTCTCAACATAAGCATCTGAATCATGGACACTAGGACAACAGACAAGAAAATCACTGGACGCTGTTGAAATATGGTTCTACCTAATAATGTTGAGAATACCATGGACAGCTAAGAAGAGTAATGAAAATGTTCTAAATGAGGCCGGCCCAAGGAAATATAGAGCTAAAATCAAATATTAGGAAGAAACAATAATTTCTTGGCCATATAATGAGAAAGGAACAACTGGATTATATAGTGACAACTGGGAAAGTTGAGGGAGGAAGAGATAGAGGGAAGCAAAAAGGAAAGATATCAGACAGCTTAAGAGAATGGTTTGGCAGGAGGTCATCAACAGAAATATAAATAGCTGCCGAGATCGAAAGTTGTGTATAGACATGATCACCTACGTCAGCAGGCATGGTACTTGATGATGACGTTGATGATGAGTTCACTTACTTTTCATTTTCAATATTTATTTCTCTTATTTAAATGAACTGGTCAGACATGAGTGCTGTCTTGATTACAATTGTCTCCAGTTCTAAGACAAGTGTCAATTTGCATTCTCCAACGATTTTAACTTTCTATGTGTGTCACTGACTGACACGAGAAAACTGCGACGTTCAGAACGCACACAATCACATAGCAGGTCTCAGGTTACACCAGAAATACATCTACGTGCTGGCGCTGTTACTATGTTGGACGCAGCAAAGTGGCTTGCTTCATAATTGAAATATACGGAGTATGCCCTGGCAGTTCTTACAGTCAGTAAGACGCAAATTGACAAGCTGGGGAAAATACAGAATGAAGCTATGCGCATTATCTTGGAGTGTACGAGGGACACTCTATGTGTACAAATACGTATCTTCTCGAATTCCCAACCATGGATGATAGAGTAGGATCAGATCTTGAGGGCACGAGTATACCTGAAGATAAGTGCAGATAAAGAGCACCATTCCATCATGAGCTCAACACAGGGAAAGGTGTCCTGCTAAAAAGAGGCAAATCATGGGTGGTCCGAGCAGATGATGTCATCAAACAGGTATGTGGGGCTTACCAATATCAACGCTGGCGAGGAGTGGATACCGGTGCCTACGTCATTCAGGTGCATTCTCGTGAATTGTCACACTCTACAGGAAATGTAGGGAACAGGACTCAGTCGTGGTCAATGTGGAGGTCAATGGTTTCATCTGGAATAACACCGATGAGACAGAGACGGATCTGTAATACGAGACTAACGGAGTGCATGTGCATTTACAGCAGGCTTAGCAGGCAGATTAGTCAAGGAGGACAGTGGTGCATACGTTATGACCACGAGTAGCATGACGGTGGAGGTGATGGCAGTGACCAAGGCATTCATCTGGCTAGACACACAAGACTACACCCACGTCTGTATACTGAATGATTCGATGAGCATGATAAGACAAGTGGAGGCGGGATCTCCCGTATGCAATGGGTAGAGTCATTGCAGGAGTCAAAAATACGTAAGGTCACCTTTGTCTACGTCCTGGACATACGGGAGTACGGGGAAATGAAAGAGCGGATATGTTAGCTAGCTGCACTATTGTTGAAGACGGTAAACCAATAGATCGGGCGGACATCATCAGTGCCCACCGGTAAGTGGGAAGGACACAGGACTTCGACAACCATGAGTCTACGTCACTCCTTCGGATGAAAGAGATGGGAGTTAAGATGGGCACAGCCAGAAACGAGAAAACTTAGTGGGCGTGTAAGAAGCCCAACAAAGAACTGGAGTCATCAGTCGCTGGACACTTCGAGACTTGCTGAGGAGGGGATCTGAGCACCTATGGACATGTTCGGAGTGCAATGATGATAACTCGCTAATAACACAATACTTCAGTAACGGATTGAGGGTCCTCTACTCACAAATAGCGTCCTAGACTGGTCTTTTGTGCTGAATGTGAGAACACTAATTTAGTAGCAAATGAACGGTGAGATTTGGTAACAACAATAGTTAATGTTTAGTTTTATTTGCGTTCGTCCAACAGCAGTTCTAAGCATTGTCTTCATTTTAAAATACGATAAGTTTGTGTGGACGTAATGGACTGTAATTTATAAAAGTGAAAAAAAGCAACAAGAAAGGTCTTATTCTGAATAGTAAGAAAACAGAAGAATAATGGTCATATCGAAGAAAAAATCATCACCATTATGCAGCATAAAAATAAACAGAACAAATCTAAACAAGTGCAACGCGTCAAATACTTGGGCACAATAATAACATCAGATGGAAGATGCACCACAGAAATAAAAATCAGACTAGCTCAGGCCACATTAGCATTTAAAACAATGAAAAACATCATTTGCAAAAGTCTATGCCAATAGAAGTGAGAAAGAGAGTTCATCGGTGCTATATAGAACCAATTCTGGCCTGTGGAAACGAATTAAGGAAAGTAGACAAACAAATGAAAGGACGATTAAAGGTCACAGAGATGGATTTCTGAGAAGAATGTTGAAAGTTCCCTGAGCAACTACAAAGACCAACATAGACATTCTCAATGAGGCCAGCACAAAAAGGGAGATCTTAAAAAACATCAGAAAGAAACAATCAACATTTTTCGGGCACATGGGAATAGGAAACTTGGAATACTTGGTTACATCTGGCAATTTGCAGGGAAAGAGAGATCGCGGACGACAAAGAGAGAAGATATTAGATAGCTTGTTGTCATTGTTTGTAACAACAGAATTAATACTATGCACTGTGGTTAGAAGATTGTGGAAGGACACGATCGCCAACACCAACCGGTATGGTACATGGCGATGATATGTGAATGCATATCGACTCAAGACATCCGACTTCATTAAGATACTTTTGGGTTCCGGGTTACCTCTTCCCTCTTCGATCCCTAATCTTCTTCTCTTGATCAAATAAACAAGAAGATCGTTGGGCTATGGGGTATCTCTGACAGCTTTATTTAACCTTCTTAATTTCTGACGAATTTCAGTAATTCAAAAAAGCAAAGTCGGGACCGTCCATTGTTTGATGGTACCTCTCATCTCGTTCCAGTCAGTTCCTTGCGGACTGGACTTTGCTGTCGGGCGATCACAATAAACGTGGTTAACCCGTTTCATTTCGCGCTTCTTGACTATAGTCCAACAATCATCACCTACTTCCATCAGCTTAATCAGATTAATTTGTCCGTTATCGGAATCACCAGGGGGGGTGTTGGTATTGATCACGTTTGGTGATGACGATCGGAACAACAAATGTCAATGGAGCAGAAATATCTGAATATTTGGATACTTCTAATTTGTCAGCATTGTGGGGTTTAGGCCACATCAAAGGTGGGGTATTAGCGGAGCTGAATGGAGCTTAAGTTAGGAGTCGTAACGTGACTTGCGGACACAACATGATATTTGACTTTTATCTTGTAAACACGAGGCTATGAAACAGATCGTTGTAAATTAATTCTCGATTTCATGAGTTTTGAAACAATTGTAAAGCAATTAGAAACCGTTGAATTACGAGGTTGGTGAGAAATTAGAAATACTAACTAAATGCCTGAATTCGTGTTTGAATTTGATAATAGGGTTAATGGATGTAACTTTTTCCCTTGTAAATGAAGACATTAATGTTATTTCCCTGTCGCAAATAATTGCTCATCTTCACCATCTTTTTTTAAAAGAACGGTAAATTGATGTTGATGCGGTGTACTTCAAGCAAGACGTTTTTGGCGGACACATCTGACGGGTTGTCTTCTTCTCGATCTCCACGTGCTTGGTCAGGTTAGTTAGCCTGCTATCAGATACACGCCCGCAGATACATTACAATGGTTTAATTTATCTGAATTTGGCATAGGAGTATTCTGTCTCTCCTCATACACATTTTCCTCTCTTCCTCTTTCCTAAAAATAATCGGTACGCCTCTTTAACTGTAACGCCCTCAAACAGAACACAATACAGCCTCTGTCACACACAGAACATTCGTTATGCTTCTTCATACATGTCTCACAGTTCTTTTACTGTTCCGACAAAATGGTAAAAATTTGTAAAGAATTGTTGACGTCACAAACTTTTCAGAAGCTGCCAGTTATTCCTGGGCAACGTAATCACAGGTCACAAGATAAATCATTGTATTTATTTATTTTTAAACATATCTTTAAAAATATAAATATAGTGAACTAGAAAAGGGACATGAAATCACTCAGGCTCTCACACAACGTGGGAGTATGGCAAAGACATACATAATGCTTAACTGGCCTTTAATCTATAACGAATGTATGCAAATTGATGATTTCAATTGTCTTTTGTTTGTTTACTAGCAGTATCTCGTGCAGGTTGTCGTTCTAACTTTCTAATTGATTAAGTCTAACAAATTATTGCAGTCTCAAAACTTCGTCATCCCAGATATTAGGGTAGAATTTAAGCATTTGACCAATCAATCGTTGAGTACCTTCAAAACATTGCCTTTGTATTTACGCAATATATCGAACACAGGTACGCCAAAGATAAGGAACACAGATACGCCCAGAACCAGCTTGTCGACTCTTTTATTGATACTGCTCACAGCTCGACCTTGACAGTATTATATAATAATAATAATAGTACCTGCATTATTTAGTTATCAGTGATATCATGTCTTTACAGTTAGTCTACGTGATAAGAAAATGTTTCTGTGGGTAGGTGAAGTAATACATTCAGATATAAACTGGTCAAAGAAAGTAAATTCAAAGTCCAGATGTCAAGGGAAACTGGTTAATCGATTCAATGGTATTTGACAAAGACAAATGTAACCAGATGTCGTATACAGTGTTTGATCTGTTGCAAGGAGAGGAGAAACATTTTAGGGGTTAGTCAAAAACTCTCGACCTTAATATATACCGGTACATGTATGTATATAAACATATACACACATACATACATACATATATATATATATATATACATATATACATATATACATATATACATATATCATCATCATCAAGTACCATGTCTGCTGGCGTAGATGATCATGTCTCTCCACAACTTTCGATCTCGACAGTTATTTATCATTTCTGTTGTTGACTTTCTGCCAAGCCATTCTCTTAAGCTGTCTGGTATCTTTTCTCTTTGCCTCCCTCTATCTTTTAATTTTCACAGTTGTCACAATATATTCCAGCTGTTTCCTTCTCATTGCATGGCCAAAAGAATGATGATTGTTTCTTCCTAATATTGGAAATTAACTATCTTTTTGCTCTGGCCTCTTTCAGAACGTTTGGATTATTCTTCTTAGCTGTCCTTGGTATTCTCAATATTCGTATGTATATACACACAATGAAACCAAATAGATAATGAAATACGCAATATGTGCAAAAGGGCAAAATAGACTGCTCAACCAAAGATTTATAGAAATCGAAACTATTCAATATATACAAGATTCAAGGGGGTTGCACAAAGAAATAAGGAGAATGGTACTAAAAATAAACAGTCGCAGAAAGTGGATGTATTGCAAAACATGCTTTCTATTAGATCACCATAACAATGAAAATACCGTATGCTTTCTATTAAGATCACCATAACAATGAAAATACCGTATGCTTTCTATTAAGATCACCATAACAATGAAAATACCGTATGCTTTCTATTGCGATCACCACAAACCGGGAATTTTTTTTTCCTAATACGATTACCATAACAAGGAAACTACCTTACGCTGTCTAGTACGATCACCACAAAAAGGAAAAGACCTTACGCTGTCTAGTACGATCACCATAACAAGGAAAAGACCTTACGCTGTCTAGTACGATCACCATAACAAGGAAAAGACCTTACGCTGTCTAGTACGATCACCATAACAAGGAAAAGACCTTACGCTGTCTAGTACGATCACCATAACAAGGAAAAGACCTTACGCTGTCTAGTACGATCACCATAACAAGGAAAAGACCTTACGCTGTCTAGTACGATCACCATAACAAGGAAAAGACCTTACGCTGTCTAGTACGATCACCATAACAAGGAAAAGACCTTACGCAGTCTAGTACGATCACCATAACAAGGAAAAGACCTTACGCTGTCTAGTACGATCACCATAACAAGGAAAAGACCTTACGCTGTCTAGTACGATCACCATAACAAGGAAAAGGCCGTACGCTGTCTAGTACGATCCCCATAACAAGGAAAAGACCTTACGCTGTCTAGTACGATCACCATAACAAGGAAAAGGCCTTATACTTTTAAACTTTCACCATCCTGAATTGATAATTCGGGCTCCAAACACGGAGGACATGTTTTCGAATCACGGAGGGGTAATTTTTTTTTTTTTTCAATCAGGGTTAAAATAAAATCTCTGACCCGAACAACTCGTTGCGATTTCACTGTAGATGCGGGATTTATTCTCTGGTCTTATATGTCTCCTCTGATCCTATAATCCTTCTCTGGTCTTATATGTCTCCTCTGATCCTATAAGCCTTCTCTGGTGTTATATGCCTCCTCTGATCCTATAAGCCTTCTCTGGTCTTATATGTCTCCTCTGATCCTATAAGCCTTCTCTGGTCTTATATGTCTCCTCTGATCCTATAAGCCTTCTCTGGTCTTATATGTCTCCTCTGATCCTATAAGCCTTCTCTGGTCTTATATGTCTCCTCTGATCCTATAAGCCTTCTCTGGTCGTATATGTCTCCTCTGATCCTATAAGTCTTCTCTGGTCTTATATGCCTCCTCTGATCCTATAAGCCTTCTCTGGTCTTATATGTCTCCTCTGATCCTATAAGCCTTCTCTGGTCTTATATGTCTCCTCTGATCCTATAAGCCTTCTCTGGTCTTATATGTCTCCTCTGATCCTATAAGCCTTCTCTCGTCTTATATGCCTCCTCTGATCCTATAAGCCTTCTCTGGTCTTATATGTCTCCTCTGATCCTATAAGCCTTCTCTGGTCTTATATGTCTCCTCTGATCCTATAAGCCTTCTCTGGTCTTATATGTCTCCTCTGATCCTATAAGCCTTCTCTCGTCGATATGTCTCCTCTGATCCTATAAGCCTTCTCTCGTCTTATATGTCTCCTCTGATCCTATAAGCCTTCTCTGGTCTTATATGTCTCCTCTGATCCTATAAGCCTTCTCTGGTCTTATATGTCTCCTCTGATCCTATAAGCCTTCTCTGGTCTTATATGTCTCCTCTGATCCTATAAGCCTTCTCTCGTCTTATATGTCTCCTCTGATCCTATAAGCCTACTCTGGTCCTACGAGTCTCCTCTGGTTCTATAAGTCTCCACGACAGATCCCTGAAATGGGATAATGCTGTAACAATGTATCATATATATATATATTATATATGTGATAGGCACGCCTTCATCGTAACAATAAAGAGCTTACTGTATAGTCTATCACTTTAATATTTTGTACTATTACGACACGCCAATATAAATATAGGAAAATAAACATAAAATGGTTTTTTTTTAGCAGCTAAACTAACAGAAAGAAATAGAAAAAAAACAATAAGTAGCGGCAATGTATACAATGAGTTAAGCACAGATGTCAAATATAATCAATATAAAATACTTTACAGGGCAGCGTGTATAGCTGTAGAAAACAAAGAAAAGAAAAACACAAAATAGAAATACAAATATACTCAATATCTTTGAGAAACATTATATTCCAAATGTACAAATACTGAAACTTGAGATTGATCTACATAAGTAAAATCTGTTTCAACAGCTTGAGAAACACTGTGCTTTTCTCGAACTCTCTCCAAAAATTGGGAAAAAAAAAAAACAACATTGCAAGCAACACCGTTTACGTGATCAAGGTACACAACTGTTTGCTTCATTCATAAAGTGACATTATAGTTCTAATCTTGGATATGTTGTTGAACGATGAGTGAATGGGGCCTGAGTCTTTCGTATTTTCTTAATTTTTTAAATGTAGATTTAGAAAAGTGAATTCATGTTGCGACACAACACAAACAATAATTTATTTCTAGTTTAATAAATTTGTATAGAAGTATATTTTAATGACATAATTCATACAACCAGACGCTTCTTTTTTTTCAATTGACAGATTTCACAATTTCTAGTGTGCATTATTGAATTGTTAACCACATGTGTTCTCAAAATGTAAGTATAACCACATCTAATTAACTTGAATGCACGAATGTAGACGTTAACTATTTTATATTTCTGAAAGTAAAGAAATGAATAAAATTATTTAGAATATATTTGTCGCTGTGAGTAGAGTTTGAGAAATGCTGCAGCTATCATGCGGCGCAGTGAAACAAAAAAAAAAAACACACACACACACAGATACACGCATAGTGTTTTTCTAGGTTTAAAGTGTCACAACTTGAGAAACAGAGTCCCTCTTGGTCCTATTTTCTGTAACTTTAGAAACAGCGTCCCTCTTGGTCCTATTTTCTGTAACTTGAGAAACAGCGTCCCTCTTGGTTCTAGTCTCGGTAACTTGAGAAACAGCGTCCCTCTTGGTCCTATCTTCTGTAACTTGAGAAACAGCGTCCCTCTTGTCCTATTTTCTGTAACTTGAGAAACATCGTCCTTCTTGGTCCTATTTTCCATAACTAAGAAACATAGTTCTTCTTGGTTCTATTTTCCATAACTTGAGAAATATCGTATTTCTTGCTCCTATTTTCCATAACTTAAGAAACATCGTTCCTCTTGGTCCTATTTTCCATAACTTAAGAAACATCGTCCTTCTTGGTTCTATTTTCCATAAATTGAGAAACATCGTATTTCTTGCTCCTATTTTCCATAACTTAAGAAGCATCGTCCTTCTTGGTTCTATTTTCCATAACTTGAGAAACATCGTATTTTTGCTCCTATTTCCGTAACTTGAGAAACATCGTCCCTCTTGGTCCTATTTTTCCATAACTTAAGAAACATCGTCCCTCTTGGTACTATTTTCCATAACTTAAGAAACATCGTATTTCTTAGTCCTATTTTTCATAACATGGGAAACATCGTCCCTCTTGGTCCTATTTCCATAACTTAAGAAACATCGTCCCTCTTAGTCCTATTTTCCATAACTTAAGAAACATCGTCCCTCTTAGTCCTATTTTCCATAACTTGAGAAACAGCGTCCCTCTTGGTCCTATTTTCTGTAGCTTAAGAAACATCGTCCCTTTTGGTACTATTTTGCATAACTTGAGAAACATCGTATTTCTTGGTCCTATTTTCCGTAACATGATAAACAAAATCGTCATAAATCCCCTCACCACAGGCTCTTTATTTGTTTATCCTTGAAGTTGTTTAAAAAGAAATTTCTCCTCCAGTCCTGGCAATCATCTCTACTCCCTTTCTGTAATCTCCCAGTTTATTTGTGTTGGCTCAGGCAGTTTTTCTATAGCCTATTCAAGTAAACACCTCCATCTTTGTATCTGTAGCCCAACTCACGAGTTCTGTTGTTTTCGTTTGGATGGTTTCTACTGAGGTGTTGTCTTTGCGTCTGTTAACGGTAGAAATGTTTTATTTTTTTTAAATTGAGATACTATCTTATACAACAAAAGGAAATGTTTAGGCATAGTATCTCAAACATTTGACCTTGCAAAGATCATTCTGCTGAAAAAAAATAAAAACTGTGAAAGGAGTGAGAAGGAGTGACAAAGAGAGAAATAGAAGGGAAGATAGCTTCAAAGAATGGTGAAACTCGACTTTCCACAGCTCCAAGGAATGACCGAAGAGAGTACTGCAGAAGATTGAAAAATTATATTAGCAGTTCTAAAACGATCCCTAAAGTTGTTGGGCGAATAAGAAAATGAAGAAATTACAATGGAGTAAATGGACTAGCTTCTTGGGAGCCGCGATAGCTCAGTGGTAAGTGAACTGGACTACAAAGGACAAGAGGTAGGGTTCGATCCCACCGACGACTCCAGTTCACCCAGCCTTTAATGGGTACCTGATTTTTTCTGGGAAAGTAAAGCGGCACGGGCGTAATACCGACCACATTACCCCAAAAATCATATGCCGAAGGTCTGTAAAATGAATGGTCACTTAACACCATATTTCCCTATACGCCACTTGGCGTGATGGGGGTACTTTACTTTTTACTTTACAATACATCGGATCTCACTAACCAGAAGCCAGGAAAGTGTAAAGCCACGAAGAAAGCACGGATTCCAATTATTAACAATTCCCACTGTCTGTGGTGGGGATTGAAATCGGGACTTTCTTGAAAAAAGGCGGACGTCTTACATCCTGACCACTCTAGCTCGAAAATACTGTGCTTTTGCACAATTTATGTTAGTCTCTTATCTCAGGCTTTCACTCTAATAATTATTTGTTTATTTATTATAATCATGTTCAGACATCTCCGCCGCCGCCTTGCTCCTCCAGCCTGAATTAGAAGCAACTGTTGCAAGTATCAGGATTTATACAGCAGAGTTTTAGTGATATCTGTTGTGTATCTTTCAATACGTTATTTTATCTATGATGCTATCATTAGCCATTCTGTAGTTTGCCAAAACACTATTTTCCTTTCGCTAGACTGAACCGAAATTACTTCAAAGACTGCCGGATGTAATCGTAAGGAAACCACTGGGGTGAAAGGAAAATGTAAAAGTTAGGAATGCTGACAGTTTTGTCTCCATCACTTTATGATGCATACATTTAATAAGAGAAGGGACAACATGTAAAGCGCACTCGTCACATATTTTAATGCATGGGAATATTGTGTAAGTGTAATTTCTTTCTTTCATGATCAACAAATTTACGTCCGTGTTCCAGAGGACGACTGATTGTGAGACCGCAACGACGTATTTTGTGTGTGTTTGTGATGCTGTAAAGAAACTGTCACATTATAATTTGCTTACCTCGATTCTAACACATACTGAAGGAGGTCAAAAAGTAATGCACACCAATGTTTTTCTCGGCTAATAATAAAGATAGGAATATGAAATTTTGCACACTTGGAATATGACATGTTCCAATTATGTGCACCAAATTGCACAGCATTCTGATAAATATTACGCAATCTATGAACCGTAAAATGGAGCTTGTCAACAATGTCCGTTACAAACAGCGAATTGTCATAGAATTTCTGGTTGCGGAAAAAGAAACTGTGGCAAACATTCATAACACTGTGTGCAGTGTACTAATGTTCTGCAGTCGATAGGAGCACAGTTAGTCGCTGGGTTCAGATAATTAAAGCTGCAGAAAGTGTACGAGTGGAGCTGCATGATTTACCGCGTTCTGGACGTGTTGCCTCGGCTACCAGCACAGACATGTTAAACCGGGCTGATGCCATTATTCGTAAGGATAGGCGTATCACTAGTCAGCAATTGCATTGTAGCTTACAGTCAGCAAGGGAAGTGCAATCGCAATTTTAAAACTCTCGGATATTCAAAGATTTGCGTTCGATGGGTTCCTCGGTGCCTAACAAATGATCACAGAGTTCAAAGGAAAACATTCTGTTCTGAATTTGGAGCGTTTCGGTGTTGAAGGAGAAATGTTTTTGTCAAAATTGTTACCGGTGACGAAACGTGGGCACATTATTATGAGCCTGAAACAAAAATGCATTTAATGAAATGGCATCATCCGCAGTCACCAAAAAGAAAAAATTCAAAACATCTCCATCAGCCGGAAAGGTGATGGTCACTGTCTTCTGGGACATTGATGGTGTGATTCTTGTTGATGTAATGACAAGAGGTGAGACAATCAACTCGACAGCTTACATCAATACACTGACAAAACTCAAAAATCGGTTCCACAGAGTTCGGCCTAATAAGCCATCTGCAGATTGTTGCTTCAACATGACAATGCACGCCCTCACACAAGTCTGGTAACACGGGAAGCAATCAACAAATTTGGTTGGACTGTACTGCCCCATCCTCCTTACAGCCCTGATCTGCTTCCTCAGATTTTCATCTGTTTGGACCACTCAAAAAATTCCTGCGTGGGACACACTTTGACAATGTGAGGATGTGATCCGTGCAGTTAAAAAATGGCTACGCGAGCAGGACAAAACTTGGTACAACGAGGCATTCATGACCTAGTTTCGCGTTGGCGTAAGGCAATACGCTTGGACGGAGATTATGTTGACAAATAGGTAGTGTAAAGGGGATGTTCAGCTTCAATCTGTGAAAATTTCACACATTTTGCCCGAATAGTTTCGAGAAAAAAATTGGTGTGCATTACTTTTTGACCTCCCTACGTATATGGCCTTTTTTTTTATCGCATCATGTTAGACAGCCCTACTTTACAAGGAGAGTCTTTGAAGTCCTTACTGCCAGCTGGTTGAAGCCCAACCTATGACGATCATTAACATATAATTTATCAAGTAACAAATATAAACATTCATGTTATCACTGTTCCATTGGTTCTCCAAGTCTGCTCTCTATTTGTCATATTAGTTCCATAAACATATCATCACAGCATCACTTGTTCTGTAAACTTTTTCTCAAATAGTCATACTTTCTATTACATACATCCACATCGCCCCATTTGTTCCATAAACCTGTCCTCACTTTCTCACTTGTTTTACACACCTGTCCTCACTTTCTCACTTGTTTTACACACCTGTCCTCACTTTCTCACTTGTTTTACACACCTGTCCTCACTTTCTCACTTGTTTTACACACCTGTCCTCACTTTCTCACTTGTTTTACACACCTGTCCTCACTTTCTCACTTGTTTTACACACCTGTCCTCACTTTCTCACTTGTTTTACACAACTGTCCTCACATTCTCACTTGTTTTACACACCTGTCCTCACTTTCTCACTGTTTTACACACCTGTCCGCACTTTCTCACTTGTTTTGCACACCTGTCCTCACTTTCTCACGTTTTTACACATGTCCTCATTTTCTCACTGTTTTACACACAAGTCCTCAGTTTCTCACTGTTTTACACACCTGTCCTCATTTTCTCACTGTTTACACACCTGTCCTCACTTTCTCACTTGTTTTACACACCTGTCCTCACTTTCTCACTTGTTTTCACACCTGTCCTCATTTTCTCACTGTTTTACACACCTGTCCTCACTTTCTTACTTGTTTTACACACCTGTCCTCACTTTCTTACTTGCTTTACACACCTGTCCTCATTTTCTCACTGTTTTACACACCTGTCCTCACTTTCTCACTGTTTTACACACCTGTCCTCATTTTCTCACTGTTTTACACACCTGTCCTCACTTTCTTACTTGTTTTACACACCTGCCCTCACTTTCTTACTTGTTTTACACACCTGCCCTCACTTTCTTCTTTTTTACATACCTGTCCTCATTTTCTCACTGTTTTACACACCTGTCCTGACTTTCTCACATGTTTTTACACACCTGTCCTCATTTTCTCACTTGTTTTACACACCTGTCCTCACTTTCTCACTTGTTTTACAAACATGTCCTCACTTTCTCACTTGTTTTATATACCTGTCCACACTTTCTCACATGTTTTACAAACCTGTCCTCATTTCTCATTTGTTTTATATACATGTCCTCACTTTCTCACTTGTTTTACACACCTGTCCTCTATTTCTCACTGTTTACACACCTGTCCTCACTTTCTCACTTGTTTACAAACTTGTCCTCACTTTCTCACTTGTTTTACACACCTGTCCTTACTTTATCACTTGTTTTACACACCTCTCCTCACTTTCTCTCTTGTTTTACACACGTGTCCTCACATTTTGTACACACCTTTCCTCACTTTCTCACCTTTTTTACACACCTATCATCACTTTCCCCATTTGTTCAACAAACCTATCATCACTTTCCCCATTTGTTCTATAAACCTATCTCACTTTCCCATTTGTCCTACAAACCTATCCTCACTTTCCCCATTTGTCCAACAAACCTCTAACTCAATTTCCCCATTTGTCCAACAAACCTATCCTCACTTTCCCCATTTCTCCAACAAACCTATCCTCACTTTCCCCATTTGTCCTACAAACCTGTCCTCACTTTCCCCATTTCTCCAACAACCTATCCCTTACTTTCCCTTTGTCATACAAACCTATCCTCACTTTCCCCATTTGTCAATAAACCTATCCTCACTTTCCCCATTTGTCCTACAAACCTATCCTCACTTTCCCCATTTGTCCTACAAACCTATCCTCATTTTCCACATTTGTCCTACAAACCTATCCTCACTTTCCCCCTTTCTCCTACAAACCTATCCTCACTTTCCCCATTTGTCCTACAAACCTATCCTCACTTTCCCCATTTGTCCAACAAACCTATCCTCACTTTCCCCATTTGTCCTACAAACTTATCCTCACTTTCCCCATTCGTTCTATAAATCTCTCCTGCCGCTCCATTGCTTTTATAAGTCTATTCTCATCGCACGATTACTTTAACAAACCTATTGCCTTCCTGATTTAGTGATTATTTCAGCTTGAGTCATTCGACCTGGCGCCATGTAACAGACAAACCGTGTCTGTGCGTTATCTCTGCCATGTCGTCATTAAGCCTAGACATGTATAAAAGTACTCAAACCAACCGTTTTTGTTCCATAAGCCCATATTATTGATGTCATTAATACAGTAGCACTGAATAGTTACATTTTAAACATCAGTAATGCATTGCACAACAAACAGTTACGATCGACAACAAAAAACATATATTAACCCTTCAACATTCATCAAACGACTCGTAATCGCTGAGCTTACGATTTATGACATTATAATCTTCATTACCTCAGTGCAAATGCGGATGATTAAATTTGCTTTCTTCTCGTTTTAATGCGACAAAGAGTATAAAAGCCTGCGTGCTTTTCACATATCCGTGTGGATCTGTAGCTTGACAATCTTTTCAAGGCACGAGAAGAGACTAAACAATGCCCATGTGCGCTGCCGTCGAGAAAAGAGGTAAGTTAACATGAAATGGGCAAGATAGAGCAACCAACTCAGATATCATGTACTAGATTGCCACCCAATGGAGGGAAATTCAGGAGCCGACGATGAAGATAATAGGACCATGCTACAAATCGCATGTCCTAGTAAATGTTGCATGGATAAATTATAGGGTAACATTTCTATTGGGAGATCAAAGTTAAGGTTTTTTAGTTTTTAAATACATGTCTGCCACTCTTGCCTCAGAGAGATTTCCATTAGTTCAAACGTCGGAACAAATAAGGTGAAGATCATAGAACATGGAGAACAAATATAAGAAGTGACACAAGAACATTTAAAAATGAAACGAGGTCAAAGTTGAATACACAAGGGAAAATAAAGCAGAGTTATCGCGACATAAATGTGTCCTCATTCCAACCAACAGATAAAATGGTTTAGCCACGTGTCAAAGCAGAAAGTTCAAAGCACAACATAACGAGCCTTTAATAAATGTTGCAGAACACTAGATCCATGGGCCGAGCACGAAAAAAGATGGAATGGCGGAATATTAGAAACACTAGGAAACATAACAGCAGCAGAGTGGAACAGAAGACCTAAAGACCGCAAATTATATTCCCCCCCCCCCCCCCCCGACGCTGAAAGGCAAATGAGGAAGGAAAGAAGAAAAAAAGAAGGTGTCCTCTGAATTATGTTGTTATAGTTTTATTATTCACAAAATCGGCAGTGAGAGAAGTTACTCGGCAAAATAGCAGCACCTGATAGTTACTAGTGAAGACTGACACCATCTTGTATTTTACCACCAGAGAGAACACTATAACTGAAGACCTCTTGGGTCGAAACTTTAGCTTGCCCAGCCCTTTTATGTATCCTCAAAGCTGCAATAAACTATTTAAATTTCTTGACCCATACCCATGTTTTAGCTCATCCCAGCAGGTTCAACAGGCACACAACTAGATACACCGGTTACATACCATCATAAGAAACAGATAAATCAATCAAAAGATCATCATCCTCACCATCGAGTACCTTCTCCGCAACGAAGGTTGGCTATCAGAGGACCACAAGCCCCAAATCAGGATGCCTTTCATAATATGAATAGATATGAACAAGTTATCATTATACGCCTCAGAACAGGACACAATCGACTCCATAGTCGCATGTATACAAAATTCAAGATCGGCACCTGAACTACATGTACATGTGGACAGGCGCCCCAGACTGCTGAACACATACTTCAAGACTGTACTGAATATAGTAGACTGAGAAAAATCCATTGGCCCATAGATAGAACACTACAGACAAAACTATATGGGCCACTGCAAGAATTACAAAATACAGTAAAATTTATACAGGAAACGACATTGCAGTTATAGACAATACTTCGGGCGAACGAAAGATAGAAAAATAGATTCCAGCGTCTATCGTCTACTTTGAGAGCCGCTGATACTAACACTCAACAATTATAGAAAAAAGCTACCTGATGTGGTGGTCTCACTCTGTGTTGCAAACCACCGACTTATGGGCATGATTTGAACGAGTCGCCTTATACCTGAGGATTATCTTCGAGTGGAGCAGACGCCAGAGTCCAGTAAAAAGCGCAGTCAATGAAACCACAAGGGAGGGCTATGCAAACGTTATATGCTGCTTTCTGAGTGAAATGTATTTCTTGCTTAAAGGATTTTTGGGTGGTGCCAGTAAAAATAAAATATCTCGTTCTCTAATTAAGTAAACGTGAGTTCGATTCACTGTAGGATCAACATTCCGGGATTGTCTTCGTCTTTTTCAACTTTCGGCTCTTTTGAGAGTCAGAAAAGGCAAAGACTTGAGGAGTAAACCCAAACACAAGGTATGGATAGGGGACTCTAATGTGGTTTGATGATCCCTTACAAATCTCCACCGAAATCTCCTACAATCAGATTGGTACCAAAAGTTGAACATTATGTTTCAGTGGAATGAAGCGACGAAATACTGAGGTCTGAGCAACACAGAAACTCCGCACACCTTGGCCCGGCATGTGCTAGGGGAAGATCAAATCTTTGCTCGGGTGGCCTACTATAGCACATCGACGAAATACTGAGGTCTGAGCAACACAGAAACTCCGCACACCTTGGCCCGGCATGTGCTAGGGGAAGATCAAATCTTTGCTCGGTGGCCTACTATAGCACATCGACGAAATACTGAGGTCTGAGCAACACAGAAACTCCGCACACCTTGGCCCGGCATGTGCTAGGGAAGATCAAATCTTTGCTCGGGTGGCCTACTATAGCACATCGACGAAATACTGAGGTCTGAGCAACACAGAAACTCCGCACACCTTGACCCGGCATGTGCTAGGGGAAGATCAAATCTTTGCTCGGGTGGCTTACTATAGCACATCGATGTAGCTGTCCAGTTAGAAACCAACCCTTATATGATTTCTCTTGATTGGTCATGAGAGAGGGTGTCACGTCTGTCTCAAGCCAATAATACATTCTAGAAATAATGAACATTGTCTTGCAGATTTTAATCTGGGTTTCCTAAACTACATTCGTTACAACTGTTTGTTTTCAGATAAAAGTGATATTTTAATTATAATCCTGGAAATCTTGCAGCATTTATTAGTGAACATGTGCTGATTCTGATGCATTCCACTCATTCTTAAAGTCGCTATTTTATAGAAGTAACACAACACACACAAGATGTCAAATAGTTTAGCTGAAGTAGATATTTGTCTATGAGTGATGTCTTAGTTGTTTAAAGTTTGTAACAAAAAGATCAAAAATCGGCAAATCTATGCGCTTCGGGAGATGCAATATTTCATTTTTAACCACAACATGGTTGTGTGTGACTGTGTGGCAACACGACACAATTTTCGATGGGAGTCAAATTTAAGTTATAAGTGAATTTCATTGCCTGTAGAAAAAAGAAATTCAAGCGTTCTTGTGTTATTTCAAATGGATTTTGTGTGTGATCTATTCTTATAGTCTGTACGAATAAGTAGAATTACCATTTATCATTGTGCTATTAGGATATTATGATCACGAACGAAAATGTCAAATCTACATTAAACATCAAGATCAAAGATAAAGAAATAAAACAAGTAGTGGAATTCAAGTATTTAGGCACAATGTTCACAGAAGATGGAAAACTAGACAGAGAAATTGACATGAGAATACAAAAAGCAATGCTGTCACATACCAGCTTTCACCATTGCTAAGACATCCAAACATTTCTATGCCAGCTAAACAACAAATGATAAATAGCATCTTCATACCAACTTTATGCTATGAAAGTCAAACATGGACCCTTTCTAAATCACATTTAAGAAAGATCAATACATGTGAGATGCGTTGCTTGATAAAAGTAACAAACAACACAAGAAGAGATAGAATACCAAATGAAACCATAAGAAAAATAGTAGGAACAAAACCATGCCAAGAATATATAGAACAACAACAATTTAAATGGTTTGGCCACCTGGTCAGAATGAATCTCACCAATCACCATCAAGGGCGTTCTTCTCGAGAATGCATGCGAAAAAGACCAAGAGGAAGACACAGAAGAAGATGGATAGATGCAGTGACAGAGACATGTAACAACAAAGGAAAATCACTAATTCAGACAAATCGAGCAGCACAAGAACGATAAAAAATATAAACCACGACACCTTTTAGGTATCAGTGAAAAGAGAAAAGTGGAAGAAGAACCACAACAGTTTTAAAATGTCAGATACAGTCCCTTTAATTACACTTATTTTATATTAGAAGAGGAATGTGTATTTTATTTTCAAGGAAAGACACCAATGAGGAAATTAACCAAAGTATTAGTGATAGAAAGCTGTGATCCAACACTGTTATCAAGTATTTTTTTCTTTTAAACTGCATTCAAGTTAATTTTGTTCGTGATTTCTTTCTTTGTGGTTTCATCATTTATTTTGGAGACTGTTTGTCTCTTTAATTATTTATTTCTGAAAGTTGATATCTGGTTGTTCTATATGTTTACCTTTACATTTTGTATATCAAGACAGTGAGCAAATAAAACATGTTAATTTTGTCGTTATATGAATAAAGTTTACGTGAGTTTCTGAATTAAATCAAGGCCAAACACGTTTTTATGTTATTATTATTTTTTTTTATCGTGGTTGAAAGTTAAGTTTAGTTTAGTTTCGTCAACATCATCATCATCATCATGTACCCTGCCTGTTGGCGTAGGCGATCATGTCCCTCCACAATCTTATATATACAGTGCATCGTATCAGTTCTGTTGTTCACTGTTTTCCATGCCATGACACCAAGCTATCCAGTATTTTCTCTCTTTGTCGTCCGCGATCTCTCTTTCCTTTTATTTTGCCAATTGTAACCAAGTATTTCAACTTTCATCTTCTCATGATGTGCCCGAAAAATGTTGATTGCTTTTTTCTTATGTTTTTTATGAGCTCCCTTTTTGTGTTGGCCTCTTTGAGAACTTCCTCATTGGTCTTTTTATCTGTCCAGGGAACTTTCAACATTCAACATACCATCTTCATTTCGCAGCGGTCAAATTGATAGTGCTCAGGTTGATTCGTCAAGACGTTCCCCAACACGTCTGTCACAAACAAGTGAAAGCACTAAAGATGGCTTCAACTCAGATGCAAGAACTCCTTAGCACCGGCGAAGATTTTGAACCGAACATCCTAAATCACCTCTTACAACATGCGTGGTGTGTGACAGTATCTCAATTCTTGTCTCCCCTGACAGTGGGCAGGGCCCCGGAGTCACACGGGATTAAATGAGAACTCTGTCACGAATGCTGCGTTACGACTGCACTAAGCTTCCGCCTTTTATTCTTCATTCAAAATATAAACCTCTCTTCTACACCACAGAAATGAGACAAAAGCCGTAACTGTAATTTCTGAGCATGTATATCTCTATCTATTGTCCTTTCGAGCCGAAGACGGCACATAGGGCAGAACCACAATCTCAAAAACAGAAACCTTGTGTGCCAAAATGGCACATATTGCAGAGATCACTGCTTCTAAAATCTATGGCGCTGTTTCCATAACAATACTTTTTATAATGACAGCTTGTCAAGCCATCGATCACCTCCTTAGTCGCCTCTTACGACATGCCTGGAAGGTCACAGTGTCACTATTCTTTACTTTCCTCATAATGAGGCCCCGGTAATACACAGGAAGTGTGTATATCTAGAAAACGCATTTTAAAATATACATTTGTATAACTTTTAAAAATCAGAACAAACTACAATAACTATGAGTAAACAGAGAACAAATATTGGAGATAGTGACGGCAAACGGAGCAAACCAACATCTAACCAACCTAATTAAAAACCTCTAGATCAACAGCAGGTGCACAGTCAGAACAACAGTAGGCTACATAGACCACTTGAAGTTAGATCAGGGGTGCGTACTAGCTCCATTATTGTTCATTATACACCTGGACTATTTATGCAAGTTAGCCAACCCATCGAAGACAGAAGATCAACAAGCTTCTATTTGCAGACGATCAGGCACTAATACATGGAAAAATAGGAGACCTACATGAATAATTAAATAGACTCAACTGCACAGGCACATAATAAAACATGAAATCAACTTCATCAAAACGGAAGTGATGAATATCGCAGATGAGAAACAGAACATCAACATAACTATAGACGGCAGACAACTAAACGAAGTAGAGGAATTCAAATACCCAGGAAGTCTAGTGACAAATAATAATTCATAAACAACAGAAATAGACTTAAGAAGCAACAAAGCTTGTCAAATCATCGGACAGCTAACATCGCTATTGTCCAACAAGGAAATAACCCTTGAATCAAAACGGACACACTACAATACGATCTACATCCCAACGTTGTGCTACCAGTGCCTGTCCTGGATCCTAGATGCAAGAACAATAAGAAAAATAGCCATAACCGAGATGATATGTGTTAGACAAATGACAGGAAACAACCTGAGAAATAAGATCAGAAATGAAGAACTGAGGTAAGAAAAAAGCCAGTAATAACCCCTGTCATATAATATGTAAAGAAACAACATATAAGTTGGTTTGGCCACGTGCTAAGGCAGAAAGATCCAAACATAACACAACGAGCCTTCAATAAACATTGCGAGAACACCAGACCCAAGGGTCGACCACAAAAAAAGATAGATTTAAAATATTGGAAACACTAGGGAATATAACTCATTCTGTTTGCCTCTTATAAGAATATAAGGCAAACAGAAAAGCAAAATATATCTCTCTATATATCTTATATATCTGAATGAGGAAGGAAAGAAGCAGAAGAAGACAACCACCACGGCTATTTGTCACTAATATATTAATTATTATATTTATTTTGAGTTTTTAAATGTTACGTAGAGTCCAGTCTTAACATATGGATGCGAATCATGGACAATAGGACAACAGACAAGAAAATCACTGGAGTCTGTAGAAATGTGGTTTTACAGAAGAATGTTGAGAGTACCATGGACAGCTAAGAAGAGTAACGAAGATGTTCTGAGAGAGGTCAAAGCAAAAATAGAGCTAATTTCCAATATTAGGAAGAAACTATCATCATTTTTTGGTCATGTAATGAGAAGAGAACTGAAATATATTGTAACAACTGGACAAATTAAGGGACGAATAGATAGAGGGAAACAAAGAGAAAAAATATCCGACAGCTTAAGAGAATGGCTTGGCAGAAGGTCAATAACAAAAATGATAAATAGCTGCCGAGATCGAAAGTTGTGGAGAGACATGATCACCTACGCCAGCAGGCCCGGTACTTGATGATGATGATATTCTTTTTCTATTTTTAGTGACATAACATGTACATATGATTTGTGTATGTAATTTTTAAAGATCTTTACTCTTATACATCACATTCTTAGAACGATAACTTAAATATCACATTGAGACTGTCAGAACAGGAGATGCATGAAGGAAAGAGCTCGATGTAAAAGTAAGTAAAGTACCCCCGTCATGCCAATTGGCGTAAATGGTGTTAGTGACCATATATTTTACAGACCTTCAGCACATGATTTTTGGGGTAATGTGGTCGGTATTACGCCCGTGCTTCTTTACTTTCCCAGAAAAAAATCCGGTACCCATTTAAGGATGGGTGAACCCGGAAGCCGTCGGTTGGGATCGAACCCTACCCCTTGTCCGTGGTAGTCCAGTTCACTAACCACTGAGCTATCGCGGCTCCAAAGAGCTCGATGTGCAAGGTGTTAAATAAGACAAGGAAACGAACATAGAGTCGGTGTTGTTAGTGGCAGTAGTGTGAGTGATATACTGTGACGAGATTTCAGTGCAGTGAAGATTATCAGGTGACTAACTGACTAGAATGGCTGAACAATGAAAGCAAAATCAATGAAAGGTTTACGAGATTCCGTCAAAAGGAGGACACATCAAAGAAGAGAACAGAGCAAAATGAACTACATAAAATAATTTGTGTTTTATACTTCAGCTGATTGTTATAGTTTAATTTGTGTCTCCACATCAAAGGATGGATGACATTTAGAGCAGTGCTTCTCAACCTTTTTTATACCGTGGGATCCTGCCGATTTCATTTTTTTTTTCTTGTGGCACCCTCTTCCTGTCCTTTTGAGAAAGAGATAGCTATTTAAACGTTTTGTTTGCAAATAATGTTCGTATTTATATAATACAATCAACAGTATGTCCCATCACAACCACAACTTTTTATCTGGTGATTATCATTTATGTTACTGACTTCACCCAAACCGATCTCTTAAACTGTACGCTTTCTCTGTTCCGCTCTATTTTGCTCTGAAATCGTGTTCTTTTAGTTGTCACATTAATTCTACCTGCTCCCTTCTCATTACAAGCCAAATATAAATTATGACTGTTTCTTCCTGAAGTTGGTAATAATCTTTTCCTTTAACTTCTTTCAGCACGCCCTCATTGCTCTTTCTAGCTGCCCATGTTTTTATCCTAATTTTTCTATCAAAATATGTTGCCAACAATGGTTTCATTGTTTGTTGTCTAATTGTACAGGAATCACGTCCACATGTGACTACACAAAAACCGAAGAACTATTCTTTTCTCTCTATTCTCAACAATGAACTGTATTTTTATTTTTATTTTCATGTTTGTTTATTACAGTCTTTGTCAGAGCTTTGTAACACCCTACCTCTGTTGATGTAAAATCTGTACGTGGTTTACATTTCACAAATAATGAAAATATCAAAATAGATCAAACATTACTGGAAAGCTGCAGAAATATTGGGAATAGAGTAAACAGATAAACAGACGATTAAAAAGGAAGGAGATAAAGATTCGTGGATCAAACACGTCGCTTGAAACTGTGATGATGATTATGATTATGATGATGACCCCAAAAGAAACTATTCTACGAAAATACACAATTGCGTGTTTGTTTACATATAATCACAGTAAGGCATGTTTTGTTACGAAGACATAAATAACGTTCGCTGTCTGCACGCAAGAGTTCAATAGAGCAGGACAAATATGTGACAGCATGCAGGAAAAGAGCACGGAACCACGCAAGTCTCTTCAATACTCAACAATTTGTGCGTTCATCTCATGATATCTCATGATCAGGACAATTCTACTCGCCCCTATTTGAATCAGGTTATTCTGTATGTGTGTTGTTTTGTTGTATTTATACATTGACTACACTGGCCGTTAATCCTCAGCAGCCAATGATAAACATCAATATCGAGGTATATCTCTTCTCAGCCATGTATGAAAGTTATACGCCAAATCGTGGAAAAAAATGTCTGAGAACAATAATAGAACTACAGTTAAGCGATTCTTAAATGGGGTTCTGGAAAAAAATAGGACGTACTGACGCTCTATTCACCTAACATTCACCAAAACAACTTACAGAAAAGACGACGGAACACAATCAAAATGTGTACATAACCTTCATTGACCAGGAAAAAGCATTCGACAGAGTAAATAGAGAACACCTGTAAGAGATACTAACAGCATACGGAGTAAGCCAACATCTAACTAACCTAATTAAAAGTCTACATCAACATCAGCTGAACAGTTAGAGAAGCAGCAGGCTACACAAACCATTTCGAGGTAAGATCAGGTGTAGGACAGGGGTGCGTACTACCCCCCTCCACCTACTGTTTATTACAAGCATAGACTATACATGCAAGTTAGCGAACCCATGAGAGACAGAGGAGATCAACGAGCTTTTATTTGCAGACGCACTAATATATGGAAAAATAGAAGACCTACAAGAACACTTTATAGACTCAACAGCACAGGCACAAAATACAACATAAAAAACATGAACCGCAAGTCACTGAAACCATATTCACCAAACTCCTTAAAGTATGAAGTCAAGCCTCTAATTCTTTGTTATTAATTCTCTACATTTTTAAAGGTTCTTACATTGTGGGTATACCATCATTTTCTCATGAAACAATATCATTTCAATGTATTAGTCTCAGTATTTGTTTTATTGATGTTTTACATTAGTGACATTTTACATTTGTGATGTTTTACAGTAGTGACGTTTTACATTTGTGATGTTTTACAATAGTGACGTTTTACATTTGTGATGTACATTTGCGACATTTTTACAGTAGTGACGTATTACATTAGTGACATTTTACATTTGTGATATTGTACATTTGTGATATATTGTATTATATTCCAAGTCCGGCTTGTTGCAGGAGCTACTGAGTTAAGTGCTCTGTGCACACCGTGAGCTGTGTGTATCATCCGTTTTGATCATGTTTCGATATTCCAATTGTTCACGATGAATGATGACATCGTATGACAGGGAACCGTTGGCTGTGTTCACTTTCTGCGCGGTTCTACCTAATGTCTTTTGGCGTGTGCTGAGACTGCTAGGATGGAGACTACAGTTACCTTTCTTTGTTCGGAAGATGAGACATTAATTGGGATGATTCCGCTGGCACGGGCGGTTGAGCAATTATGGATTCTAATTCGTTTGCAGTGATACCGGAGTCTTCCATAACCAAATAACATTTGTGACTTTTTGCAGTAGTGACGTTTTACATTAGTGATGTTTTACATTAGTTATATTTTAGTTATATTTTTTACATTGCATGTATTCTAAATTACTGATGTTTTACTTTAGTTATACTTTACATTAGTTATGTTTTAAATTAGTGATGTATTAGATCACTGTAAAATGACTGTGGTTAAGGCTGCCCCAGAAAGGAGAACAATAAATGTGTATGTCCTTCGTCATCCGAAAGATTATAAGAGAAAGAGTAGATGAAACAGAAAAGTATATTCTAGTAGATAACTGCTCAAAAAAATAAATACTTCAATGATATATAATTCATCTATCCATGCTGAATAAGAACACTCTCATCACCAGAGTAGTAGTTAAATTCTAAACACCTAGGCACTTCTACTCATCTTGTATGAACTATGTAGCAATCATACAATAAATCAAACATAGCATGCTTCGGCTGTGAAGGCAAGAACTGGACTATCAAACGTTTCGACAATAAAGGCTTTATTAGGGTACACAAATATCAGCCATGTACAGGTTATAATTCTGAAGTGAGCAACACACAATCTATCTATCTATTGACCTTTCGAGCCGGCCAATAGGGTGTTGACGAAGATACTCCTTCTCTTATCTGAATTTTTGTTCTAGCAGTTTTCAATTCTTTTAAAGATATTTTATCAAATCTCGCCATTTACCTCTGCAAGCAGCTCTATGAGGGAGCCGATTCCTGCTGCTCTTGCCTCTCTCATTAATGTTCATCTAAGTGTCTCTCTAGGTCTTCCTCTATTCGTCTTACCTGTTGTTTCCCACATGAGGGCTTGCTTTTCTATTCGCTTATTATCTCTTCTCATCACATGTCCAACATATTACCATCGTCTTTTCTTTATTACTGAAGATATTAGTGGTTTATTGGCGATTTCTCTAATTTCCTCGTTTGTTTTGAACTTGTTCCATGCTATACAAAGTATTTTCCTTAGACATTTATTTTCGAATGCATTCAATTTTATTTCAATGTCTCTTGTTTTCCAGCTTTCACACGCATACGTAAGGGTTGATAGTACATTTGATTTGAATAGTCTAAGTTTTGTGTTTGTGCTGATGAGTTTTGATTTCCACAACTTTTCAAGGCTTCTGAAAGACGTTGCTGCTTTAGCTATTCTGATTCTAATTTCTTTGCTTGTATTCCCTACTCGATCAATGTGACTTCCAAGATAGATAAAGTGATCGATCTCTTCCACTGGTTTGTTTTCCATGTATATTTTGTAGTATGTTGAAATTAAGCTTTTCATGACTTTAGTCTTTTCATGATTGATCTCAAGCCCAATTTTGCTGGCTATTGATGATAGTTCATTTGTGTTTTCCTGCATCGTTTTTGTCTGACTGCTGATGAGAACTATGTCATCAGCAAAGTCGAGGTCCTCCAAATGGTCTTCTACACACAATACAACTAAAATATTACCGAGAAATAGTAATAAGAGCTATCAGTAAGATATATTGTATGCAAACGTAGATACATTATGTACATATGTACATAAATACTTGTACTTGTTCTTCCACAAGCTTATTTTTTAGAAGTGTTGGTTACTTTAATTTTTTTTTTCTTTTCAGACATTGCATTTGGTGTGATATGTATATAGACCATTACAGGAAAGAATAACTGTTGAGTGTTGCTGCATTATCAATCATCATCATGTGCCATACCGGTTGGCGTAGGCGACCATGTCCTTCCACAATCTTCTGTCTACAGTGCTTCGTATCAGTTTTGTTGTTGACTGTTTGCCAGGCCATGACACCAAGCTATCTAGTAGTGTTTCTCTTTGACGTTCGCGATTTCTTTTTACTTTTATTTTACCAGTTGTAACCAAGTAGTTGCCAACAGAGAAGGCAAATAATAGGGTGTTAATCTTGGAACAAGAGCTAAATAGACGAAGAGAAAGAGAGAGACAGAGACAGAGAGACAGCGAAAGAGACAGAGACAGATAGAGAGAGAGAGAGACGGAGAGAGGCAAAGAGACAGAGAGACAGAGAGAGACATATAGAGACAGATAGAGAGAGTGACAGAGAGAAACAGATAGAGAGAATGAGACAGAGAGAGAGACAGAGACAGACAGAGACAGAAAGAGACATAAAGAGAGACAGAGAGAGACAGATGAAGAGAGACAGAGAGTGACACAGAGACAGAGAGAGACAGAGAGAAAGACAGACAGAGAGACAGAGAGATACAGAGATGAGAAAATGATATTACGTGATTGACGTCATTATTGCCCTTGCTAGCACAACAGGTTGCCATGAGGCGAATGACAGACAATGCTCGTGATATCAGCGTGTGACAGACTGACACAACTGCTGAGGGTGTTGGGAGGGTTGAAATGCTGAACGAGTGCAGCTTGTGTGTGAGAGACCTCAATTAAACTTCAAAAGAAAATGTAATAATATTAATTCACAGTTAGTGCGCAGGTGTGGCAACTTATAAACATATGTTACCACACCTGAATATAGTTTTTTAAGACTATATTAAAGTAAATTACTATTTTGTGAACACACACATATATATATATATATATATATATATATATATATCATCATGTGCCATACCGGTTGGCGTGGGCGATCATGTCCTTCCACAATCTTCTATCTACAGTGCATCGTATCAGTTCTCTTGTTGACTGTTTTGCATGCAATGACACCAAGCTATTCAGTATTTTCTCTCTTTTGTCGTCCGCGATTTCTCTTTCCTTTTATTTTGCCAGTTTTAACCAACTATTCCAACTTCATCTTCTCATGATGTGCCCGAAAAATGTTGATTGCTTTTTTCTGATGTTTTTTAAGAGTTCCCTTTTTGTGCTGGCCATTTTGAGAATTTCCTCATTGGTCTTTTTAGCTGTCCAGGAAACTTTTAACATTCTTCTGAGAAATCTCATCTCTGTGGCCTCTAATCGTCTTTATGTATGTATATAATATATGAAAATACTTCTTCTGTTCGCTATTTAAACACAAAGAAATTGTATGTCAATTTTATTTTCACTCTATTTTAACTCGTTCAAATAGTTATAATTTAAATGCTTGGGAACTTTGTTAACCTCAGACGGAAGATGTGTATAACAGAGGTGAGATGCAGAGTAGCTCAGGCAAAAAAGCAGCTTTCCATAAAATGAGGAAGATACTATGCAATCCATTTTTGACAATAGAAACACGAAAAAGAGTTCTTAAATATTATGTAGAGTCAATCTTAACGTATAGATGTGAATCATGGCCAATAGGACAACAGAGAAGAAAATCACTGGAGTCTGTAGAAATGTGGTTTTACAGAAGAATGTTGAGAATGCCAAAGACATCTAAGGAGAGTAATGAAAACGTTCTGAAAGAGGCAATAGCAAAAAGAGAGCTAATTTCAAATATTAGAAAGAAACAATCATCGCTTTGGTCCATGTAATGAGAAGGGAACAACTGGAATATATTGTAACAACTGGAAAAATTGAGGGACAAAGAGATAGATGGAAGCAAAGAGAAAAAAATACCAGACAGCTTAAGAGAATGGCTTGGCAGAAGGTCAACAACAGAAATGATAAGTAACTGTCAAGATCGAAAATTGTGGAGAGACATGATCACCTACGCCAGCAGACCCGGTACTTGATGATGATGAAAATAGATATAACCGTTCATTGCTACAGATTAAAATCAGTCTTTAAATTTTAAATGACGAAAGTTCTGTTATTCGCCCTTGGCATGCCATCTTCTTGACCAGGCTTAATGAGTTCATGCTCAGCCTACGCCATCTTGTAAATTATTTTAGACTCATTTGCGCGCCCCCCCCCCACCAAGAAGAAATTAATAATAATAAACTGTAAGTAATAAAGCAAAGAGCCCAGTCACACCAAGTGGCGTATTGGGAATATGGTGTTAGTGACCAGAAATTTTATAGACGTCAGCACATGGTTTTTTGGAATTATGTGGTCGGAATTACGCCCGTGATGCTTTACTCTCCAAGAAAGAAATCCGGTACCAATTTAAATCTGGGTGAACCCAGGAGGCGTAAAGAACCCTCTTGTCCTATGTAGTCCAGTTCACTAAAGTAATAACCTGTACTACAGGTAATATTGTCACCAAATTGTAGTTGTTCACATTAAGCGACTCAGGTAGTATGAAAATAAGTTAACAGATAAGTCAATCCGAACAAACATATTTAGAAGTTAAGCACATATTTACATGCTAATACTTTCTTCCTCTTTGGATTAGAAATTGGAAAATACAATTAATGTGCTCTACTCGCCATGTCTTAAGCTGTTTGGTGTCTTTTCTCCCTGCTTCCCTCTATCTCTTTGTCCCTCAATTATCCTAGTTGTTACAATATATTCAAACTGTTCCATTCTCATTGTTTGCAAAAAAATGACAATAGGCAAGAAAATTACTGGAGTCTGTAGAAATGTGGTTTTACAGAACACTTTTTGAGAATACCATGGACAGCTAAGAAGAGTAATGAAATGGTTATGAAAGAGGCCAATAAAAAAAAAGAGAGCTAATTTCCAATATTAGGAACAGACAATCATCATTTTTTGGGGGCCATGTAATGAGCAGAGAACAGCTGGAATATATTGTTACAACTGGGAAAATTGAGGGACGAAGAGATAGAGGGAAGCAATGAGAAAAGATACCAGACAGCGTAAGAGAATGCCTTGGCAGAAGGTCAACAACAGAAATGATAAATAACTGTCGTGATCAAAATTTGTTGAGAGATATGATCACCTACGCCAGCAGGTCCGGTACTTGATGATGATTCGCTATTTAGTAGGCAGAGACTGTATTTGAACTTAATTTATTAGTTTACATTCACTAAAACAAAGCTGAGCTACAGAAGAAAGTACAGATTATGAAAATGAAATGTTATCACAAGATTTTGGACACAAATCTTACTTAGTATCACAACAAAAAGGGTAGCAGAACAATACAACAAGCATTCGGAGTACATGATAATATTTGACAGTTGTGTCATCTTCATCATCAAGTAACATGTCTGCTGGCGTAGGTGATCATGTTTCTCCACAACTTTCGATCTCAGCAGTTATTTATCATTTCTGTTGTTGACCCTCTGTCAAGTTCTTCTCTTAAGCTGTCTGGCATCTTTTCTCCCTGCTTCCCTCTATCTCTCTGTCCCTTGATTTTCCTAGTTTTTACAATATATTCCATTTGTTCCTTTTTCGTTACTTTGCCCAAAAATGATGATTGTTTCTTCCCAATATTGGAAATTAGCTCTCGTTTTGCTTTGGCCTCTTTCAGAATGTTTTCACTATTCTTCATAGTTGTCCATTGTGTTCTCAAAATTCTTCTGCAAGAATGTTCTGTAGAAACGCAAAATGAAATAATTTGGCCACGAGTCTCGATCGTTATAGTTATAGAAAGCCCCGGTATCACTGCAAACGAATTAAAATCTATAATTGATCAACCGCCCGTGCTAGTGGAATCATCCAAATTAACATCTCATCTCACTGAAGGATCCAAACAAAGAAATGTAGTTGCAGTCCCCATCATAGCAGTCTCAGCATGCGACGAAAGACATAAGGCGAAAACGCACTGAAAGTGAACACCATCGGTCTAGAAAGACCATTCTGCAATGAACTATGAACGTATCGAGAAGAAAAAGTAGAAAGAAACAGTGATGGGAAGATGATAAAATAGAATAGACAGACCTCGACTTTGTAGGGTCCAAAATAATGACTGAAATCATTGAAAAATGGAGAAGGTTGACTAAGTCTGCCAGAGGTGCGCTAACGACCTCCGGTCTATTCGATGAAGGAGCAGAAAACATTGCAACACATTGTACCAATGTTCATTCTTAAAGGGTTGGTGTTTTTTAAACAAAATATTTCCTTCCATTTAGTATGCGCTAATATCATGAATAAATATATAGCCCACATTTTCATATTTTTATTTTTCAGCAACTTCTCTGGGCGTTCATTATTTGATTTCAATGTTTATTTTAAAGATATTTAGCTACGTCATTTTACCCATTTTCATCCTAAAAAGGATTTCGAAACTTAAAAAAAAGAGTAATTAAATCATGTCTTCGTCACTGCAGATGAATATACTCCCCTAAATTGAAATATTTCTGTATCAGTGCTTTGGGCTGACGGTTCACTAATACCATTTCGTATATTCTTCTTCCAGGATTATTTAAAGAATAATTCAAATAATAAATATCTAAAAGTCAAAATGAGATACAAGAAATGTTAGACAGTATAATGAAGGAAAGCAAAAATAAAGCCTTAATAACAAAAAGGCAGAAGTAATAGTAGCAACAAAGAAAAATACATCATCGCAATGTACAAAAAAGATAAGTGTAACAATAATAAAAGGTAATTTAATTATCTGGAAATAATGTTAACTTCAGATGGTAGATGTACAACAGATGTGAGATGCAGAATGGATCAAGCAAAAGCAGCTTTCCAAAAAATGAGAAATATACTGAACAATCCATTTTTGACAATAGAAACAAGAAAAAGAGTTCTTAAATTTTATGTAGAGCCTGTCTTAACACACGGACGTGAATCATGGACAGTAGAACAACAGAACAAAAGTCACTGGAGGCTGTTGAAATGTGGTTTTATAGAAGAATGTAAGAATACCATGGACAGCATAGAAAAGTATTGAAAACTCTCTGAAAGAAGCTAAAGAAAAAAGAGAGCTAGTTTTTAATATTAGGTTGAAACATTCTTCATTTTTTGGTGATGTAATGAGAAGGGAACAGCTGGAATATATTGTGGCAACAGGGAAGGTTCAGGGACAAAGAGGGAAGCAAAGAGAAAAGATATCAGACAGATTAAGAGAATGGCTTGACGGAAGTCCAACAACAGAAATGATAAAGAACTTTCGAGATCGTAAATTGTGGAGAGACATGATCACCTACGACAGCAGGCATGGTACTTGATTATGATATCCTTCTTCTTTCCTTCATCAATTGCTTTTCAGCGTCGAGTGGAGATATAATTTTGCAAGTCGAATGTTTTGAACTGAGCTGAGAAAATATTAGTACTAACTTCAAACCACAAGGGAGTGTACTCTCGCTCATTTAATGTTTTTTTGTTGTTGTTTTTTTTTTTTTTCAGGACGGATGACGAAGCAGACATTTAACTTCTCTAGCAGCCGTAAAGGTAAACTGCAGAAGTAAAGCAATATTTATAAAGGGCAGAAAGGTAAACTGCAGAAGTAAAGAAATATTTATAAAGGGCAGAAAGGTAAACTGCAGAAGTAAAGAAATATTTATAAAGGGCAGAAAGGAAAGACACAAATTTTCCTCGCTCTAACGCCTGGTAGTTATGTCAAAGACCGCTAGTTTCATAACATACACGGTATGAGTGAGCCATAACCACCTATAGTTTTACTAAGGCCTGCGGACTGAGAGGAAAGTTCTGGAATCGCCTGAAGTCTGTGACGTTATGGTGATGGAATGTCCCGGTATCACTGCAAACAAATTAAAATCCAAAATAATAACGTCTGTGACGTGTTCAGCTCAACTATGCGAGCTATATAGACAGATGTCGTCAGTTTACCAACAAACAACCCTGCTCACAAGACTGAAAACGTCACAAGCTTTGTGGGATTCCTTTGAGCAAGCGGGTCTTAGTAAAGTTATAGATGGCCGTGAGTGAGCATTGTAATGAAGATAAGTATAATGTGGTTAACGGAAGTGACGCAAATACATGTTGTTTTATTAAAGACGTTTTTTTTTAAAATGCAATTTGAGACATGGCGGAAGTTCGTGAACAGCGTGTTCGCATCAAATTCTGTTTCAAATTAGTAAAAAAATGGCTACGGAATGTTATGAAGTGTTGAAGACAGCTTTTTGAGTGTAGGCTATTAGCCCTTCCAAAAACATTTAAGTGCTTTTCAAGATCTAAACGTGACAGAAAATTGGTCGTTGATGACGTGCGCTCAGATCGATCAGTGTCCACTTTAACGACAGAAATGTCTTTGAGAGTGCTCCATTTTGTCGGCAAAGAGTGTTGTAGATGTTTGGATGCGCTAGTCAGGTTTCAGTGATAGAAGTTGTCACATAATTTTAATAGAGTATTTGATAACTTGGCGTGTGGCAGTAAAGTTTGTGCAAAAAGTTGCAACGCCTTGACATGTGCTCAGACGCAGCATGCAGCCAATGACACAAGCTTTCTTTTAATTTAAATACAGGTGACGAAACGGTTGTCTACATATGCTTTATAAAAGCTGACAGTCCAATCAAGTGACGTATCAGCTTTTACTTCAAGAAAATATCTGCAGTCACTTCAAGGAAATGCCTGCACTCACATCAAAGAAATTTCGGCAATCACATCTAGGAAATGTCGGCAAATACCTCGAGGAAATGTCTGCAATCACTTCAAGGAAATGTCTGCAATCACTTCAAGGAAATGTCTGCAATCACATCAATGAAATTTTGGCAAACACATCAAGGAAATGTCTGCAATCACCTCAAGGAAATGTCTGCAATCACCTCAAGGAACTGTCTGCATTCACTTTAAGGAAATATCCGCTATCACTTCAAGGAAATGTATGTAATTACTTTGAGGAAATGTCTGCAAGAACTTCAAGGAAATGTCTGCAATGACTTCGAGAAAATGTCTATATGTAGCAGCTAATGTAAGAATTTAAGGAAATGAATGGTGTGGTAACGGTATGGAGAGAGTGTGACAAACACCGCATGTGTGAAGAAGTGTCAAGCACGAGATAGTGAGTGAACTGTGTTCTAAGGGAGTAGGAAGAGATTCACAGGGTTTAGAAAATAAGTTATAAACACTGATAGAGTGAATTAGGTGGGAACTAAGGTCAAGGTAAGATAGATAAGATGATGTGAAGAAAATCCATTGCGTGGGAAATTAATGAAGTAGCTGTTGATTGGTTGAAAGGGGAGATACATAAGGGACTGTAGAGGGTCCGAAACGGGAGATTAGACCTAGAACTAACGTGTCAGCAGAGTGGCTAGGCCAGGAGGACGTAAGGCCCGCTGTTCAGCAGAGAGCACACACTCCGTAGATAGTTAACGCCAGTAGATGAAATGTTCGAACCTAGAACCATGAGCACAAGCTCTGTGATAATTAGCACCAGTAGGTGGAATGTTTCAACTAGTACAGGAGGAAAAGTCTGGGACATTGGAGAGAGAAGCTTGGAAAACTACGGTGGTAGAAATGACATAGTCTAAGTAAATAGGACCAGTTAGACGGAACGTCTCAGAAACTAGTCAGATCACAGGTGGAACTAAGAGAACTAGCGGGTTCTGGAGAGTTGTGTGAGGAAGTACCAGAATTGAAGTGTTAGTTTACGTAGTTACCCGAGCGGGAATATCTACACCGCAGGACATTTTTTATGTGTTACAGAAGTATTATGTTGGACTTTATATAATAAAACATTTACACGGTGTTTATTCCAAGAGAGACTTTTCTATGAAAATATTTACCCAAGGCGATGTGTATATGGTAGCTAAGTCTGAATGACAGCCCAAAGACAACGAAGATGGACGCGAAATAAGCAAGACAGTAAAAGACCACATTAACAAAGGAAAGTACGCGCGGTGGACCGAACAGCTACATGTTGTTGCGAAAATTCGGTTACAAGATAGTCCACGGCCAGCAATACAGGAAAGAGCGCCGTACACAGACCACCGGTGTACCATCCACGAGGCGCTAAGCTATTACAAGAACACAAAAGAACAGTATATGTCCTTTCCACAGTGCCCCGACCAGTATATCAGTTATTCCATCCACGACATGACCGAGGCAGTATTATCCAGCAGTCAGTACACGCCAGTTTCAAGTACTGTCCGTGTACAAGTCGAGTAGCCCCTGGGAACAAACAGAAGCTCTATTAGTGAAGGCTATCTTCCAGCATTTCAAACCTTCTATAGCTATTACAACCACGTACACATGTAATCACCTCGAAGAAATGTCTGCAATCAATCCAAGGAAATGTCTGTAATCACCTTGAGAAAATGTATGCAATCAACTTAAGAAAATATCTGCTATCACCTTGAGAAAATGTCTGCAATCACCTCAAGGAAATGTTTACAATCACCCCAAGGAAATGTCTGCAATCACCTAAGGAAATGTTTGCAACCACCTCAAGGAAATGTCTGCAATCACCTCAAGGAAATGTTTCCTATCACCCCAAGGAAATGTCTGCAATCACCTCAAGGAATGTTTGCTATCACCCCAAGGAAATGTCTGCAATCACCTTAAGGAAATGTCTGCAATCACCTCAAGGAAATGTATGCAATCACCTCAAGGAAATGTTTGCAATCACCTTAAGCAAATATCTGCTATCACCTTGAGAAAATGTCTGCAATCACCTTGAACAAAGTTATGCAATTCCCTGTAGGTAATGTCTGCAATCTCTACGACCGAAGAAAGTGAGACAATCCAAGATACAACACCAACAAGTATATACTAGAAATCTTGCAACAAACAACAAAAAATCATTGATCTATGTTTATGCCTATTGTGATCTAGCCGGTGGCATAGATACTGACGTGACGATTCCAGAACAATTAATACAAACGTGCGAACTGCATACAATGTCATGAAAATAAAAAAGAAATTTATCTTGAAGAAGGACAATGGTAGACACAATACGGGATACATAAAATATGTAGTCAAATCAGTTATTCAACATATGTATATACGTGTATTCGTGAATACATGCAGGAACCAGTATAATCAGTTATTCAACATACTTACATATATGCACTCGTGAATAGATACATCAGCATCATCATCCTCCTCAATTACCGGGCCTGCTGGCAGAGGTGGTCATGTCTCTACAACTTTCGATCTCGACAGTTATTTATCATTTCTGTTGTTGACCTTCTGCCAAGCCATTCTCTTAATCTGTCTGAATTCTTTTCTCTTTGCTTCCTTCTATCTCTTCGTCCCTCAATTTTCCCAGTTGTTACAATATATTCTAGTTGTTCCCTTCTCATTACATGGCCAAAAAAATGATGATTGTTTCTTCCTAATATTGGGAATTAGCTCTCTTTTTTGCTTTGGCCTCTTTTAGAACCTCTTCATTACTCTTCAAAGCTGTCCATGGTATTTTCAACATTCTCCTGTAAAACCACATTTCTACAGACTCCAGCGATTTTTGTGTATGTTGTCCTATTGTCCATGATTCACATCCATATGTTAAGACTGGCTCTACATAACATTTAAGAACTCTTTTTCTTGTTTGTATTGTCAAAAATGGATTGCATAGTATCTTCCTCATTTTTTGGAAAGCTGCTTTTACCTGAGCCATTCTGCATCTCACCTCTGTTGTACATCTCCCGTCTGAGGTTAACAAAGTTCCCAAATATTTAAATTCATTTACCTGTTTTAATATTGTTCCACGTGTCTTTAATTTGCACTGAGGTGATGTCTTTTTCTTTGTTCTTACCAATACTTCTGAATACATACAGCAAGCAGTATAATCGGATATTCAACATATCTCTCTCTCTCTCTCTCTCTCTCTATATATATATATATATATATATATATATATATATATATCGTGAATACCACGCAGTGTATGCAGACATTACCCACACACAAACACAACAAAATAGATGCAAAGGATCACCACGTAAATAAATTATTTGCGCAGACCTCATGAGGATGATTGAACGCTTACATGTTGTTACATCCCTGCAATAATCTAGTCTTACAAAATTAATGCAACTGCTCACATTCATACACGTACGGATTTATATACAAAAGAATAGGGCGTACAAATATAATTAGAATTGTACAATTGGACCAACACATAAATACACATATAACACAAGCTTAATTAGGTTTACTTGCCGATCTTTCTGTATGCCAGAATATATTAATATCATATAATTATGAATTATATCACACGAGACATCTAATTAACACGCTGGTAAACAAATGTTCAATAGTGTGGTAAATATGTAGACACCTAAAAGTGTTTGTGGTTAGTAACCCTAGAGGGAAAACAAACAATTTGCAACACTTTCGTTATACCGTTGCATGTTGTGCAACACAAACTTGTACGCAAAAGCGATAAGGAAAATAACCAACACCAAAGAAATGTGTTGATTCAGGATAGGCTAGAAAGATAAGATGAGGAGTGAAGAATTAAGAACAAACTAGCAATAATGCCCGTTATTGAATATAAGACAAGACAAAATATAACAATTCATGGCCGCGTGATAAGACATAAATAGCCAAATACGACACAAATAAGTCATTAACAATCGCTAGGAGAATACTAGATCAAAGAACATGAACATTAAGGATTAATGGAATAGTAAAAAAACTAGAAAGGGTAACAAAGGAATATGATAAAGAACCGCAAACTATAACTCCCGTCAACGCTATAAAGCAAATGAGTAAGGAAAAGTAAGTTGATTTGTAAAGAAAAGTTATCAAGTAAATCAGATCCGTTTATCTATCTCTCTATTGTCCTTTCAAGCAGAAGACGGCAGGTGGGGCACAATTCTAGACTCATTGTGTCCGACGATCTTTGTTATTAAACATCAGTCCTTGTACATGGCCCACGCATTGTATCCCACCACGCTCCCATGGTCATGGCGTTGAGCCCCGCTGTTGTTGCCTATCGCCTCTCGCTCATACAATAGAGAAAAATAGGAAAATAGACTAGAATACAAATGTAACTGATGAATGAATTATCGCAATTACGTGAGCAGATCGTGCAAATCGGACGGAGTGCAGCGTTGAGGTTAGGCTGCTAGCCCCGCGTTCTAAAAGTAACTGATTGAAATCACATGCCGAAATATTATTCTTTTCATTCGTCTTCTGTTATCATAACGTAGGTGAAATTGAGTGCTAATTCTATTGGAGACAGACATTTCACCCCGATCCCGCGATCAGACAGAACTCTCAAATATACCGTTGGTATGTGAGAAAGTAGAGGTAGGGTTCGATCCCAACCGACGGCTTCCGGGTTCACCCAGTCTTACATGGGTACCAGATTTTTTTCTGGGATAGTAAAGCGGCACGGGCGTAATACCGAGCACATTACCCCAAAACTCATGTTCTGAAGGTCTGTACAATTTATGGTCACTAACACCATATTCCCTATACGCCACTTGGTGTGACGGGGACTCTTTACTATGTGAGAAAGTATGTCGTTTCCCAGACAAATTCCAAAAATAAGAAATGGAAAAATATTGAATCAAACTTTCTTAGATTACCCCGGTAGCCTTCTCAGGTACTAAGGAGTTAATGCGTAGTTTTGTAAATCTTTGTACATGATCATTAATAGGTAACTCTGTATATAGAGCTTCGCAGCAATAGACAATCTGATCGTCAGAAGTTGGCCCTGTTGAACAAGTGCTTCGGCCCTTCTTAACACTCATGAGGTTGGGGGGGGGGAGGGGGGAGAGGGCGCCTGGGTCATGACTCTCAGGCGTCGACCTCCTGCTGCCTTGAAATAGATGGTTCATGCTCTATAAGCTCATCATCATCATCATCATTGTGTGCCGTCTACGCATCGAAGGTTAGCTACCATGGAGCGCCATTCCACTCAGTCTCTTGCTTTGATGGTGCAGATTGTCATAGATTGACTTGTCGATGTTTTGATGTTACTCGTCCATGTTAGTCTTGGTCTGCTTCTACCTCTTTTACCTTGTATTTTCCCTTCCAATTTTACTTTTATTAGGCTGTTGTGTCTTTTAACATGCCCCAAAAATTTAATTTGTTTTGTTCTAATTGTGTTAAGTAGTTCTCTTTTCATGTTTAGTTGTTTTAAAACTTCATCGTTTGTTTTCTTTTCTTTCCATCTAATTCTACCTATTCTTCTATAGATCCACATTTCAAAAGACTTCAATTTTCTGTTCTGTTTTTTTTATGGTCTAAATGTCCATGTTTCTGCACCATACAGGAATATTGAGAAGATATATTGCTATTCTTAGTTTTAGCCCTGGTGTTATTTGTTTTGGTATTAGTATATTTTTCATGGTATTAAAATTACTTTTTGCCATACCTATTCTTTATTTCAGTTGTATAGTTTCCATAAAAAAATCATTCTATATATGATACATCAGTGGAAAGCCTGTAGTAGTAATAATCGACACACTCCTTGTCAAATTTAAAATGAACAGAACCGAGCAAATATGACGTCATGCAAACGACTATTTACATAACAGTGAATACCAAATATAGAACTAAGAGTACAACACATAATAGGAAAAATAACAACAGGCAACTTGGTCAATCATTACAGATAAACATCTGGCCAGCTTATTAATATAATCGGAGCAACAGGTTGTGGAAATGGATACGTGACGTCTCTATCTGCATTCACCGAAGTAAAACACCTTTACCTTAAAATACGTCAAGCAGGGGTAAGAAGACACTTTGAGTTGAAAGTTTGCAGCAAGCCGCGATGTTTGCGCATTTCGGCCCGACATATCCGTCTCTAGAAGGACATTTTTGTAACCGGGTTGCCTTTCCTCTTCGATCTCTACTCGTATGATCAGAAGTATTTGTTACCAGGAGCACAGCTATTGCCCTGTTGTTGCCCGAATCTGACTCAGTCATCTATGAGTCGATGACTACTCTCAGCCCAGGTTCTGATGGGTGTCTTCTCACCTCCTCATCTTTAATTTTAATTTTACCGTTAGAGCCCATGCTTCATAGGCCTGTCGAATATGATAAAACCAGCTTGGGCAATAATGTAAACATTATGTTTTAGGTTGAATGACTTATATTACCGACATCTTTTAAGACTTACTAGTGTAACTGACGTTTGTGTGATTTTAGCATTGATTTCTCACTTTCATCACACGATATTAGCAATGAAAGTTACACAAAACTCTGTCAAGAATACCCAAAATGTCAGCAGTTAATAGTTGGTTTGTAATATATGTTTTTTTGCTGATAAAAAGTGTGTATTATGTTACTAACACGTGCATAATATGTTTGTGTATGAGAGAGAGAAATGGGGCGGAGAGATGCAATAAAATTATAGCAGCTAGTAAGTAACCCATAGCTGATTGTTAAGTTCAATGAAACAAAAATCCCGCATTCTCCTTCTCTACAATAAGTAAAGTAAAGAGCCCCCGTCACGGCAAGTAGCGTATAGGGAATAAGGTGTTAGTGACCATCAACTTTACAGACCTTCAGAACATGATTTTTGGGGTATTGTGGTCGGTATTACGCCCGTGCCGCTTTACTTTCCCGGAAATAAAATCCGGTACCCATTAAAGGTTGGATGAACCGGAAGCCGTCGGTTGGGATCGAACCTTACCTCTTGTCCTTTGTAGTCATTGATGGAAGATTGTGGTCCATTGTGCTTTTTGCGGGATATGATCTTGAGGGTGTTTGTTGCTTTCCGTATTTTACATTGAATATATACCATCTTTCATTCGCCCGTGTGGATACCGGGACTCTGTCCACGATGGGGAAGGCAAGAACATAGGCACCATCACCTGCATCGCATGTCGTGAGAGGCAATAAAGAAGTTGGGGTATTAAGGTCTTCGCTGGTGTTACCGAGTTCGTGCATCTGAGTTGAATCCATTTACAATGTTTTCGTTAGTGTGTGGCGTCGCCCCCACACCCTTTACTTGGGTGCGGGCTCTAAGGAGGAGATCTGGGTACTATATATATATATATATATATATATATATATATATATATATATATATATATATATATATGACTCTTTTCGTCTAGTCCGACGGTCTAGTGGAGGCTATTGTGTATTTTTTTGAGGTTTTGTTTTGTCGAACAGCTTCTCTCGTGGCTAATTCTACCAATGTTTGACAAACACGCGCGGTCACAGAATGAACAAGTCAGGACAACTGATCCACAGGGTTTTCCGTCCTTTTTCATGAGTCTTTTCTCTTCTAAGTTTTGCCTTAGCACAGTCTCAAATGATGTTATACCATTTCTTATACCCGCTCCCCATGATGTGCGATCACTTGCCAGATGTTCCCAATCATTTTCACAGATGAAGAACTCATTCAGATATGATTTACAGATATATCTATGTAGTTTAGGTCTGCCGATTTGTCTTTTCCCGTATAGTAGTTCACCATGTAGTATATGCTTGGGGATGCGTTTTTCTTCCATTCGCTGATTATATATATATATAAGGAATCGTCCACTGAGTACAGAAATGACCTGGCGATTAAAGTAGACTAAATTAAACTAAACTTCTTTCATTGATATCACGTCATGACACATAGCTCATTTACGCTTTCCTTGAAAGGCAGGAAAACTGATAAAAACCACTTTATTTCTGTACAAAGCTGCAATGTTCTTATGTTCTATTTACCAATTAATGTGTAGAACATGTGATGCTTGCCCAGACCTAGTGCACGCATTTCAATGTCTAGTGTGCGCGCACTGTCATATCGCTTTAATAAAAGTGATAATACAAGTATTGTCTATAAATGCCACTTTCCATTGCCGCAAAACACTGGCAGTGTGAATGGAACTTGTGCCCTGAGCTAATAATTCTGAAAATAAATTTGTGGTGATGAAACGAAGAAACAAGAACAGGTTAAGCTACTCCTTCTTTCTAGAATCTCTCCACCCCCATAAACCATATTTTTGTGCAGGTAAATGAACCAGGGTTGTTATGTATTAAGCTTTGATCGTATGTCTCTTTGAACTGCGTCGTAAACAATACTTTGGTTCAGATGTTCCTGGTCTTTGCTTTGTACAAATATGTTGTGATTAGTAAACTTGTAAGTAATCAGTAAACTACAAAAGTGAGATTAAACTATATGTGGTAATTGAATCACTTAAACTGACAGCTGACTTCATAAGTGAGTCTGGAATCTTACTGTGATTGAGACTTGATCGCAGAGAGAGAAAGAGAGAAAGAGAGAGAGAGAGAGAGAGAGAGAGTGAGAGAGAGAGAGAGAGAGAGAGAGATTGTTCAACTCCTGTGTGATAACATGTGTGATAACATACATATGTCATGTGGAAACATATGACCAAGGGAATAGCTACTGAGAACAATTAACAAGGAAGGCTCAACCTTGGGACTATGAAACTATCAAGACCTACAAGGAGAAAGCAGCAAATTGTCAATCGTGAAGATCCTTGACTTCCACACTATGTTCTGTTTTTAGCCCAAGAGGAAAATGAATGAAACTGGTAAATAAGTGTTATTGTTTTACAATTAGATAACAGGGCAGAAAAAAAGACAAATTATAAAGAGGTATAAGGCATTTCTGAGTAATAAATTCACCTTTATAAGATGAAAAGCGTAATTCTAATAAATAAGTCACCATTATAACAGATAGAAATGTGCATTGAGTTAGCAAAAATTAGAGAAAGTGATAGAAATCTGTAATGGCGTTAGTAAAAATCAGAGAAACTGAGAGAAATCTGTGATGGCGTTACTAAAAATTAGAGAAACATGTGTATGGAGTTAGTTAACATTAGTGAAAGTGGAAGAAGTGTAGAAGAAGCTAATAAATTTTAGAGAAAGCTAGATTATGTATTAGATGAATTTAGACGATGAAAGATAGGTGGGATAAGGGAGATGAAAATATAGATATAAGAAAATGGATAAAATTAGATGAAGTGAAAGGATGCTTCTTCCACAAGGATGACAGCATCCAACCGTTAGCGGTGGAACTTTTTCTCCTCGGATGGGTGTTTTAGTGGTAATACCCTTCCCTGGTTTCTGGGTAGTGAGATCCGATGTCTGGCCATCTCTGGGAGTGAAATCCTATGTCTAGCCTTCTCTAGGTAGTAAGATCCGATGTCTAGTCTTCTCTAGGTAGTAAGATCCGAAGCCTAGCCCTCTCTAAGTAGTGAGATCCGATGTCTAGCCTTCTCTAAGTAGTAAGATACGATGTCTAGCCTTCTCTATGTAGTAAGATTCGATGCCTAGCCTTTCTAGGTAGTAAGATACGATGTCTAGCCTTCTCTATGTAGTAAGATTCGATGTCTAGCCTTCTCTAGGTAGTAAGCTACGATGTCTAGCCTTCTCTGTGTAGTAAGATTCGATGTCTAGCCTTCTCTAGGTAGTAAGATACGATATCTAGCCTTCTCTAAGTAGTAAAATCCGATGTCTAGCCTTCTCTAGGTAGTGAGATCCGATGAGTAGCCTTCTCTAAGTAGTAATATACGATGTCTAGCTTTCTCTAGGTAGTGAGATCCGATATCCAGCCCTCTCCGGGTAACAAGATCCGATGTCCAGCCCGCTCTGGGTAGTGAGATTCAATATCTAGCCCTGTATGCTTTGAAAGATCCGATGTCCAGCCCGCTCTGAGTAGTGAGATCCAATATCTAGCCCTGTATGGTTTGTGAGATCCGATGTCCAGCCCGCTCTGAGTAGTGAGATCCAATATCTAGCCCTGTATGCTTTGAAAGATCCGATGTCCAGCCCGCTCTGAGTAGTGAGATCCAATATCTAGCCCTGTATGGTTTGTGAGATCCGATGTCCAGCCCGCTCTGGGTAGTGAGATCCAATATCTAGCCCTGTATGGTTTGTGAGATCCGATGTCCAGCCCGCTCTGAGTAGTGAGATCCAATATCTAGCCCTGTATGCTTTGTAAGATCCGATGTCCAGCCCGTTCTGGGTAGTGAGATCCAATATCTAGCCCTGCATGCTTTGTAAGATCCGATGTCCAGCCCGCTCTGAGTAGTGAGATCCAATATCTAGCCCTGTATGGTTTGTGAGATCCGATGTCCAGCCATCTTGGATAATGGCTAAAAAACAGGAGGATCCGTGGACACTCTGAGCATGTTAAAGAGCCATCGACAGTTGAAAATCGAAAGTGCAAACAAACAAAAATGCCGATGCTCAGTCAAAATTGAAAGATAAAATATAGATAAAATATAGATAAAATGTCAAAACTCTCGATGACAAATAGTGAGAATACCTCTAAAGTCTGAGAATATCTGCCTTTAATGCAAGGGTCACCTGAGCACTCTACTGTTGGTGTGAATAATATGAGGACAATTATGTTCATGCGGAAATATGTTCCTGGAGTCTTCGCAAGAGATATAAAAATAGAGTGCGCAGAGAAAGTGAAGGGCAAAAAGGCAAAGTTAGAACCTTGAAGCAACCAATAACCTATAGGAATCATTTGTTTTCTAACCCGTTTTCTGTTAATGTAAAGACACCCAAGGGTTTGCTAGGAGTGTAGTGACGTTGACTATAAACAAAGTGCCAATGTGAAATATCAAATGTTACAAGTGCAGACCGAGTCCCGCCTCCGTATTTCTTACTGTTTAATAATTTTTGTCCTTCTTAATTTGCCTCTCCGCACTGAAAGGAAGAAAAACCGTGCGGCTCTTTCCTTTCCTGTTGGCCTCTTCTCTTTATGTTTTCTAGGGTTTCTAATATATTACCGTCTGATTGTCCTGTCGTATGACGTAGCCAAACCATTTTAACTGCTGTTTCTTTATGCATTCAATTTGTAAAAGTGATAACTAATTTATCTGCGTTTGTGTTACTTCCCATTATGAGGTCACGGTGGTCGAATTGTTAGTGTGCTCGTCTGCTGATCACCAGGGTTTGGGTGAACATTTTCCCGGACTCACAGGATGTCGGAATTCCCACAGTCTCACAAAATGGATATAATAAATTTTGTCTGTGAATGAAAGGCGACCGGGAGTGATACTGACCATCTCACTCATAAACGCGTTCTATGGTTATTTAAAAATATGGTCATCATCATCATCATTATCCAGTACCGGGCCTACTGGCGTAGGTGATCATGTCTCTCCACAATCTTCCATCTCGGCAGCTATTTATCATTTCTGTTGTTGACCTTCTGCCAAGCAATTCTCTTAAGCTGTCTGTTATTTTTTTCTCTTTGCTTCCCTCTGTCTCTTAGTCCCTCAATTTTTCCAGTTGTTACAATATACTCCAGTTGTTCTCTTCTCATTACATGGCCAAAAATGATGATTGTTTCTTCCTAATATTGGAAATTAGCTCTCTTTTTTGCTTTGACCTCTCTCAGAACATCTTCATTACTCTTCTTAGCTGTCCATGGTACTCTCAACATTCTTCTGTAAAACCACATTTCTACAGGCTCCAGCGATTTTCTTGTCTGTTGTCCTGTTGTCCATGATTCGCATCCATATGTTAAGACTGGCTCTACATAACATTTAAGAACTCAATAAATATGGTCACTAATATGATATTCATCATAAAGGCCACTAGGTCTAATGGGATCGAATTGGAATCCCACATGAGACCTCTTTTATTTATCTGTGATACCCTAAGCCATTTGTCGTATACAGCTTACGTCTGCAAGAGCATAGGGTGGCTTCTATAGCCTTTTATAAACACATCAATCACATCCTTCACGAGGTAGATAATGTCAAAGCATTAAACAGACACAAATGTCATTCTGCTCGAGCTTGAATCGAGCTCCATTAATTCTTTATAGATGCTTAAGCTCAGCTCCCAGGATATACGTTCCTGGAAAAGGTGGCGGGAAAGGGGTTCCAGATAAATTGACAGGTTTCTGGAAGGATTGAGCGACAGGTAGGCCCAGAAAATGATACAAATAAAAAAAATTATAAAGAAAGAAAAAGAAGGACTGACGGTTCACAGTTGTTTGTTTTAGTCTCGAAGTGGTATTTTAGTTCTTCTTCTTCTACCTTTCAGCTCCCTGTGGAGCATAGGTCTTCAACAAACCTTTCCAAGTCGTTCTGTTTCTTGCCAATCTTTTAAGATCATTCCATGTCTTTCCCATCATCTTCAATTCTGTTTCTATCTGTCTTCTCCAAGAGTTCTCTAGTCTTCCTCTTTGTCTTTTCTCTTATTTTAGTATTTTAATATTTTAGTTCGAGTTTTCATAATTATGCATGGGTTATGGATGATGACGTCATTTGTCTAGTTTTTTACATTCCTCTCATTCTTCAAATGTATACTTTAAGGAAGTGTTTTCAGTTCGAGGCATCACACACAAAACGTCACATTTTTTAGTTAAGTAACTGCTTATGTGTGAATTATATCTTAGCAGTTAATGCTCGTAGTTAAAACATCAAAGATTGGCAAATCTGAGAGATTCCAGTTGTGCAAAATTCCAGTTTTAACTACACAAGTTTTGAACTTATGAAATAATCCTTTTTTCTAGCCACTTTAAATGTATAATAGAAAAAGCATATGCATTTTATCTTCATGCAAAGGCACAGATGATCAGAACAACTAAAGTTTCAGTGACAAACAGCTGTAAGTTACATGTTAAAATGATAGATTTTTTCATTTTCTTCTTTGCACACTTATTGGCATGGAGCTTTGCACTGTGTTTTGCACTTTTCGGTATGGTGGATCCGTTTTCAATATGCATTTCAATATTTGTTCGCATTGCGTCCCTAACTTTTCGTTTGCCAAGACCTTCCTGTGAGGTAGCAACTTCTTCTGAGGTTGCTTCTAGTCTCACAGTGGCAGTTTAGTCATCATCATCATCATGTGTCATACCGACTGGCGTAGGCGATCATGAACTTCCACAATCTCAGTACCAGAAGGCATCGTATCAATTCTGTTGTTGACTGCTTTCCTTACCACTAGTCATTTATCAAGTTATCCATTACCCTCTCTCTTTGTCGTCTACTCTATCTTTTTCCTAGTTTTTGTACTTTTGTAATCGAGTATTCCAACTTTCCTCATATCATGATGTCCTCGAAAATTACCGTCTGTTTTTAAGAGCCGGTTTTTTGTGTGTCTGTTTGTCTTCTACAAATTTCCTTTCTGGTTTTTTAGCTGACCAGGGATCTCTGTACATCCTTCTGGGAAATCCCACCTCTGTGGCCTCTAATCGTCGAGGAGGTTCGGACAATCTGCACCTTCTTAAAACTGACATTTGATGGCTGAGGTCCACGACACAGAAATGCCAATTTCTATGTTAATTATTTTGTGTGTTAGTTATATTGGAATGGCTTGGCTGAAGGTCAAAAACAAAAATGATAAATAACTGTCGAGATCGAAAGTTGTGGTGAGACATGATCACCTACGCAGGCAGGCATATTACTTGATGATGACGATGATGTATTTGATTAGGAAATGCAGGGTGTCCCACTCGCTACCTAACCTGCAGATCCTCAATAATGCTAAAACTAATGACGATATCCCAACAAAAGTTGAATATGAGCACGTTCGTTGTATGTGAAATAAAAAGCACGTTCGTTGTATGTGAAATAAAAAGCACGTTCGTTGTATGTGAAATAAAAAGCACGTTCGTTGTATGTGAAATAAAAATAAGTGTGTTTGTGTGTGGCTCCTGATTGTTGTGACACGTTTGCTTGACGCGCCTCTTTGCTGATCTCTACCATTTGGCTGAGGGCAACTACACAATACGGTTGTTGTTTGTGAGTATTAGTGTACATTATATGTGAGTTTACACAGGAGAGCTGGAAAATGTGTCAGTATACTCTTGAGAGCGATGGTTTAATGGTAAAACCATACAAAAATACCGGGTACTGAAGCAAGTGTAACCGCCGCTATTTATCATGATACACCTCTGTATGGTGACACTCTCTTGTGAGGAATGTTTCGTCGTTGTAAATGTTATTAAAGTTTATACATAACTTCTGCTTATCAAGTTGAGTATATATGGCCCTTTACATCTTGTCAGACAGTTTAGTGGAGGCTATTGTGTATTGTAATGGAGGTTTTGTTATTGTCGAACAGCTTCTCTCATCGCTGATTCTACCAATGTTTCACAAACATACTCGGCCACAGAATGAACAAGTTAGACCCACTGAACCACAAGGCGTTTCTATCTTTTTTCGTCCAAGTTTGGCCATGGTACAGCCTGACATGATGTTATTGATATAGGCTTTCCAATGATGCGCTATCTCTTGCCAGATGTTCCCAGTCATTTCCTCACATGGATAGGTCATTCAGGATGATTTACAGATATCTCTATATCGTAGTTTAGGTCTACCAATTTGTCTTTTTCCGTGTATTAGTTCACCATATAGTGTTTGCTTAGGAATGTGGTTTTCTTCCGTTCACTGAACGTAACCCAGCCATCTTAACCTTCGGCTGTTGAGCATGGACATGATTGATAGGTCGAGAGCCAAGTTGAGTATAGCCATTAAAGAAACATCATGTAGAGGCAGGCTATGTTTCTCAAATGATTAAATTATTAACATATCTAAAATGTCAGTGACAAATATCCAATAAATGCTTGTAGTCAGAGTTGTATTAATTAAGGAAAGCAGTTTAACCAGAATAACTAATATTTTAAACTATTGTTTTCCCCACTCCCTCTTAATTTACGGAAAATTCCCCAATTTCCTCTACTTTCTTTTTCTTAATCTCTTTTCTTCAAACTGCCTCTATACTCCTTTCTCTAAGACTAACTTGCTCTAATTTTCTTTAAAGTACTCTAATTTATCAAACTTTCTCTAAATTTCTCTCTCTCATCCTCTCACATACTCTAATTATCTAGCACATACTCTCATTTCCTGTAACAAATTTTCTCTCTCCATCACATTTCCTCTAATTTTCGTTCACTTTCACTTTCACTTTCTTTAACATCATATAAACTACTCTCTCTTATCCTAACTTAAAGTAAGTTTCTCTCTCTTCCTCTAACGTCCTATTAACTCCTCATTCTTCATCCAGCTATATAATTGATTGATTCGACTGACATATTAAATAGAATCATTTTAAATAATGGATATGGGAACATTTGTTCAAAATACAGAACCAAGGTGAATTGAAATAATCTGCATAGTACAGAAATTATGCTCATCATGAGTGAGTGAGTGAGTGACAAGCTAGAAGTCGTAAACTGTGAGCTTGGAGAATGAGTGGCAGGGTAGACAAATGAGTAAAGCCAGTGCTTGTAGAATGAACGTTTATTATGTGAGATATAAATAGAAAACGTATGACAAGTCATATGTATGCCTAATATAATAAAAAAATATCTTCCCTGCGCAATATTATTTTTCACCTAGTGTGCATGGTTGTAGTAGTTCAGTAATTATGTGGATTTTGTTTGCTTACATTAGCCTAACGATTAATCCATTTCCTCGTCCATCTATAAAAGCGCGTTACATAGGCGTTGTGGCATATTTTTAATTCCTTTTTATATGTTTAAAGATCAGTTGTTGAGGTTTATAGAACTCTGCGTTATTTGCGCCTTTCAGCCCGACATATCCGCTTTCTTCATGACATTTTTGGGTAGTTATTTTCCGTTCCTTTTGATCTCTGATATTTTTGACTAAATGGTTAGTGTTCGTCGAGGTTTACCACGAGAAGGTAAGTAGGGTGGGATCTTGATCAGCTGTTATTTGCTGATCCTGACACAAATAGTCAGATATGAGTCACCGACCCTTTCAGCCCCTACGCTGTAGATGTTCTTTAAGTGCATGTTTCAAATATTATGATCAGTTCAGTATTGACGAGCTCTTTTGTGCAAAAATTCAAATTTACATAGTTCCACCATTGTTTAATTACGGCTGATAAATCTATATATAGACAGAAGAGTGATGATAAATCTATATATATACAGTTGAGTGATAAGTACAGTGCGATAGTACAAAATAGATATAATGCTATTGCGAAAATACAGGGCATCAAGAAGCAGTAGGAAATGCTCAAATAATCGATTCAACAAACATCAAAAGAAGTAATACCAGTGACTAAAAGAAGTAACAATAAGAAATGGATGACAGAAGAAAAACTAGAAATAGTGGTCGAAAGACGAAAACATAAGAAAGAAGAACGGACATACAAAATATTGCACAAAGAGATCCAAAACAAATGCAGAGAAGCTAAGGAAGGATGGTTAAAGCAGAAACGTGAACACATGGAAATCAACAAAAGAAAGACTAAACATGTTGGCACAATCAGTTAAATGAATTAACAGGAGGAAAAAAAGTAACAATTTCAAGATGCGTGAAATCAAAGGAAGGAAATATAATAATGGGACAGGAAAAGATAACGGAGAGATGGACAAAATATATAAGTCAACTCTATGGTGATGAAAGACTAGAGCTAAACAATTCCAACAAAGATACAGGACCATCAATAATGCATAGTGAAGTGGAGGAAAGCAATTCAACACATGAAAAGAGGCAAAGCTCCAGGTCCTGACAATATAACAATCGAAGAGATAAATGCATTAGGAGAGTTGGGAGTACAAGTCATAACAAAATTACTCAATGACATATATAAATAACACTGGACACATACCCGAAGATCTACTAAAATCTATCTTTGTAGCCATACCGAAGAAGTCAGGAGCCACTGATTGTGAAGACCATCGCACTATTAGTCTCATGAGCCATATGACGAAAATATTATTAAGAATCATCATGAGACGTGTAAGGAACAAAATAAAACCAGAAATAAGTGAGGAACTATGTGGATTTGTGGAAGGAAAGAGCATCAATAATGCAATATACATCCTGAGAATATAGTTAGAAAGATCTATAGAGGCAACGAAAAATCTATATATGTGCTTTAAAGACTACACAAAAGCATTTGACAAAGTAAAGCATGTAGAAATAATCAATATGCTAGAGAAATTAAACATTGATGGTAAGGATCTGCGAATCATAAAAAACATGTACTGGCAACAAACAGCTGTTATATGAATTAGCAACCAAACAGGACATTTCCCATATATAAAACAAGGAGTCAGACAAGACTGTGTTCTGTCACCGGATTTCTGTTCACTTTACAGCTAAAATGATATGAGATCAATAGTAGATATAAAAGGAATTGAAGTCAACGGTCACAACATAAATAATTTGCGATATGCGGATCACACAGTCTTAATAGCAAAGACAGAGAATGAACTACAAGAAATGATAGACATAATAGTGAAAGAAAGCAAAAAGAAAGGTTTCAGTCTTAATAGTAAGAAAACAGAAGTAATTGTCATATTGAAGAAACAATCATCACCATCATGCAGCATAAAACTAAACAGGACAAATCTGAACAAAGTGCAACGTTTGACATACTTGGGCACAATAATAACATCAGATGGAAGATGCACCTCAGAAATAAAAAGCAGAATAGCTCAGGTCAAAATAGCATTTCAGAGGATGAAAAATATCTTATGCAACAAGTCTATGCCAATAGAAGTAAGTTCGTCGGTGATATATAAAACTAATTCTGACCTATGGAAGTGAATCATGGACAGTAGACAAACAAATGAAAAGACGATTGGAGGCCACAGAAATGGGATTTCTCAGAAGAATATTGAAAGTTCCCTGGACAGCTAAAAAGACCAATGAGGAAGTTCTCAAAGAGGCCAACACAAAAAGGGAGCTCCTAAAAACCATCAGAAAGAAACAATCAACATTTTTCGAGCACATCATGAGAAGGGGAAAGTTGGAATACTTGGTTACAACTGGCAAAATAAAAGGAGATCCCGGACGACAAAGAGAGAAAATACTAGATAGCTTGGTGTTATGGCATGACAAAAAGTCAACAACATAATTGATACGATGTACTGTAGATAGAAGTTAGTAGAAGGACATGGTCGCCTACGCCAACCTGTATGGCACATGATGATGATAAATCTAATTTCTGCTTCTCGTCATCTCGAGACTATACAGTCTATAAATAATAATTGATACTGTGTACCATGTATATGTGATACATTTATTGGCAATTGTATCTATGTAATAAATAATTGACATTTGTTACTGCATGTATGACTGCCTCAGCACATACAATTAGATTTGTGTTTGTTCATGTAGTATGTGTAATAAACAAGGGTACGCTATATTTGTGCAAGGTGAATATAATGCTAGGGCGCAAGCCTTCAAGTCATTTATAACTGATGTGGTCAGCATCAGATCATGTCGACATGCTTTTTGGTACAAAATCTTTAGTACGCATCGTCTTCTTCTTCTTCCTTTCAGCTCCCTGTGGGGCATAGGTCTTCAACAAACACTTTCCAAACTGTTCTGTTACTTGCCATTCTTTGAAGATCATTCCATGCTTTCCCCATCATCTTCATCTCTGCTTCCATCTGTCTTCTCCAAGAGTATTTTGATCTCCTTCTTTGTCATTTTCCTTGAGGATTAACAAAAAAAAAGTGCCTGTTGTGTAATACTCTCAGTTGGTTTCCACAGTGTGTGTCCTATCCAGCGCCATCGTCTTCGCTGTATCTCTTTATCTACTGGTGCATTTCCATAATTCTATGTTAGTGTTTTTGTCCTGCTATTTATATCCTTTTATTCTGCGTAAGCATCCATTAATGAAAGTCTGTATCTTCATGATTGTAATTTGTATTGTTATCCATGCTTCACAGCCATATAATAAGACTGACTTAAAATTGGAATCGAAAATTTTTATTTTTCTCTTTGACTTGTTCATGTTTGTGAAATTTTTTCGGCTTATGTCTTTTTACAGTACAGGATAGCCAGTCCCATGCCCATCCCTCCTTAGTCTGCTCTTACGAACATGCTTGGTAGAGGGAACAGCGCCACTTATTTGTGACTCCCCTTTCGGGCCCCGGCAACGTACGGGCGGATGCAATAATAAAAGAGATTGGTGCACATATTCATAGCTAAGTTGTGTGTGTTGAAAAAATCAGAAGAGTGGAGGTACTGCTCCCTCACGGCGGTAAATTGACTTATTTCAAACGCAGTTTGATGCTCTACCGCAGTGGTTCCCAAATTATGCGCCGGGACTCTCAGGGGCGCCACTAATCTTTGTCATGGGCGTCGCGTCGAGGTTATTGTCGCGTGTCTACACAATTGTTAGATATAATAAAATTACGACATTCACATAAGCTGAATATATTTTAGCACACTAACGAGTTTCTATATGAGAGTGCTAAATCTGTCGCCATTTGTTATCTTATAATTGCTATCAAGGAATCAGAGATTTTATCCGACTTATACGATCGTATTTGGGAACTTTATTAACCTCAGACGGAAGACGTGCAACAGAGGTGAGATGCAGAATGGCTCAGGCAAAAGCAGCTTTCCAAAAAATGAGGAAGATACTATGCAATCAAATTTGGCAATAGAAATAAGAAAAAGAGTTCTTAAATGTTATGTAGAGCCAGTCTGAACATATGGACGTGAATCATGGACAATAGGACAAAAGACAAGAAAATCACTGGAGTCTGTAGAAATGTGGTTTTACAGAAAAATGTTGAGAATACCATGGACAGCTAAGAAAAGTAATGAAAACGTTCTGTAAGAGGTAAAAGCAAAAAGAGAGCTAATTTCCAATATTAGATAGAAGCAATCATCATTTTTTAGCCATGTAATGAGAAGAGAATAGCTGGAATATATTGTAACAACTGAGAAAATTGTGGGACGGAGAGATAGAGGAAAGCTATGAGAAAAGATACCAGACAGATTAAGAGAATGGCTTGGCAGAAGGTCAACAGCAGAAATGATAAATAACTGTCGTGATTTAAAGTTATGGAGAGACATGATCACCTACGCCAGCAGGCCCGGCACTTGATGATGATGACACGATCGTAATTGCCTTGTGGGCGCCACCGGTATAGGATAATCAGGGAAATGAGCCGGGGGTGTCAGAAGTTTGGGAATCACTGCTCTACAATCAATTAATTTGAAAAGTGACGAGTAGCTGGACAAATATGAATGAGTACCTGGCAAAATATGAATGAGTACCTGGCAAAATATGAATGAGTAGCTGGCAAAATATGAATGAGTAGGTGGCAAAATATGAATGAGTAGCTGGCAAAATATGAATGAGTAACTGGCAAGTAATGAATGATCGCTTATAAAACAATGAATGAGCACCTGGAAAACAATGAATGAGTACCTGGCAGATAATGAAAAACTACCTTACAAACAATGAATGATCGTCTATCAAAGAAAGAATGAGTACCTGGCAAATAATGAAAAAATACCAAATAAACAATGAATGATCGTCTATCAAAGAATGAATGAGTACCTGTTAAACAATGAATGAGCATTTGGTGAAGTGAGGTATGTAAATGTAATGACAGAGAGGGCAAGCACTGACCTCATCCCCGCCTCCAAACACTGTGGTGTAGTACGGTGATGTGTACATACCACTCTCTGCGTCAGTAAACATGTACTGTCACCCGATCGCTGGCTGGCACGTAAAGTTGAAATTAGTAGGACAAAAATGCCGATGTTCAATCAATATTTCTTCTTCCTCTTTTCAACTCCCTATTGAGCATATGTCTTCAACAAACACTTGTGAACTGCCTCTTGATCATATGTCTTCAACAAACACTTATGAACTGCCTCTTGATCATATGTCTTCAACAAACACTTGTGAACTCCCTGTTGATCATATGTCTTCAACAAACACTTGTGAACTCCCCGTTGAGCATATGTCTTCATCAAACACTTGTGAACTCCCCGTTGAGCATATGTCTTCAACAAACACTTGTGAACTCTCCGTTGAGCATATGTCTTCAACAAACACTTGTGAACTCTCCGTTGAGCATATGTCTTCAACAAACACTTGTGAACTCCCTGTTGAGCATATGTCTTCAACAAACACTTGTGAACTGCCTCTTGTTCATATGTCTTCAACAAACACTTGTAAACTCCCCGTTGAGCATATGTCTTCTACAAACACTTGTGAACTGCCTCTTGATCATATGTCTTCAACAAACACTTGTGAACTGCCTCTTGATCATATGTCTTCAACAAACACTTGTGAACTGCCTCTTGATCATATGTCTTCAACAAACACTTGTGAACTGCCTCTTGATCATATGTCTTCAACAAACACTTGTGAACTGCCTCTTGATCATATGTCTTCATCAAACACTTGTGAACTCCCTCTTGATCATATGTCTTCAACAAACACTTGTGAACTGCCTCTTGATCATATGTCTTCAACAAACACTTGTGAACTGCCTCTTGATCATATGTCTTCAACAAACACTTGTGAACTGCCTCTTGATCATATGTCTTCTACAAACACTTTTCAACTTCATTTGAACATATGTCGTCAATAAACACCTTCCAAGCCGTCCTGTTTCTTGCCATTCATCTAAGATCATTACATGTTGTCCCCATCCTCATCGTCTTTGTTGCCACCTGTCTCCTCCATGTAAATTTTGGCCTTCCTTTTCGTCTCCTCCCCCGTGGATTCCCAAAAGGGCTTGTCGTGCAAGACTCAATTGACTTCTGTAGTCTGTTTGACGGGCGATATGTATTGAGCATTTTGTTAAAATATAGCTTTGTATAAGACGAACGTGTCGGACCAAACGAATGCAGATATCGCAGCTTGTTGTATACTAGCGACGCAACACAACCACGCACAATAAAAAAAAATGAACGCGAGGCAAAGAAGACTATAGTTGTAGTTGTAGAAGTAGTTGTAGTAGTAGTTGTAGCAATAGTTGTAGCAATAGTTGTAGTTGTAGTTGTAGTAGCTGGAGTTGTAGCAGTAGTTGTAGTTGTAGTAGCTGGAGTTGTAGCAGTAGTTGCAGTTGTAGTAGTAATAGTAGTTGTAGTAGTAGTTGTAGTAGTAGTAATAGTTGTAGTAGTAGTTGTAGTAGTAGTAGTAGTAGTTGTAGTAGTAGTTGTAGTAGTAGTAGTAGTTGCAGTAGTAGTTGTAGTAGTAGTTGTAGTAGTAGTAGTAGTAGTTGCAGTAGTAGTTGTAGTAGTAGTAGTAGTAGTTGTTGTTGAAGTAGTAGTTGTAGTAGTAGTTGTAGTAGTAGTTGCTAGTAGTAGTTGTAGTAGTAGTAGTAGTAGTAGTAGTAGTAGTTGTTGTAGTAGTAGTTGTAGTAGTAGTTGTAGTAGTAGTTGTAGTAGTAGTTGTTGTTGTAGTAGTAGTTGTAGTAGTAGTTGCAGTAGTAGTTGTTGTTGTAGTAGTAGTTGTAGTAGTAGTTGCAGTAGTAGTTGTTGTTGTAGTAGTAGTTGTAGTAGTAGTTGCAGTAGTAGTTGTTGTTGTAGTAGTTGTTGTAGTAGTAGTTGTAGTAGTAGTTGTTGTTGTAGTAGTAGTTGTAGTAGTAGTTGCTAGTAGTAGTTGTAGTAGTAGTAGTAGTAGCAGTAGTAGTAGTAGTTGTTGTAGTAGTAGTTGCAGTAGTAGTTGTTGTTGTAGTAGTAGTTGTAGTAGTAGTTGCAGTAGTAGTTGTTGTTGTAGTAGTAGTTGTAGTAGTATTTGCTAGTAGTAGTAGTAGTTGCAGTAGTAGTTGTAGTAGTAGTTGTAGTAGTAGTTGTAGTAGTAATTGTAGTAGTAATTGTAATTGTAGTAGTAGTAGTAGTTGTAGTAGTAATTATAATTGTAGAAGTAGTAGTAGTAGTAGTAGTTGTAGTAGTAATTGTAATTGTAGCAGTAGCAGTAGTTGTAGTAGTAGTTGTAGTAGTAATTGTAATTGTAGCAGTAGTAGTAATTGTAGTTATAGTTATTCGAAGGCTCCGATATAATTGAAAACCAATTAAAATTCATACTTGCTCAACCGCCCATGACAATGGAATCATCCGTATTAACATCTCAATGCATTGAAGGACCCAAACAAGGAAAGGCAGCTGCAGTCCCGATCTTAGCAGCGACAGCACACAGAAAAAGACATAAGGCGTAACCGCACCGAAAGTGAACGCAGCCACACTGTCCTTAGTCATACGATATCATCATTAATCGTAAACACGATCCTGATCAAATATACAGCTCACGGTGTGCACAGAGCACTAAATTCAGTATCTCCTGCATCAAGCTGAACTTGGAATATGAGGAAACTGCAACAAGGAACAATTTTCAAACAGAGCCTTAAAGTTTCCTGTGCCCTATCCGCCATATTGACCAGAAAGAAGACTATATGAAGATACAACACTTCACCCGTCTAGTGTATAACATGATACGTGGATGATTTCACGGTTTTTATATAGAGAGCATACTCTATTGACAATGGAGAGCGTTGAAAAGTAGGTTCTTTCATTTTTCCAAGTTATTCGCTCTTAGGTGGTTGGGCCACCTGGACAGGATGAATCCTCACCAATCACCATCAAGGGCGTTTTTCTCGAGAATGCATGGAAAAAGATCAAGAGGAAGGTCCAGAAGAAGATGGATAGATGCAGTGACAGAGACATATAACATCAAAGGAAAATCACTCATTCAGACAGTTCGAGCAGCTCAAAAACAACAAATGATATAAACCACGGCACCTCGGTATCAGTGAAAAGAGAAAAGAAGAAAGAAAGTTCGCTCTTTTTCGTCTATTTCGATTGCATTATCTTCACCTCTGAAACAAAAAACATGTTAATGTTCTGAGCAGTTGTCATATTCACAAGTAATACATTTAAGCAAATGTGTCGATCTTATCTTTAAACACACAAATGCAAATAAGGATATCAGTATAAACTGTGAGCAGACACATTAAAAAAGAGAAATCATAAAAACCTTCAGAAAGAAACAACAAAGAAGATAGAGAAAATGGGGATGGGAGACATGATCTATTAGACAAACTAGTATGTCACATGAATCCTGAGCAGATCAGATAAAACAACTGATATGTCAATCTGAACTTTCAACAGACAAATTAAGACTGATATGTCAATCTGAACTTTGAACAGACAAATTAAGACTGATATGTCAATCTGAACTTTGAATACACAAATTAAGACTGATATGTCAATCTGAACTTTGAACAGACAAATTAAGACTGATATGTCAATCTGAACTTTGAACAGACAAATTAAGACTGATATGTCAATCTGAACTTTGAACAGACAAATTAAGACTGATATGTCAATCTGAACTTTGAATAGACAAATTAAGACTGATATGTCAATCTGAACTTTGAATAGACAAATTCAAACTGATATGTCAATCTAAACATTTGCTAACTTTTGAGCTATTGAAAACACTTTACAAACGAGTATGTAAACTCCGAGCTATGAAATAACGCATAACTATCAGTCTAGATAACTCTTTACATGTATGATACATGTTACGTAATAGCAAACAATAACTGTTGTATCCCTCTGAATCGCTAAGCCTCATATTTTGGACGTGCAATGAAAGTAGCCCTTCTCGTTATCTAATCTATCCCTGAACTCGTGGAAGAAGCTTGGTTCCTATATGCTGCACCACAATAATCGACGAATAATGACGTGTCTGTTTACCTGGAGAATTAGGAGGGAGTAAATTTGGTGGAGGAGCGAGTTCTTACTGAAGCTATGGATGTTAAAAATGGTGGCACATACATGGTTTAGTTGAAGGAGATATGGATGGGCGGTGTTACATAGAAGAAAAATGTCAACGAACAACATGTTCACTTTGTTTTTTAGCAGAGAAAATTACTTTTTAATCCTCTTCATCATTTTCTGTTTAGTCTTAAAGTACGCAAGAGCCCGGTCACGCGAAGTGGCGTATAGGGAATATGGTGTTAGTGACCCTATATTTTACAGACCTTCAGCACATGATTTTTGGGGTAATGTGGTCGGTATTACGCCCGTGCTGCTTTACTTTCCCAGAAAAATCCGGTACCCATTTAAGGCTGGGTGAACCCGGAGCCGTCGGTTGGGATCGAACCCTACCCCTTGTCCGTAGTAGTCCAGTTCACTAACCACTGAGCAATCGCGGCTCCCACTAATTTTTAGGGAATTAGTAAAACCCAGGTGTCCTCGCCAGGGTACGAACCCCGGCTGTTGCCGTGGTAAGCCAACCGCCTATCGATTGCGCTAACCGGACACCCATATGGTGTTAGTGATTGTCATTTTTTTTACAGACCAGTTGGCATATGATTTTTTGGGTTATATGGTCGGTATTACGCCCGTGCCGTTTTACTTTCTAAGACAACATTTCGGTAAGCATTTAACATTGTTACTGCAATGCTATGAAGCAGTTGGGTGAACAGGCCGCCGTCGATCAGGGTCGACGGATCAAACCCGACCTCTTGTCCTTTGTAATCAAGTTCAATAACCACTGAACTGTCACGGAACCCCTTCTTGGCGTTATTCCACCCTCATTTCTTTTTACTTCTCATATTCTTCTCCTTTTCCCCCTCTTGCTGATTGTTATTGTATTACTTTCTTGTTTCCTTTTTCCTTCTCGTTCTAAATTATTGTCTGTCTTTTTCCAAATCTTCCTATTTTTTCTTCATTTTCATCTTTCACTCCTCTTTGTTTTGTCACTTCTGTCTTCACCGATTCCCTCCTTTAATTTTCCTACTTCTATTTCTTTTGTCATCATCTTTTCCTCCTTCTGTTTTCATTATTCACTCTTCTTCTTTTATATTTTCATCTGCTCCTCATCTTACTTCTTCATAATATTATTTTCCTCCTCCTAATCATCCTCCTTCCAATTTGATGTCTTTATCTTCCCCGTCCTTTCCTCTTCCTCTTTCTATCGTTCTCCATCTAATTTCCCTCCCACTACGAATAAATGTTAGATACATATTGTAATTGTGAGCGTAGAAAGAAATATCCTGAAGTGAAATATACCAGCACAAACATGATATAGTTGTTTTAAAGCGGCTGGAATGACCAGTTGAGCGACCAATACAAATAAGTTATCACGATAATGAATAGGAAACAATCTTGAAGTACATACTGTGACCTAAGTCAAATGTAAATGGAACAAAAATATTGTTACTCTATATCATGTAAGAGATATGTAAGAGAAACATAGAGTATGGCTAAGCTAGACGTGATGTGAGCATGATATGAGCATCTAAGAAGTCACTCAGTGAAATCAGACTGCGGCTGCTATGGGATATAGAAAAAAAATTCTACAAGTGCATGGAAATCTGAAGGAATGTTATAGAAAGTCCATCATCATGTGCCATACCGGTTGACCGTAGGCGACCATGTCCTTCTACTAACTTCTATCTACAGCACATCGTATCAGTTATGTTGTTGTCTTTTGTCATGCCATGCCATCAAGCTATCAAGTATTTTCTCTCTTTGTCGTCACGATCTTTCTTTCCTTGCATTTTGACAGTTGTAACCAAGTATTCCAATTTTCCTCTTCTCATGATGTGCCCGAAAAATATTGATTGTTTCTTTCTGATGTTTTTAGGAGCTCCCTTTTTGTGTTGGCCTCTTTGAGAATTTCCTCATTGGTCTTTTTAGCTGTCCAGGGAACTTTCAACATTCTACTGAGAAATCCTATCTCTGTGGCCTCTAATCGTCGTTTCATTTGTTTGTCTACTCTCCATGATTCGCTTCCATAGGTCAGAATTGGTTCTATGTAGTACCGATGAACTCTCTTTCCATTTACATAGACTTGTTGCATAAGATGTTTTCCATTTAGAATGTTAGAACTATATTATGTGACAAACTTTCAGCCATATCATCTGGTTAATGTGACAAACTTTCAGCCATATCATCTGGCTAATGTGACAACAGCTTTGATTGTTACTCGGTTCTCCGATTTACAATATTAATTTTGCAAATTAGAATTATTTTTGGTAACATTTGGCTTATCATCATCATTGAGTGCCGTCTCCGCATCGAAGGTTGGCCATGCAGCTCTGTCTCTTGCTTTGATAGTGCAGGCTGTCATAGGCTGAGGTGTCGATCTTTTGATGTTACACGTCCACGTTTTCTTTGACTGTCTCTGCCTCTTTTATCTTGTATTTTCCCTTCCAAGATTACTTTTATTTAGTCTTAGTCTGCCTCTGCCTCATTTACCTTGTATTTTCCCCTCTATCTATCTATCTATTGACCTTTCGAGCCGTAACCGGCCATAGGGCGTAGACCAAGATACCTTCTCCTATATGAATTTTGTTCTAGCAGTTTTCTTTAAAGATATTTTATCAAATCTCGCCATCTGTCTCTGTTCTGTGCAAGCAGTTCTATCCCACTGAGGGAGCCGATTCCTGCCGCTCTTGCCTCTCTCATCAATGTTCTTCTCAGTGTCTCCCTGGGTCTCCCTCTTTTTCTTTTACTGTTTGTTTCCCACATGAGGGCCTGCCTTGCCATTCGATTACTATCTCTTCTCATCACATGTCCAACGTATGACCATTCCCCTCTAAGATTACTTTTATTTAGTCTTGGTCTGCCTCTGCCTCTTTTACCTTGTATTTTCCCTTCCAAGATTACTTTTATTTATTCTTAGTATGCCTCTGCCTCTTTTACCTTGTATTTCCCTTCCAAGATTACTTTTACTTAGTCTTGATCTGCCTCTGCCATTTTTACCTTGGATTTTCCCTTCCAAGATTACTTTTACTTAGTCTTGATCTGCCTCTGCCATTTTTACCTTGTATTTTCCCTTCCAAGATTACTTTTACTTAGTCTTGATCTGCCTCTGCCATTTTTACCTTGAATTTTCCCTTCCAAGATTACTTTTACTTAGTCTTGATCTGTCTCTGCCATTTTACCTTGTATTTTCCCTTCCAAGATTACTTTTACTTAGTCTTGATCTGCCTCTGCATTTTTACCTTGTATTTTCCCTTCCAAGATTACTTTTGGTAAGCTGTTGTTTGTTGTTCTATTTAACATTTAGCTACTCTACAGTATATAGTTTCTGACCTAGGTCTATAACTTTGATACTCTGCATTTCTATATTTAGAAACCAATATCAGAGGTTTCCTCTTTATCGCTCCATAAGGAGATGAGTGAGAGAGTGTGTGTGTACTTGTGTGAGATAGAGAGCGTTTGTATGAGAGAGAGTGTGTGTACTTTTGCGAAAGAGAGTGTGTATGAAAGTGTCCGTGTGAGAGAGGGTGTATGTGAGAGAGTGTGAGTATGAGAGGGAGAGGGTGTATGTGTGTGTATGCGTGCGTCCCGACTCTTGACGTGATCTTCACACACAGATTCTCCCATATTTAAACTCATATAACGCTAAACAAAACTCTAAATTGCCATCAACATGACATAACAAATTTAGCGTGAAATAATTCCCAAAAACAAGTGTAATAATTGTGTTTAAAAGCAATTTTGAAAAATAAAATATTATAATATCCTATGACTTTGAAAACTTAAAAAATGTAATTTTTTAATCAAGAGTTTGAAAGCAGCAAATCATATTTTTACGGCAAGTGCACATTACTGTAACAATTTAATTTGAGGCCATTTTTATAGACACTTATCCCATTCTTCAAAAGCAGCTTGTCAGTGATAAAAAAAACGCTACATGTAAAGTTGAGAGACTTAAAAACATATTAGTTATTTCCATGAATTTAAACTTTACTGGGCGAAATAAACCAGCTCTGATTGTCTCTCCTGTATAATCTAACACCATGCTACATTGTATATAACTCGCAGATGTTTCACGATTAAGCGATATATGTCTTACAATGAACTTAATGAACTCGTACAAATAAGCTTTTCTTACCTGTACACTCTGGAAGTGAAGATGAACCAGTGTGTGCCGTAGCTATGTGGGTTGTAGGAATGATACCGTAGCTATGTGGGTTGTAGGAATGGTATCGTAGCTATGTGGGTTGTAGGAATGATACCGTCGCTATGTGGGTTGTAGGAATGATACCGTAGCTATGTGGGTTGTAGGAATGGTACCGTAGCTATGTGGGTTGTAGGAATGATACCGTAGCTATGTGGGTTGTAGGAATGATACCGTGGCTACCTTGATTGTATGAATGATACCGTAGCTATGTGGGTTGTAGGAATGATACCGTGGCTATGTCGGTTGTAGCAATGATACCGCAGCTATGTGGGTTGTAGGAATGATACCGTTGCTATATGGGTTGTATCAATGATACCGTAGCTATATGGACTGCATCAATGATACCGTAGCTAAATGGGTTGTAGCAATGATACCGTAGCTAAGTGGGTTGTATCAATGATACCGTAGCTATATGGGTTGTATCAATGATACCAGGGGGCCTCGGTAGCCTAGTTCGGAAAACCACCCGATTGGACTACCGACGTTCGGACAACCCGTGTTCGATTCACGCTGGGAGCAGTGTGAATTGCACTCAATTGTGGTTGGAAATTAAAAATACCCCTATGGTCGACCCAGCCGTTGGCAGAAATGGGTACCAGGTTATTACACTGGGAAGGTGAGAATGTCGCCTCGCATCTGAGTTTCGATGCTTGAGGTGACACTATACAGAAATCTCCGAACATTTCTGGATAGGCGGCCGAGCACATATGGGTGGAAACTCGCGTGCTAAGACGCCGGTTCAAGTCTCGTACTTTACTTTACCTTTATCAATTATGCCGTAGCTATGTGGGTTGTAGGAATGATACCGTGGCTATGTGGGTTGTAAGAATGATACCGTGGCTATATGGGTTGTATCAATGATACCGTGGCTATGTGGGTTGTAGGAATGATACCGTGGCTATGTGGGTTGTAGGAATGATAACGTGGCTATGTGGGTTGTAAGAATGATACCGTGGCTATGTGGGTTGTAGGAATGATACCGTGGCTATGTGGGTTGTAGGAATGATAACGTGCTATGTGGGTTGTATCATAACACCTTAGCTATATGTATTGTAGCAATGATACCATAGCTATGTGGGTTGTAGCATTGACACCGTATCTAAGTGAGTTGTAGGAATGATACCGTAGTTATATGGGTTAAAGCAATGATACGTAAATATGTGGGTTGTAGCATGATACCGTAGCTAAGTGAGTGGTATCAATGGTACCATAGTTATATGGGTTGTAGCAATGATACCGTAACTATGTGGGTTGTAGCAATGATACCGTTGCTAAATGGGTTGTATCAATGATACCGTAGCTATGCAGATTGTAGGAATGATACCGTAGCTGTGTGGGTGGTTGCAATGATACCGTTGCTATATGGGTTGTCTGAATGATGCCGTAGCTGTGTGTGTTGTAGTATGATACCGTAGTTATAAGGGTTGCTGCAATGATATCGTACCTATGCCTTTTGTAGCACTTAAACAGAAACTATCCTGTTAGTAACATGGAAACGTAACTATGCCGCTTGTAGCAATGAAAGAGTAACTTTCCTATTTGTAGCAATGAAACCGTAACTATGCCGCTTGTAGCAATGAAAGAGTAACTTCCTATTTGTAGCAATGAAACCGTTACCATGCCGCTTGTAGCAATGAAAGAGTAACTTTCCTATTTGTAGCAATGAAACCGTTACCATGCCGCTTGTAGCAATGAAATAGTAACTATCCTATTTGTAACAATGCAACTGTAACTATGCCGATTGAAACAATAAAATAGTAACTATCCAATTTGTATAGTTCGTTCAGAAATTCGTGCCCACATAATTTATTAATTATCCCGGAAACTGTTTGATTAATTTTTTTTTTAATGAAATCTTATTTTTTCACCGACCTTAAGCCTGATTTTATTTTCCCCTACTGTCATGCATTTAGGAAAGATATTTCTTTCTTTAAGGTATATAAAAATATGATTTTCTTGGTTGTCCTAATTTTTAGGAGTTTACAATACCCACATTTGTTGTAATCAACATTGTCATTTAAAAAGACAAAATGGCACCTGTTTATCCACACAATCTTAGCACTTGCTCGCACTTACTAAACGTGATTTTTAAAGACGCGCCACTTTTGTCATTTCCGATTTATTGTTAAATAGGTCCAGAGGCAAACTTTGATAAAATATTTACTATCAATATATTCCTTTGCATGTAATAATTTGTAAGTTGTTGTGAAGTGACTACTTGATTTTTAAAATAATTAAGAGTTTAAAGTGTAAATTCATCACTATGCATAAGCTAAATGTGTCATTGTACAGGCACTTTTGTAATTACCTATCTCTATGACGAAGACATACAAGCAATTGAGAAATTGTGACCGTCTTCAATGTGAAACGGATACGCCATTGACTTGCATTGTTAGAAAATTAACATAATTTACAGTAAATCTAATGTTTAGAGCACGCGGTTTGATATCTTCCTAAAATAATATAATAACAAACGAATTGTGCAAAATTCAGAATATCTTTGTAATTAAATGTTATACAATCATAAGGTCTGTGAAAAAAAAATGATTTTATAAAAAAGAATTACAGAAATTCATCAAACAATTTCCGAGATAATCGATCAAATCTGTGGGCACGAATCTCTCAACGAACTATAACAATGAAAACGTAACTATGTCGCTTGTGGCAAAGAAAACGTAACTATGTCGTTTGTAGCAATGAAAACGTAACTATGTCGCTTGTAGCAATGAAAACGTAACTATGTCGCTTGTAGCAATGAAAACGTAACTTTGTCGCTTGTAGCAATGAAAACGTAACTATGTCGCTTGTGGCATTGAAAACGTAACTATGTCGCTTGTGGCAATGAAAACGTAACTATGTCGTTTGTGGCAATGAAAACGTAACTATTTCGCTTGTAGCAATGAAAACGTAACTACTCCGCTTGTAGCAATGAAAACGTAACTATGTCGCTTGTAGCAATGAAAACGTAACTATGTCGCTTGTGGCAATGAAAACGTAACTATGTCGCTTGTAGCAATGAAAAACGTAACTATGTCGCGTGTGGCAATGAAAACGTAACTATGTCGCTTGTGGCAATGAAAACGTAACTATGTCGCATGTGGCAATGAAAAACGTAACTATTCCACTTGTAGCAATGAAACTGTAACTATTCCGCTTGTAGCAATGAAAACATAACTAAGCCGCTTGTGGCAATGAAAACGTAACTATTCCGCTTGTAGCAATGAAAACATAACTATGTCGCTTGTGGCAATGAAAACGTAACTATTCCGCTTGTAGCAATGAAAACGTAATTATGCAGCTTGTAGCAATGAAAACATAACTATGCCGCTTGTGGCAATGAAAACGTAACTATTCCGCTTGTAGCAATGAAAAGTAACTATGCAGCTTGTAGCAATGAAAATATAACTATTGCCGCTTGTAGCAATGAAAACATAACTATGCCGCTTGTAGCAATGAAAACATAACTATGCCGCTTGTAGCAATGAAAACATAACTATGCCGCTTGTGGCAATGAAAACGTAACTATTCCGCTTGTAGCAATGAAAACGTAACTATGCAGCTTGTAGCAATGAAAACATAATTATGCCGCTTGTAGCAATGAAAACATAACTATGCCGCTTGTAGCAATGAAAACGTAACTATGTCGCTTGTGGCAATGAAAACATAACTAAGCCGCTTGTGGCAATGAAAACGTAACTATTCCGCTTGTAGCAATGAAAACATAACTATGTCGCTTGTGGCAATGAAAACGTAACTATTCCGCTTGTAGCAATGAAAACATAACTATGTCGCTTGTGGCAATGAAAACGTAACTATTCCGCTTGTAGCAATGAAAACGTAACAATGCAGCTTGTAGCAATGAAAACATAACTATGTCGCTTGTGGCAATGAAAACGTAACTATTCCGCTTGTAGCAATGGAAACGTAACTATGCAGCTTGTAGCAATGAAAATGTAACTATTGCCGCTTGTAGCAATGAAACATAACTATTGCCGCTTGTAGCAATGAAAACATAACTATGCCGCTTGTAGCAATGAAAACATAACTATGCCGCTTGTAGCAATGAAAACATAACTATGCCGCTTGTAGCAATGAAAATGTAACTTTGTCGCTTGTAGCAATGAAAACGTAACTATGTCGCTTGTGGCATTGAAAACGTAACTATTTCGCTTGTGGCAATGAAAACGTAACTATTCCACTTGTAGCAATGAAACTGTAACTATGCCGCTTGTAGCAATGAAAACATAACTAAGCCGTTTGTGGCAATGAAAACGTAACTATTCCGCTTGTAGCAATGAAAACATAACTATGCGCTTGTGGCAATGAAAACGTAACTATTCCGCTTGTAGCAATGAAAACATAACTATGTCGTTTGTGGCAATGAAAACGTAACTATTTCGCTTGTAGCAATGAAAACGTAACTACTCCGCTCGTAGAAATGAAAACGTAACTATGTCGCTTGTGGCAATGAAAACATAACTAAGCCGCTTGTAGCAATGAAACTGTAACTATGACGCTTGTAGCAATGAAAACGTAACTATGTCGCTTGGGGCATATGAAACGTAACTATGTCGCTTGTAGCAATGAAAACAAAGCTATGTCTCTTGTGGCAATGAAAACGTAACTATTCCGCTTGCAGCAATGAAAACGTAACTATGTCGCTTGTGGCAATGAAAACGTAACTATTCCGCTTGTAGCAATGAAAACGTAACTATGCAGCTTGTAGCAATGAAAATATAACTATTGCCGCTTGTAGCAATGAAAACATAACTATGCCGCTTGTAGCAATGAAACCATAACTATGCCGCTTGTAGCAATGAAAACATAACTATGCCGCTTGTAGCAATGAAAACGTAACTATGTCGCTTGTGGCAATGAAAACGTAACTATGTCGCTTGTAGCAATGAAAACGTAACTATGCCGCTTGTAGCAATGAAAACATAACTATGCCGCTTGTAGCAATGAAAACATAACTATGCCGCTTGTAGCGATGAAAACATAACTATGCCGCTTGTAGCAATGAAAACATAACTATGCCGCTTGTAGCAATGAAACATAATTATGCCGCTTGTAGCAATGAAAACATAACTATTCCGCTTGTAGCAATGAAAACGTAACTATGCCGCTTGTAGCAATGAAAACATAACTATGCCGCTTGTAGCAATGAAAACATAAGTATGCCGCTTGTAGCAATGAAACTGTAACTATGCCGCTTGCAGCAATGAAACCGTAGCAATGAAACCGTAACTATGCCGCTTATAAAAAATGAAAACGTAACTATGCTGGTTGTAGCAATGATACCGTAACTATACCTGCTGAAGCAATTATGTCGTATACATGCAGATTGTAACAATGAAAGAGAAACTAGGCCTGTTGCAACAATGAAAGAGTAATTATGCCTGTTGTAACAATGAAAGAGTAATTATGCCTGTTGTAACAATGAAAGAGTAATTATACCTTTTGTGGCAATGAAAGAGCAATTATGCCTTTTGTAACAATGAAAGAGTAATTATGCCTTTTGTAGCAATGAAAGAGCAATTATGCCTTTTGTAACAATGAAAGAGCAATTATGCCTGTTGTAACAATGAAAGAGTAATTATGCCGGTTGTAACAATGAAAGAGTAATTATACCTGTTGTAACAATGAAAAAGTAATTATACCTGTTGTGACAATGCTTACTAAATGGGTGTTCCAATCCAAAATAGAAAGATTGAACTGCTGGACCCAAGAACAGAGCTACCAACATGTTTAAGTCTATGCATTAGGCTACAGCCCAGGCAACTATGCAAAAATGTTCTTAGTCAGGAGACCACACAAGACATGTACTTATGAGAATAGTGAATGCCGTATCCCTGGATTACCTGTATAGTGACGTCACCAACCTCGATTTGACCAAATGCATTCTTTGAACTTATTAATTAAGATTCATGTAAAAAAAAATGGGGAGTCGCGATCGCTCAGTGGTTAGTGAACTGGACTACAAAGGACAAGGGGCAGGTACAGGATTTTTTTTCTGGGAAAGTAAAGCGGCACGGGCGTAATACAGACCACATTACACCAAAAATCGTGTGCTGAAGGTCTGTACAATTTATGCTCACTAACACCATATTCCCTATACGCCACTTGACGTGACGGGGGCTCTTACTTACCTATCACTTTACCTATCTTGGAAGTCACATTGATCGAGAAGGGGATACAAGCAAAGAAATTAGAATCAGAATAGCTAAAGCAGTAATGTCTTTCAGAAGCCTTGAAAAGTTGTGGAAATCAAAACTCAGCACAAACACAAAACTTAGACTATTCAAATCAAATGTACTATCAACCCTTACGTATGCGTATGAAAGCCGGAAAACCACAAGAGACATAGAAACAAAGTTGAACACATTCGAAAATAAATTCCTAAGGAAAATACTTGGTATAGCGTGGAACGAATTCAAAAAGAACGAGGAAATTAGAGAAATCGCCAATCAACCACTAATATCTTCAGTAATAAAGAAAAGACGATGGTCATATGTTGGACATGTGATGAGAAGAGATAATAAGCGAATAGCAAATCAAGCCCTCATGTGGAAAACAACAGGTAAGAGGAAAAGAGGAAGACCCAGAGAGACACTGACAAGATCATTGATGAGAGAGGCAAGAGCAATAGGAATCAGCTCCCTCAATGAGATAGAACTGCTAGCACAAAACAGAGACAAATGGCGAGATTTGATAAAATATATTTAAAGGAATTGAAAGCTGCTAGAACAAAAATGTAGATAAGATAAGGAGTATCTTGGTCTACGCCCTATGGGCGGCTACGGCTCGAAAGGTCAATAGATTGATAGATATGGTTATGGTTATAGAACCTCGGTATCATTGCAAACGAATTAAAATCCATAATTGCTCAACCACCCGTGCCAGTGGAAACATCCGAATGAATATCTCATCTCCCAAAGAAAGAAAGGTAACAGCAGTCTCCATCATAGCTGTCTCCGCACACGTAAAAATGATGTAAGGCGAAACCGCACATACATTTTGAAATAAGACCCGCAAATAGAGTAAAGTAAAGAGCCCCGTCATGCCAAGTGGCGTAGAGGGAATATGGTGTTAGTAGCCAAATGTTTATAGAACTTTAGCACATGATGTTTGGGGTAATGTGGTCGGTATTACGCTCGTGCTGTTTTACTTTCCCAGACAAAAAATCCGGTATTCATTAAAGGCTAGGTAAACGCGGAAGTCGTCGTTCAGGATGGAACCCTACCTCTTGTCCTTTGTAGTCCAGTGCGCTAACCACTGAGTTATAGTGGCGCACAAGATCTGCAAATACTGTACAGTAAATCAATAATTTTCTATAAGAAAAAGGTTCCGACGTTAAACCAATCTAAGATATGTATATTGTTCCCAGTACACAGACCTGAGAAGGACAATGTGGTCCACACCCACCTCCCTGGAAAAGAAACTATACGGGGCAACCAAATCACTTAAACAGACAGTTGCCTTCATAAGAAAGTCCAGAACCCTACTATGAATGAGCCATGATCGCAGAAGAGGAGATATGTATAGACTTGAGCAACACTTCTCGTAGAAGAGTTTATGAAGCTTCACCATACTTCCACAGTTCCGAGAACCCGTAGAAGAGTTTATGAAGCTTCACCATACTTCCACAGATCCGAGAACCCTCACATAAAGGTTAATGTACATCCTCATTTCAACGGATATGTTTTCATTCTTCTTCCTCTTTTATCTTTTTAGCACTTTCCAAGCCGTTCTGTTTCTTGCCATTCTGTTAAGATAATTCCATGTCTTCCCCATCATATTCATCTCTGCTTCCATCTGTGGTCTCCAAGAATATCTTGGTCTTCTCTTTGTCTTTTACTCGAGGGTTCCAAAAAAGGATCTGTTATATATAACTGGACCTGGATATGTCTTCATAACCAAGTGTTAAATGCAGGATAGCAAACATGTGACCTCATCTTATGTTTGAAAACATGATTTTGCCTCACCGTGTGGGCTTTTAATGCCATTAAATATCATTAAAGTAATTGGACCGGTCAGGTGAGCTTCATGTCCTCATTTTGTCCTCATTTGATCCTTTCAAGAAATGTCACACCCCCCACCCCCCAACCCTTCCAGCCAATGAAATGTATTAATTCCTGACTTGACATAACTGTGGACAAAATCTAAAAGCTTCCGTCAAATTTTTAAAGATGTCAGTTTGACCATCATCAGAGTTTTTTGCCTATCAACAAAGCTACCAAAACAACAAATCGAGAGTAACTCTCCAAAAAATGACTGCAGAGAGAGAGAGAGAGAGAGAGAGAGAGAGGGGAAAGAAAACGGAAATAAAGAGTAAAAGACTGCGAACAATCTATTCCCTGAAATAGAAACGAGAAAGGAAGTCTGAAGTCTACAAGAAGGACATTCAACTGGCTGTTACACTTTTTAACCACAAAATATTTATTTAAAACACAAGCTATCTTAATGACTTTAAAATGTCTAGCACTTTCCCATTAATGCCTCCACTCAACTCTGCCTAAGGTGAGTCCATTTTTATAACAAAGATTGATTATTTGTGTTTCTTTCCCATATCACTATTTTTTAATGTAATTATTTTATTACTGAGTCCAGACGATAGAGACGTAACATTTATTTTATTCACTGGTGTATTGTGTCTAAATGATGGACGGTTCCCGATAATCAATTTCGTTTCATTCTAAAAGATACACTTGAAGTTAAGAAAAGAACAATATAAGTCATGTTTATCAATTTGTTACATAATCAACCATACAAAACGACAATATTTGCCATTTTTACAAGGTTTTTTTTCCTCATTATTCAACCCCACAAACAATATGTAAAATGTTTACAAGTTTGTTTCACAACAAACCATCATCATAATCATCAAGTACCAATCCTGCTGACGTAGGTGATCATGTCTCTCCACAACTTTCGATCACGACAGTTATTTATAATTTCTGTTGTTGACCTACTGCCAAGCGATTCTCTTGAGTTGTCTGGTATCTTTTCTCTTTGCTTCCCTTTATCTTTTCTTCTCTCAATTTTTCCAGTTGTTACAATATATTCCGGGTGTTCTCTTCTCATTACATTGCCAAAAAATGATGATTGTTTCTTTCGAATATTTGAAATTAGATCTCTTTTTGCTTTGGCCTCTTTCAGAACGTTTTCATACTCTTCTTAGTTGTCGATTGTGTTCTCAACATTCTTCTGTAAAACCACATTTCTACAGACTCCAGTTATTTTCTTGTCTGTTGTCCTATTGTCCATGATTCACATCCATATGTTAAAACTGGTTCTACAAAACATTTAAGGACTCTTTTACTTGTTTCTATTATAAAAAAATGGATTATATAATATCTTCCTTATTTTTTGGAAAGCTGCTTTTGCCTGAGCCATTCTGCATCTCACCTCTGTTGTACACCTGCCATCTAAGATTAATTAACTCTACAAAACAATATGTCTAATGTTTACAAGTTTATTTCACAATCGACCATACAAAGCATCAAAGAGTGCATTTTGATTCTCTGAAAATAATGTTTATCATTTAAAATGTCAGCCGAGTCCATGGATGTCAGTCGAGTATAATTAACCTCTAGGAAATCATCAACAAATATCAGAGGATATCAGATCACATTTTTAAAGTGATGAAGCAAACGCAGTCTACAATATTTTTGAGAAATTTCAATAAAAATGGAGCATTCATTAATCACCAATGGGAGCACATGGATGCTTCAGGTGCAACTGTTGTGATCTGTCTGATAATGACAACAATGTGTCAGCTCACGTACAAAATTCCACACCAAGGGCTTGCACTGTAAACACAAACTGACGCAAGAAAAACGGCGCAGAAAATGAGGTATGCAGTTGGAGCATGTTAGTCTTTGCAGACAAAGTCTGTTAACAAAAAAAAAAAAAAAAAAAAAAAAAAAACCCTAAAATAATACAAACTCAGTTTGGGAAGATTCGTTACTGGTACACTCTTCTCTTTGAGACACAACTCGGACTACAAACAACTGCTGACTTTCATAAAATTCACGAAAAACTAAACAGTATAGGAAGAAGTCTCGAACAAATTCATGTAGAAGACGATTCTACTAGACGTAACGAGACCACACAGCAAGCAAAAAAGGAAACGCAATCCCTTTATAAGCGTAACTTGTGGGGAAAAAAAAAAGAAAATTAGTGCAACTTTGCTTAACACTTCGATATAATGCAGACCAAAAGTACAATGTTAAATTATTCAGAACGCAGTAAGTAGATCAAAATAAATTGAGAATATTTTATATGGTTTAGTGAACTGGACTACCACGGACAAGGGGTAGGGTTCGATCCCAACCGACGGCTTCCAGGTTCACCCAGCCTTAAATGGGTACCGGATTTTTCTGGGAAAGTAAAGCAGCACGGGCGTAATACTGACCACATTACCCCAAAAATCATGTGCTGAAGGTCTGTAAAATATAGGGTCACTAACACCATATTTCCCTATACGCCACTTGGCGTGACGGGGGTTCCTTTACTTTTACTTTTTACTTTATATGGTAGAAGTTTTAAAAACAGTATTTAACTTGCGTTGTCGTTAGTCTCCCATTCGTGAATGGGATCCCTTAGTAATTGTACGTTTGCTTCTAGTTCTAAAAGTCTAATAAAACGAAAATTAGAAGGTTGTATATATTATAAATTGATATATATACTCTAATTTAACAGTAAATTTTATTATTTATATATCAACATCGTAACTAAACTCACTTTACATTATTTTAAAAGTAAATGACCTCAATCTCAATATTGTTATTTTACAGTTTTGCTGCATCTTAATCCCTTCAACTCCCATTAGAGCTTAGGTCTTCAACAAACACTTTCCAAGCCGTTCTGTTTCTTGTCATTCTTTTAAGATCGTTCCATGTCTTCCTCATCCTTTTCATTTCTGCTTCGACCTGTCTTCTCCTAGTAGATGTTGTTCTTCCTCTTTGTCTTCTCCCCTGGGAATTAAGATAAAGTGCATGTCGTGTAATAATCTCAGTTGGCTTTCACAGTATGTGTCCTATCCAGCGCCATTGTCTTCATCGTATCTCTTTATCCACTAGTATTTGACAGCCATTTTATACTTAACTAATCATTTTAAACAGTTCAAGACGAGCATCTGAAAGAAACCGTTTCAAAACGTGTAAAGGTAATAACTAATATACTGTTAATATATCTTTCTTTATTTTCTCACTCTGCTAATACCTAGATGCGCTGCAAGAGAAAAAGGAATGTATAATTTAATCTCTTGACCGTATTTGTTGGGTTTCTTGTTATTTTTGTTTTTCTTTTCCCTTTAGATTTGTATTGTCTTTCTAAAGCACATCTTGCCACTGTTAAGATATAAATTTGTAGTTTTTGCATATGTCATTTATTCCGTCTGTCAATCTCTATTCTTGGCCTCCCTCTTGCTCTCAGCAAGAGACAGTTATTGATGTTGTTTAGTCTGGTTTTATTCTTATCACGTGTCCGAACCGAAATTCATTGCTTGTTCCTGTGAAGTGTGTAAAAGGAATTGTGTTTGTCCGCGATATTTATAAATAGTTTGATATATGATAACACTTTACAGATTTCTGCATCCCCCAAATCTACGTCACAGATTCTAATATCCATGGTGTGCTTAAAGGTCACTGGCTTGCTAGTTTTCAATATTAAATACTTTTTTTTTTTTTTAGGAACAATAGACACAAATAGAAGAAAAGACAAATCTTGAAAATGACGATATCAGTCAAATTCCATGCAAAAGTGGAAAGATCACCCTGACGGACCTTGCACTTTTAGAGACGAAAAAGTTTTGGTATAAACCGATCTCCACGCATGTTTCTGCTTTGTAAATGTGAATCAAAGTTGAGAATGGCATCATTCAGTTTATTCACGTTTGTTCAGCTAAGAGGTTTTTGCAAATATTTGATCGACCATATTTACTTCATTATTTGATGGGTTATTGCTGAACAAACGGTTTAGTATCCTACGCTAGAATACGCGATAACGAGCGAGTGAGCAAAGTACGAGACTTGAACCGGCGTCTTAGCACGCGAGTTTCCACCCATATGTTCTCGGCCGCATATCCAGAAATGTTCGGAGATTTCTGGTTAATGTCGTTTCAAGCATCGAAACTCATGATGCGAGGCGACATTCCTCACCTTCCCAGGGTAATACCCTGGTACCTATTTCTGCCAACGGCTGGGTCGACCGTGGAGGTATTTTTTTTTTCCAACCACAACTCACGCTGCTTCCAGCGTGAATCGAACACAGGTTGTCCGAACGTCGGTAGTCCAGTCGGGTGGTTTTCTCAACTAGGCTACCGCGGACCCCTCATTGAGAGTTGAGAGTGAGAGAAGCATATTGCGGCTAGAACTTAGCCTTTCCAACGAAAGAGAAATGGATTGTTAGCGGAAATGACATCCAACATTTTCCTAATAACCAGACATCATCACCGAGAGCCTTCTCCGCAACGAAGGTTGGCTACCATGGAGCGCCATTCTGCTCTGTCTCTTGCTTTGATGGTGCAAGTTGTCATAAGCCTATTTGTCCATCTTTTGATGTTACTCGTCCATGTTAGTCTTGGTCTGCCTCTGCCTCTTTTACCTTGTATTTTCCCCTCCAGGATTACTTTTAATAAGCTGTTGTGTCTTTTAACATGCCCCAAAAGTCGCATTTGTCGTGTTTCAATTGTGCTTAGTAGTTCTCTTTTCATTTTTAGTTGTTTTAAGACTTCATCGTTTGTTTTCTTTTCCTTCCATCCAACTCTACCTATTCTTCTATATATCCACGATAATTCAAAGGCTACAATTTTCTGTTCTGTTTTCTTGTCTAATGTCCATATTTCTGCACCATATAGGAATATTGAGAAGATGTAACATTTTGCTATTTTCAGTTTTAGCCCTGGTTTTATTTGTTTTCATGTTAGTATGTTCTTCATGACATTAAAATTACTTTTTGGGATTCCTATTCTTTTGTTTATTTCAGTTGTACATTTTCCATCACTGGTTATATTATGTCCATGGTAGTAACCAGTAGATGTACTTTACGGACAATAATCATTTACTTCGGTTTGCCTATTAAATTCACTAAATTGAAGACGGATGAGATTGTGTATCTAGCGACATCTTATCCGAACGAAAAATTTAAAAGTGCTACAGGCAAACTGAACACGCAAACAAACATTCAATTTGAAACGATTGAGTTCAAAATTGTTGGAGAAAATAATTAATAATCTTCATTATAATGACGCGCGCGAAGATGCTTTTAAAAAATATGTCTTTCAAAGAAACCAAAAATATTAATGATATAGCTTCTATATTTGTGTAGCCATAACAATGTTTTAAAAATGATGTAAATTTAAAGTAAATTGATGAACTATAGCTAGCTTGACATTGGCAAAATTGGATGCACTATTTTTCTGAAACTTTAGAATTGTGATTCATTGTATTATATTATATTATTATTATATGGTTATATGTCGAAGTCGACTCAATGTTATATGTGAGCCATTTGTCCACAGGTACAGAAGTTGACAACAGTGAGTATGTCTGTTATTGCACTCGAGTACGCTATGATTATTACTTGTGATTGAGAGTTTCCGCAAGAAGAGGATTGTCAGAAAGTAGAGATTAAAGTTTGAATTGTTGGTAACACAGTTAGTGAGGCACGATTGAATATTGAGGCAGCATCTTTATCTAGGAATATCATGTTGGATTAGTTTATGTTTACATTTACACTTTTTTGCGAGTAATACAAAATTGTAAGTATAGAATCGATGCCTTCGGACGTTCTATATAGAGGCATAAAAGACCCAAAAAAATCTCGTATTAGGAGAGTTATTAAGACGTTCATTTGTGGAGGGCGTTTGAGGTCTAATATAACCTAGAAGACTTAGTGCAGTCTAATATAACCTAGAAGACTTAGTGCAGTCTAATATAACCAAGAAGACTTAGTGCAGTCTAATATAACCAAGAAGACTTAGTGCAGTCTAATATAACCGAGAAGACTTAGTGCAATCTAATATAACCTAGAAGACTTAGTGCAGTCTAATATAACCTAGAAGACTTAGTGCAGTCTAATATAACCTAGAAGACTTAGTGCAGTCTAATATAACCGAGAAGACTTAGTGCAGTCTAATATAACCTAGAAGACTTAGTGCAGTCTAATATAACCAAGAAGATTTAGTGCAGTCTAATATAACCTAGAAGACTTAGTGCAGTCTAATATAACCGAGAAGACTTAGTGCAATCTAATATAACCTAGAAGACTTAGTGCAGTCTAATATAACCTAGAAGACTTAGTGCAGTCTAATATAACCTAGAAGACTTAGTGCAGTCTAATATAACCGAGAAGACTTAGTGCAGTCTAATATAACCTAGAAGACTTAGTGCAGTCTAATATAAGCTAGAAGATTTAGATAGGTATAATATAACCTAGAAGACTTAGTGCAGTCTAATATAACCTAGAAGACTTAGTGCAGTCTAATATAAGCTAGAAGACTTAGTGCAGTCTAATATAAGCTAGAAGACTTAGTGCAGTCTAATATAACCTAGAAGACTTAGATAGGTATAATATAACCTAGAAGACTTAGTGCAGTCTAATATAACCTAGAAGACTTAGATAGGTATAATATAACCTAGAAGACTTAGTGCAGTCTAATATAAGCTAGAAGATTTAGATAGGTATAATATAACCGAGAAGACTTAGTGCAGTCTAATATAACCTAGAAGACTTAGATAGGTATAATATAACCGAGAACACTTAGTGCAGTCTAATATAACCTAGAAGACTTAGATAGGTATAATATAACCGAGAACACTTAGTGCAGTCTAATATAACCTAGAAGACTTAGATAGGTATAATATAACCGAGAACACTTAGTGCAGTCTAATATAACCTAGAAGACTTAGTGCAGTCTAATATAACCTAGAAGACTTAGATAGGTATAATATAACCTAGAAGACTTAGTGCAGTCTAATATAACCTAGAAGACTTAGTGCAATCTAATATAACCTAGAAGACTTAGTGCAGTCTAACATAACCTAGAAGACTTAGATAGGTCTGATATAACCCAGAAGACTTAGTTCGGTATAATATAACCGAGAAAACTTAGGTCTAATATAACCTAGAAGACTTAGTTAGGTCTAATATAACCTAGAAGACTTAGTTAGGTCTAATATAACCTAGAAGACTTAGTTAGGTCTAATATAACCTAGAAGACTTAGTTAGGTCTAATATAACCTAGAAGACTTAGTTAGGTCTAATATAACCTAGAAGACTTAGTTAGGTCTAATATAACCTAGAAGACTTAGTGCAGTCCAACATAACCTAAAAGACTTAGTCTCAGATTCAGCGGGTTGTGCTTCATTAAGAAGTAGACAAACCCGCCAACAACAGCGACAAAACATCCTATGGATATACTTTCCAGGTTACACAAGGGGGTTCGTGAAAAACGGATGCGCTGGCCATTTTGCGCCTATGATGGGAAATAGACTCGCACTAGAACGACGTTTTGAAAGCCCTCAGTAATTGTTTTGTTAGAAATCATATCTTTATCAGTGAGTATTCTGTCTTGTGAATTAAGCATTTGAAATACACTGACAATCAAACCTTCATCTAGTTATGACAATCCAACCATCAACTAGTTGTGACAAACAAACATTCAACTAGGTGTGATAATCAAACCTTCAACTAGGTGTGATAATCAAACCTTCAACTAGTTGTGATAATCAAACCTTCAACTACTTGGGATAATCAAACCTTCAACTAGGTGTGATAATCAAACCTTCAACTAGTGGTGACAATCAAAACTTCAACTAGTTGTGATAATCAAACCTTCAACTAGTTGTGATAATCAAACCTTCAACTAGTTGTGATAATCAAACCTTCAACTAGTGGTGACAATCAAAACTTCAACTAGTTGTGATAATCAAACCTTCAACTAGTTGTGATAATCAAACCTTCAACTAGTTGTGATAATCAAACCTTCAACTAGTTGTGATAATCAAACCTTCAACTACTTGGGATAATCAAACCTTCAACTAGGTGTGATAATCAAACCTTCAACTAGGTGTGATAATCAAACCTTCAACTAGTGGTGACAATCAAAACTTCAACTAGTTGTGACAATCAAACCTTCAACTAGGTGTGATAATCAAACCTTCAACTAGTTGTGACAATCAAACCTTCAACTAGGTGTGACAATCAAACTTTCAACTAGGTGTGACAATCAAACCTGCAACTAGGTGTGACAATCAAACCCTCAACTAGTTATGACAATCAAACCTTCATCTAGTTGTGACAATCAAACCTTCAACTAGGTGTGACAATCAAACCTTCAACTAGTTGTGACAATCAAACTTTCAACTAGTTGTGACAATCAAACCTTCAACTAGGTATGACAATCAAACCTTCAACTAGTTGTGACAATCAAACCTTCAACTAGATGTGACAATCAAACCTTCAACTAGTTGTGACAATCAAACCTTCAACTAGTTGTGACAATCAAACCTTCAACTAGGTGTGACAATCAAACCTTCAACTAGTTGTGACAATCAAACCTTCATCTAGGTGTGACAATCAAACCTTCAACTAGTTGTGACAATCAAACCTTCAACTAGTTGTGACAATCAAACCTTCATCTAGGTGTGACAATCAAACCTTCAACTAGTTGTGACAATCAAACCTTCAACTAGTTGTGATAATCAAACCTTCAACTAGTTGTGACAATCAAGCCTTCACTAGGTGTGACAATCAAACCTTCAACTAGGTGTGACAATCAAACCTTGAACTATGTATGACAATCAAATCTTCAACTAGGTATGACAATCAAACCTTCAACTAGTTGTGACAATCAAACCTTCAACTAGTTGTGATAATCAAACCTTCAACTAGTTGTGACAATCAAACCTTCAACTAGTTGTGACAATCAAACCTTCAACTAGTTGTGACAATCAAACCTTCAACTAGTTGTGACAATCAAACCTTCAACTAGTTGTGACAATCAAACCTTCAACTAGGTGTGACAATCAAACATTCAACTAGTTGTGACAATCAAACCTTCAACTAGTTGTGACAATCAAACTTTGTGAACAAGCGGTGAAGACTGGCACTGCAGTGACTGAACGACATTCAGAACGAATGAAATAAATTGTGAAACAACACGGAACTGACAACAGTCTCTGCACACTGATTAACGCTTTCATGAAAGGTTGGTGACCTATGAGTTTGTTCGGAATGCAGCGCTGATAATTCTAACATAACTTAACATAAGGCATCAACAGAGCTTTCCAATCCCATGTTGTAGCTTATCCATGTATAATTTATTTATTATGAAATTGAACTCATTTTCATGGTTTCATTTACATGTGTTTCCAAGTCATCCTGATATTTCTCTTGTCCACTTTCCCGATGGGTTCCATGTACGGGCCTGCCTTATGATGCTGGTAACTGGCTATTGAAGTGTTTATCCTAACCATTCCCCACGGTCCTTTATCTAACATTTCTTTCACTTTGTTTTGTCCAACTCTTCATTATTTCTAGTGGCGCTTGACCAACTAATCTACGTAAATACCTATAATTGTGCACGGCTAGCCAAACACACATCCCAATTTTATTGTTCGCACATAGTAGGATATGTTTGCGGCTGTAATTCCCAGGTCACGAGACCAGCCATCATGAATAAATAAATAACTAGTGGATCAACATACTCAACATTCACAAGCTATATCCGATGCATTATACATATAGTCAATAACACTTATTTCATAAAAAAAAGAATGCATACTGCACGTATATCATTTCACTGTGCGAGTATACTGGCCTAATCTGCTTTCAGTGTATGTCGGACTTACTTAAATTAAGCCAGGCTCTCAATTATTAAAACTTGGATACTCTCTCTTGTCAATGGTAAAATCATATTTAGATTTGTTAAAAGCTTTACATAGACTTCATATCTACTCTGTTATCGAGCTCTGAAGAATAGAAATTCCTTGTAAACAAAACAGTAAATGCATGGTCGTCACCTAATGCCTTGTGCCTTTACAGTCGCTCTAGGATGGTACAGCGTGTAATGGATAATTACATGAAAACACGCCCATTCATGCATGCTCTCCGTGTAGTGTCATTAGTTATAAAACATACCACTTGTCTCATTCTAATCTTATTTTACTACTTTTACTTTCAGGCACTACCGTTTATATTAATCCTGTACATTATTTATCAATGGAAACTGTGAATGCTTAATATCAACTTGATAATTTTAATATCAAATAAAACCATGCTTAAAAATTCTAAACCAAAGATACTTCTCAAGAAAAAGAAAGAATTATCTTTATTCGACATTTTCCTATTACTGGGGTATGCCAGGGGGTCTTGTAGGGCCTGAGAATAAAGGTAATATAATAATATAAAGCTGTGGCCACGAGGTGCTCGGGTCTGAGTTTTTATTTCATCCCCGATAGAAAAAACAAAAATACTTTTGACCCTACCGGGTTTCGTACCTGCCTTATCCTAGTCTGGAACCCGAGAAGTTAGCACCCTGCCATCTGCTCCCTTCTCAAGAACGCATGGGTTTATATTGGACATTAAACTCATAACGGATTTTAATAGATTCCACTCATAACGGATTATAATAGATTCAGCTCATAATGAATTAAAATAGATTCCTCCATTGCAACATTCAGTTGAACAATTGGCAGTAAAATGAAAATACTGAAAGTCACGAAACAAACGACCAACAATATAGAATAACCACTAGTGCGCTTCATAAATGTGCAAGACTTGAACCAACTATAAATAATGAGGCCCTGTGGGAAACCATGCTTTCTGTTCTATGGTTTGTATTTGTCATATAGGGAGTATTCTTCTTTCTCTTCATTCTTCTGCTTCTTCTAATTTTTACTTCTTCTTCTTCACTCCTTTCTCTTTTGCTTTCAGCGTCGTGGGGAGATATAATTTGCGGTCTTTTGATCCTCTGTTCGCCCCTACTGCTGTTATATTTCATATTGTTTCTAATAATTCGTCAATCCATCTTTTTTCGTGGTCTGCCCTTGGGTCTGGTGTTCTTACGACGTTTATTGAAGGCTCGTTGTGGCGGGGGTCAATCCTAGATTTTTTCTCAATTCTTCATTCCTGATCTCATCTCTCAGACTGTTTCCTGTCATTCGTATAACATTTCATCTCAGTAGAGTTTACTTTTCTTCTTGTTCTAGCATCTAGAGTCCTGTACTGGCTTTGGTAGTACAACGTTGTAATGAAGATTATACTGTCGAGTGCCAGTTTTGCCTCTAGAGTAATTTCCTTGCTGGACAAAAGTGGTGATAGCTGTTCAATGATTTGACAAGTTTTGTAAGGAGTATGAATAGTTTAATTAATGCACGGCCTAGTTGTTAAATGATCGTTAGAAGTGGCAAGTTTCCAGAACACAGGACTAAAATGTATATATTCTGAGCTTTTGTTTTTAATCAAAAGCAATGAATCGCATCAATGTGTTGAGTTTTTAAGAAACTAAGGGTTCTAATTGATTGAAATGCAACAAAAAGGAGATGCTAAAGCTCTATACAAACAAATTGAGGAGTTAACAGGAAGAAAAACGCAATCAAAAATGGATGTCTAAGATCAAAGGAAGGAGAACTGTTGATTGATCAAGAAAACATAAGGGAACGATGGACAGAATACATTAAAGATCTTTATAATGATGAACGAACGGAAGTAAATATTAAGGATAATGGAGAAGGACAAGAAATACTCAGAGAAGAAGTGGAAGATGCCTTGCGCATTATTAAAGCAGGCAAAGCTCCTGGACCAGATAATATAACTAAAGAAGAGATTGAAGCCATGGGTGATTTTGGAATAGAAATAATAATAACAAAAATATTGAATGATATCTACAACAGCGATATGTACCAGACGACCTGCTCAAATCAATATTCATAGCCCTACCAAAGAAATCGGGCGCGATTGAATGCGATGATCATCGCACAATAAGCCTTATGAGTCATATGACTAAGATATTACTAAGAATCATCATGCGCAGAGTGCGAAACAAAATCAGTCTAGAAATCAGCGATGAACAGTGTGGTTTTGTTAGAGATAAAGGAACAAGCAATGTCATTTATATCATAAGATCTTTAGTAGAAAGAGCGATAGAGGTGAAAACAGATCTATACCTATGTTTCATAGATTACACCAAGGCATTTGACAAAGTAAAGCACCAAGAAATAATCAACATTTTAGAAAGCATAAACATAGACAGCATAGATCTAAGAATAATAAAGAACATGTATTGGCAACAAACAGCGGTCATAAGAACTGGAAACCAATTGGGAATGTTTCAACAAATAAATCAGGGTGTTAGACAAGGTTGTGTGCTGTCACCAGATTTGTTTAATATTTATAGTGAGATTATTTTAAGATCCATAAGGGACATGCCTGGGATAGCAATTGGAGGTCATAATATAAATAATCTAAGGTATGCTGATGATACAGTCTTAATCGCTAAGAGTGAAAATGAGTTACAAGAAATGTTGGACATTATAGTGAAAGAAAACAAAAATAAAGGACTCAGCCTTACTAGCAAAAAGACAGAGGTAATGGTAACAACAAAGAAAAAGACATAATCTCAGTGCAAAATAAAGACAAGTGGAATAATATTAAAACATGTAAATGAATTTAAATATTTGGGAACTTTGTTAACCTCTGACGGAAGATGTACAAAAGAGGTGAGATGCAGAATGGCTCAGGCAAAAGCAGCTTTCCAAAAAATGAGGAAGATACTATGCAATCCATTTTTGACAATATAATCAAGTAAAAGAGTTCTTAAATGTTATGTAGAGCCAGTCTTAACATATGGATGTGAATCATGGACAATAGGACAACATTCAAGAAAATCACTGGAGTCTGTAGAAATGTGGTTTTACAGAAGAATGTTGAGAGTACCATGGACAGCTAAGAAGAGTAATGAAGATGTTCTGAGAGAGGTCAAAACAAAAAGAGAGCTAATTTCCAATATTAGGAAGAAACAATCATCATTTTTTGGCCATGTAATGAGAAGAGAACAACTGGAATATATTGTAACAACTGGAAAAATTGAGGGACGAAGAGATAGAGGGAAGCAAAGAGAGAAAATAACAGACAGCTTAAGAGAATGGCTTGGCAGAATGTCAACAACAGAAATGATAAAATAGCTAGCGAGATCGAAAGTTGTGGAGAGACATGATCACCTACGTCAGTAGGCCCGGTACTTGATGATGATGCTGCGTTCTAACATTAAGTAACTTATCATTGTTGGCTTGCATGTTCTTTGCACTCAAAACAACCCGCCATAAAGAATCTCAGTCTGTAGCACTAGATCTTGCATTTTTGCCTTTATGTTCTTTCTTTGATATCTTGAGTATACCTTTTTCTTAGTCCTCTGCTGTCTGTCCTTTCTGTAACCATGCATTCCATTATTGTTCTTTCTTCCATCACGCTGTGTCTCTTGACATCGTTTTTGTACTTTCATTTCTTCTTTAAGAAGTTTATAAGAGAGTGCTTTTCAATATTTAAATCACTTAATGTCTGCATTACTCTTTTAAATTGTTCATGGTATCATAATGGTTTTTTACTGGAGCATTTTGTTTCGAATAAGCCAATACGCTTAATTGGTGTTAACCAGATTGTCATTGATTTACGACTATATGTTGCGTTTGGGAAGATACATGCCCTCAGTAGTTCTACCTTTCTAACTATCTGTCTATCTATTGTCCTTTCGAGCCGAAGGCGGCACATAGGCAGAACCACAATCTCAAAAACAGAAACCTTGCGTGGAAAAGTGGCACATATTGCAGAGATCACTGCTCTAAAATATATGGCGCTGTTTCCATAACAATACTTTTTTACAATGGCAGCTTGTCAAGCCATCGATCAACCTCCTTAGTCGCCTCTTACGACATGCCTGGAAGATCTCAGTGTCACTATTCTTTACTTCCCTCATAATGAGGCCCCGGTAACGCACAGGGAAGTTCTACCTTTACTTGAAATAAATCTCTAGACTCATCCCAACATCATGCCGCCTTCGCTAAAAAAAAAAATGTAGAAAGAATGGTCTTCTCACATCGTTATACTCAGATAATTACCAGTTTTTTTTTTGTTTTAGTATTTGTTGTCTTGCATCTAATTAAAGCTTTTTTTTCTGAAACGTCGTAGGTTGTCTCATATCTCGACAGGTTTAGCTGTTTGATACAATTGTATGTCTAGATCCCATCTAATTTTACTGCGTTGTTAGTTTTATGCCATGTTTTCAATAGTATTGAATGTGTGTGTTGTTATTGCTAAGTTACTGACATTATATTTCGTACCTGTTGCTTCGTTGCATTAGTTCGTGTTTATCTGTAGAAGAAAAATTGAAGGAAATGCCAACGTTCCAGCCGCACGATTCACCGCGAGGTCTTGTTTTGTTCTTATGTCCATAGTTGAGTCCCCTCTTTTAACTTTCTAACCAAAGTTTCCTTCTATCTATGTTTTTTTATTATGCTTCAACATTAAGTAACTCATCATTGGAAAAGGTAAATAACATAAGCAACCAATAGGAAAAAAGACATCACCTCAGTGCAAAATAAAGACAAGTAGAACAATATTAAAACAGGTAAATGAATTTAAATATTTTGGACCTTTGTTAACCTCAGACGGAAGATGTACAAAAGAGGTGAGATGCAGAATGGCTCAGGCAATAGCAGCTTTCCAAAAAATGAGGAAGATCCATTTTTGACAATAGAAACAAGAAAAAGAGTTCTTAAATGTTATGTAGAGTCAATCTTAACATATGGATGCGAATCATGGACAATAGGACAACAGACAAAAAAATCACTGAAGTCTGTAGAAATGTGGTTTTACAGAAGAATGTTGAGAATACCATGGACAGCTAAGAAGAGTAATGAAGATGTTCTGAAAGAGGTCAAAGCAAAAACAGAGCTAATTTTCAATATTAGGAAGAAACAATCATCATTTTTTGGCCATGTAATGAGAAGAGAACAACTGGAATATATTGTAACAACTGGAAAAATTGAGGGACGAAGAGATAGAGGGAAGCAAATAGAAAAAAAAATACCAGACAGCTTAAGAGATTGGCTTGGCAGAAGGTCAACAACAGAAATGATAAATAACTGTCGAGATCGAAAGTTGTGGAGAGACATGATCACCTACGCCAGCAGGCCTGGTACTTGATGATGATGCTATTTTATTCCTTTTCTTTTTTACCATTCATCAGCTAATTTAACGTAGATACGTTGGCGTCACTAGGCAAAGACACACACATTCGTCTTCAAATGGATTGCTCAACGATTTTCCTAGGGCAGCGGTGATTTTTTTATCTACTCTTTTCGACTGCTGCCAATTGTATTTTTACCGTGCGCGACTCCATATGGTGCCTCCTGTTTTACAACGTCATAGACAGGACTAGATATCGGTTCGCACTACCCAGAGACGACAAGAGGGTAGAGCCAAGATGACTCGAAGTGACAAATTCCAAAGATAGTTGAATGTCTATAACTGAACTCACAGAATACCACATAATTTCCGTCAAAATGTCAACTTTTGTTAGCCTTATTTACCTTTACTAAGTTTGTGCTGCAATCATCTTTTCTTCTTAAAGCCTACATCTGTCTGGAACAACAGACGCAAATAAATGAAAAAAAAAAATAATTTGATGATGAGGTCCTCACCCAAATTCGATGCAAGAAGTTAACGATAAAAGGAATGACACAAGCCCAAAAATAAAAGACAAATTCGCATCACATAATGTAAATTTGCTCTGGTCAAGAACTGGCTGTTAGTGCACTCATCTCTTGAACAAGTGGTCATAGGTTCTGTTCCTCGCCCAATTGGGGATTTCTATTGCTCTTCCCTAGCCGAACCCTTCAACCAACAGGAAGCAACTTTGAAGTTGACACGGTCTCAGTAAAGAAGGAACAAGATTATGGGAACATTACTTTGTCTGCGCCTTACCGTAAAGACCAATCTTCTTCTTTTCTCTTTTCAACGATACCTAAAAGGTGTCGTGGTTTATATCATTTGTCGTTCTTGCGCTGCTCGAACTGTCTGAATGAGTGATTTTCCTTTGTTGTTACATGTCTCTGTCACTGCATCTATCCATCTTCTTCTGGGTCTTCCTCTTGGACTTTGCCCATGCATTCTCAAGAAGAACGCCCTTGATGATGACGGTGAGGATTAATTCTGAACAGGTGGCCCAACCATTTAAGTTGTTGTTGTACTCAAGACAAATGAGCTTAGTAATATCATGTAAACAGAATATATACAGTTAAGTTATTGGTTTAAATTGTCACATTATATTAGACAACCGAAATTATAAGAAACGGTTGGACACTTCAAGTGCATTGTCTGCTTGTGATATCTTTCGGTTTTCGATACACACCAAACGTTAATCAATGAAGACGATGGAGACGGGGTTTGGCGAGTAATTTGGTGTTATTGTATATGGGTTTATGATAGCATAATGAACTATAGTGTTTGATGTTGATGTAAGTATAATGAACCATACTGTTTGGTATTGATGTAAGTATAATGAACTATAGTGTTTGATGTTGATGTAAGTGTAATGAACTATAGTGTTTGGTGTTTATGTAAGTATAATGAACTATAGTGTTTGATGTTGATGTAAGTATGATGAACTATAGTGTTTGATGTTGATGTAAGTATAATGAACTATAGTGTTTGATGTTGATGTAAGTATAATGAACCATAGTGTTTGGTATTGATGTAAGTATAATGAACTATAGTGTTTGATGTTGATGTAAGTATAATGAACCATAGTGTTTAGTGTTTATGTAAGTATAATGAACTATAGTGTTTGATGTTGATGTAAGTATAATGAACTATAGTGTTTGGTGTTTATGTAAGTATAATGAACTATAGTGTTTGATGTTGATGTAAGTATAATAAACTATAGTGTTTGATGTTGATGTAAGCATAATGAACTATAGTGTTTGATGTTGATGTAAGCATAATGAACTATAGTGTTTGGTGTTTATGTGAGCATAATGAACTATAGTGTTTGATGTTGATGTAAGTATAATGAACTATAGTGTTTGGTGTTATGTAAGCATAATGAACCATAGTGTTTGGTGTTTATGTAAGCACAATTATACTATAGTGTTTGATGTTTATGTAAGCATAATGAACTATAGTGTTTGATGTTTATGTAAGTATAATGAACTATAGTATTTGATGTTTATGTAAGCATAATGAACTATAGTGTTTGATGTTTATGTAAGTATAATGAACTATAGTATTAGATGTTTATGTAAGTATAATGAAATATAGTATTTGATGTTTATGTTAGTATAATGAACTATAGTATTTGATGTTTATGTAAGTATAATGAACTATAGTATTTGATGTTTATGTAAGCATAATGAACTATAGTATTTGATGTTTATGTAAGTATAATGAACTATATTATTTGATGTTTATGTAAGTATAATGAACTATAGTATTTGATGTTTATGTAAGTATAATGAACTATAGTGTTTGATGTTTATGTAAGCATAATGAATTATAGTGTTTGGTGTTGATGTAAGCATAATGAACTATAGTGTTTAATGTTGATGTAAGCATAATGAACTGCAGTGTTTGATGATCATAAAAAATACGTAGTTTATGTGCACATTCAGAAAAAGTAGTTTTGTTTGTACATGCAGGATATAATAAAGTGTACATCCACAAAATGTAGTGTTGAGAGTACATACATTCATAACTGGACGCGTTTATGAGATTAGGGTTTTGGGGTCATGACCGCCTGACGATTAGAGATCAACACAGAGGAACGGAAAGCAATCATTGCCAATTGTAATTATCAGTGTCAAATAAGAATGATAATTATGCAATCTTTGTGGAATGACGTTTGAGGGATGCTATTAGAGATCTGAGAGAGCTAACATAGCTAAGGAAGCGTTTAAAAAAATAAATAAAATGGTAAAATCACGTCATCAGACATATTTCAGATAATGTAGTGTGGAGAGAAATAGACAGGCTAAGATGTGACGTCAATATTCTCTATAAATCATGCGCTGACATTTAGAGCCATAGGCCTGATGTTAAAACGGTGCCATCTGGAAAGATTTATAATTGACAGAAATGTAATCTCCCTGATGTTATGTGTGTGTGTGAGAGAGGGAGAGAGAGTGTGTGTGTGTGTGTGTGTGTGTGAATCTCTACACATATGATTTGTGCGTTTATTTGCGCAGGAGATAGACAGACAAATGGACAAAGAGACGGACAGAAAAAAATGGACAAATGATTCTAATCTATTGGCTCTCAGTGAATGTGTCTGTGCGCCGTATGCTAATTCATTATGCGTGAATTAACTCTATTTTCCTTAATGTAAGAGTGTGTCTATATATATATATATATATATATATATATATATATATATATATAAATATATATATATATATATATATCCTGCAATATGTATCATGTATATGTGAGAGCTTCATAATCAATCCTAGTGTAATCACTTCATAAATTCGGTCTGAAAGTAAATCAACCAAACCTACACACAAATTAACGCTTCTTCTTTGAATTAAATTAACGCTTTATGTATCAATCACGTTTTATCTTAACTTATGAAAATATAATTAACACCATCGCGAATATACGTCACATTAACTATTGCCCCTAAATATGGATTCAATAAGTACAATATATTCTTAAATAAGGGAACGAGATGTATACAATCTTACCACGAGTTATGCTAAAGAAACTAACATGAAGAAATAAAGGTTTTATTATAATTTCAAACAAACAACATTACTGTCAAAATTACCTCTGTCTCTTATCCCTTTAATTTTTTACGACATTTTCCAAGCCCACTTCTTGATGTTAACAACTCATTTCTGTGCATCTGCCACTCTCACTTTACTACTGTAATTTACATTCTGGAGAGACTTTCATGGCAATACCAAGGTATCTTTACTAATGTTTCAAGTTTAATTTGTTTTGCTTGAATTATAACTGTTTTTTTTTCATGTTTTGAGTCTTCATGATTTGTTTTTTTTCCGAGAAGATAATTCTTCATACTATTCTTTAAATCAAAATTGTTGAGCTTCAATTTATTTCTTTTCCAGGAAAAATAAGAAAGTTACCGATGTCAAACATGGGCATTTGACAAAGCAGCCAGCACACTGAAGATTGCAACCTTCTAAATTAGATGGTTGAGAAATATAACAGCCAGCTACAAGATAGGTACATAATGTGAAAATCAGAGAACCGACCGGATGTTAAACCTACTTTGGAATATAGATTTTTAAAAAAAAACAGATGAAATGATTCGGATATTTGACAAAAATGACTAGATCAACATCAAAATTTGGCTCAACAAACCAGGACAAAGACAAGAGGGAGACCAAGGGAGAGATGAATAAAGGGAATAAATGAGCGAAAGAATTACAATACAGTATATGATACAATCAGAAGAGATCGATCACTTTATCTATCTTGGAAGTCACATTGATCGAGAAGGGGATACGAGCAAAGAAATTAAAATCAGAATAGCTAAAGCAGCAATGTCTTTCAGAAGCCTCGAAAAGTTGTGGAAATCAAACTTATCAGCACAAACACAAACTTAGGCTATTCAAATCAAATGTACTATCAACCCTTACGTATGCGTGTGAAAGCTGGAAAACAACAAGAGATATAGAAACAAAGTTGAACGCATTCGAAAATAAATGTCTAAGGAAAATACTTGGTATAGCATGGAACGAATTCAAAACAAATGAGGAAATTAGAGAAATCGCCAATCAACCATTAATATCTTCAGTAATAAAGAAAAGACGATGGTCATACGTTGGACATGTGATGAGAAGAGATAATAACCGAATAGCAAAGCAAGCCCTCATATGGGAAACAACAGGTAAAAGAAAAAGAGGAAGACCCAGGGAGACACTGAGAAGAACATTGATGAGAGAGGCAAGAGCAGCAGGAGTCGGCTCCCTCAATGAGATAGAACTGCTTGCACAGAACAGAGACAGATGGCGAGATTTGATAAAATATCTTTAAAAGAAAACTGCTAGAACAAAAAATCCATATAGGAGAAGGTGTATCTTGGTCTACGCCCTATGGGCCGGTTACTGCTCGAAAGGTCAATAGAATAGAATATGATGAATGAAGAACAGTTTTATATTAAGAAAAAATATGACGACGTCCGTATAGAAGTGAAAAACAACAACCTTACTGGCAATAAAGAACAGTGAAAATGAGGTGATGATAGTGATGAACTAAAAGAAAGAAAAATAAGGAAACAGACGATGATGATGATGAAGATCATGACAACAGAAGAACAAAGAGATCAAACGTGACAGTAATGGACAAAAATGAAGAAGGATAAAGAAGAATAGAAAAGGGAAAAGAATATGTGATAATGGTGAACAATTAGTAAGTCGAGGAAGACCGCGAAGATGAGACGACAGAGAAGGTAAAAAGAAAATAGTATTATGAATATTAAGCAGAGGACTAAGAAATAGAAGATAATGGAGATCCAGATGATAAAACAAAGAATGGGGGCTGAAAACTAAATAAAATGAAGATGCTGATAAAGATTAAGAAAAATCGTTCGGCTCTGCTGCAGAAGATAATGAGTTAAGTACACTGTGCTCACCATGAGCTGTGCGTTTCATCCATTTTGATCATGTCTCGATATTCCAATTACTTACAATCAATGATGATATTGTATGACGGGGAACATATAGTTGTGTTCACTTTCTGTGCGGTTTCGCCTTATGTCATTTGGCGTGTGCTGAGACTGTTATGATGGGGACTGCAGCTACCTTTCTTTGTTCGAGAGATGAAATAGTAATTCGGATGATTCCACTGGCACGGGCGGTTGAGGAATTATGAATTTTAATTCGTTTGCAGTGATACCGGGGCCTTCCATAACCATAAGAAAAATCGTACAAGAAGAAGAAACAGGGGAGGAAGATTGATGAAAGAGTAATTATGAGCTTCAGTCTACGTTTTTCCCTGTAAAAGAAAACTATCGAGATGGCGGATTTCAAATGTTCTTGGCAATCATCGAACATTACTAACTACCAGCACGAATAATTTTTGTTATTTGTTGAGAGTGACCAGGCACCCACGGGTCTGACATATGTGCACATGTTCAGTAACTGAACAAAAAGATAGATTTATGAACAGAGAAATATATAACGACTCTAAAACATGGAAGCTACAAGACAATTACCTTGGTGGTCAGACCGCGATACATCAATGACAGGGCCGGACAACCCGGTCCTTGAACACAAACAATAAAACTGAGAACATTCCGGTGGAGAAAATGTTGAGTCTTGTCACGCATCATTCATCAGAATTAATAATAGATGTTTCTTTATGTGAATGAGAAATGAAACGAATCGATACGATATCATCTTCAAACACTGATAGTTTGTTTGTGTAATGTTCTGTTACTAATTTAAGGAGGAAAATCTATCATCATCATCAAGTACCGGGCCTGCTGGCGTAGGTGATCATGTCTCTCCACAACTTTCGATCTCGACAGTTATTTATCATTTCTGCTGTTGACCTTCTGCTAAGCCATTCTCTTAAGCTGTCTGGTATTCCTCCTCTTTGCTTCCCTCTATCTCTTCGCCCTCAATTTTTCCAGTTGTTACAATATATTCCAGTTGTTTTCTTCTCATTACATGACCAAAAAATGATGATTGTTTCTTCCTAATATTGGAAATTAGCTATCTTTTTGCTTTGGCCTCTTTCAGAACATTTTCATTACTCTTTTAAGCTGTCTATGATATTCTCAACATTCTTCTGTAAAACCACATTTCTACAGACTTCAGTGATTTTCTTGTCTGTTGTCCTATTGTCCATGATTCACATCCATATGTTAAGACTGGCTCTTCTTCTACCTTTTAGCTCCCAGTGGAGCATAGGTCTTCAACAAACACTTTCCAAGTCGTTCTGTTTTTTTGCAATTCTTTTAAGATCATTCCATGTCTTCCCCATCATCTTCATCTCTGCTTCGATCTGTCTTTTCCAAGAATTCCTTGGTCTTCCGCTTTGTCTTTTCCCCTGGGGATTCCAAAAAAGGGCCTGTTGTGCAATACTCTCAGTTGGCTTCCTTAGTGTGTGTCCTATCCATCGCCATCGTCTTCGCTGTATCTCTTTATCCACTGGTATTTGACCGGTACATTTCCATAATTCCACGTTAGTGACTTTGTCCTGTCATTTCCATCCCTTTATTCTGTGCAAGCATCCATTAATGAAAGTCTGTACCTTCGTGATTGTCAATTTTGTTATTCTACATGTTTCACAGCCATATAATAGGACCGACTTAACATTTGAGTTGACAATTTTTATTTTTGTATTTAGCCTAATTTCTTTGGATTTCCATATGTTTCCCAGTGCAATGAAAGCTCCTCTTGCTTTTGATATCCTTATTTTGGTATCATTTTCTGTTCCTCCCTCTTTATCTATATTACTGCCCAGATATATATAAGATTGTACGTCTAGTAGAGGTATTTCTCCTACTTTTATTTGGTTATTGCCAACTGCATTAATTCTCATAATGTCTCTATTAATCTTTAGAAGACTGGCTCTACATAACATTTAAGAACTCTTTTTCTTGTTTCTATTGTCAAAAATGGATTGCATGGTATATTCCTCATTTTTTGGAAAGCTGCTTTTGCCTGAGCCATTCGGAAAATCTATACAATTCAGGAATAAAAATCCTGGTTGTTTACTAAGTTGATGATGATATTTTACAATATTATCTGGCTGTAAGGTAATGCTGGTTTGATTGCGTCCGCCCGATGAGTAAATTAGTACACCTTTTCATCGTCCGCCCTTAAAAGGACGCTAAGTGGGCGTGTCTGCGTTGTGTTGTAGTTTGCAGTATAACAGTGATATATGCGCCTTTCGGCCCAATACATCCGATTTCATTATAGCTGGAAGGTAATATCTTCTATTCAGAAGAAACCAAACGATACATTTAAAAATCAGAGTTAAATTAATTCATGATTTATTTCATGGCCATTTATCTCCTAAAATGTTTAGAATACATCAGGTAAGTAAATTTGGATATGTGTATTTTGATTAGTAAATGTTGAAATGTAGCAGGTTCCAGCTAGAAGAACTAGACACGTAACCATGTTACGGTAGGAAATATTGCTTTTGTAGGACAGAGAATGTATCATGTATAAGAAAGAGAATATAAAATGTACAATGATAGAGAGTGTGACGTGTACAGGACAAAGAGTGTAAAATGTATAAGACAGAGAGCGTAAAATATACAAGATAGAGTGTGACATGTACAAGACAGAGAGCGTAAAATATACAAGATAGAGTGTGACATGTACAAGACAGAGAATGTAAAATGTCACGTAACAAGTAGGCAACAAAAATCAGAACGACGATTCGATGAAAATGCCTTCAACAGGAACAAACACGCACACATGTACAAATATGTATTTGAACTAAAAAGTAATAATAATACAATCGAACTAGAAGGAGAAATAAAAGGAAATATGAATATTTCTCCTTCCAGTTGATTTTTAATTATTTATTTATTTTATTTTAAATGCATATTTGTACGTGTGTTGTCATCGATGGAATTGTTTGACGCCATGTATTTACATGTTAAAACTCATTAATATGGACTGCTCTGCAAAGTCAATCACAGTTTTCACTTTAGAGCTTGTGCACCATCTTTTCGTGCGTTGTTGGCTGCATTTATTAGAGTAATTGGGATTTATTAGCGCAGCTATTGTTGTGTATGCTACGTCATCACAATGGCTGATTATATATCTCTACAACGGCCGTACGCTAATAGTGAAAGGCGAAATGAAGTTGCGTATATGATTTTGCAGCACAGGGGTAAACTACCGGAGGTTCATGTTAGTCAGGAGAGATTCATAATTTCAAAAATTCACATTGCAGGGAGATCTTACAGTCTGTTGTTTGATGTGCGACGGGGATAGTTCTATTACTAACTGTGTTTCATATGTTCGGATTTGGAGTCAGGGTGATTTCCTAGCATCATTAAGCGCTATACATTAAAAAAGAATTAATGATGATCATCATTTTCAGGAGAACGTGAACTTCCAGTCAATATGGTGGATAGGCGGCAGAAACCATTAAAGGCTATGTCTGAAGTGTTCCTTGTTGCAGTTTTTTTCATATTCCAAGTCCGGCTTGTTGCAGGAGCTACTGAGTTAAGCGTTCTGTGCACACTGTGACCTGTGTGTTTCATCTGTTTTGAGCGTGTTTCGATATTCCGATTGTTTACGATGAGTGATGATATCGTATGATGGAGAACAGATGGATGTGTTCACTTTCTGTGCGGTTTCTCCTTATGTCTTTTGGAGTGTGCTTAGACAGCTATGATGTGGACTACAGCTACCTTTCTTTGTTTGGGAGATAAAATAGTAATTCGGATGATTCCACTGGCAATGGCGGTTGAACAATTATGGATTTTAATTCGTTTGCAGTGATGCCGGGGCCTTCCATAACTATAACGTCTGTTGTATGTTTTTCCTGTTGAAGGCCTTTGCGCCGAAAAGTCGTTCTGATTTTTGTTGTCCACTTATTACGTGAAGCTTTAATCATACCGTTTTTTTGTCTATATATATATATATATATATATATATATATATATATATATATATATATATATAATAAATATAGATATATATTTTTCTATATATTTTATAGATACAGATATATTTTTTTCTACATGTAATCATATTTAAATGTCTCATATTTTTATTATAACACCACGTTCTATTATCTATGTATTTATAGTTTTTACCATTCTCTTAGATAATTTCAATTTGATGCCATCTGACTCGAGAAAAAATTATAAATACAAGTGCCCAGGTGTTCCTCTTTTCCCATCAGTTGTGCCATTGTATTGTACTTTATCTAGTGTTATATATGTTCCCCGCGTGGGGATGTTATCTGGTAGGGAACTGATCTAATCGTGTTCCCTGTTCATGAAATGAAACATTCTTCCATTAAACATCAAACAACATAAGGAATGTCTCCATTCTAAGAAAGGTGTATGAAGTCTAACATGTAGGTTGTAGATATGTTTAAGGTAAATATTACATGCCATTCCTTGCCTATAACCATAATTGGGGCTTGATCACTGTTCACCCATCCTTTGTATGTGTACAAGTGTAGATGAGATAGTAATTTGGATGATTACACTGGCACGAGCGATTGAGCAATTATGGATTTTAATTCGTTTGCAGTGATACCTGGGCCTTCCATAACCATAACCATAACCATAACCATAAGTGTACTTAAAGAAATAAATAATAAAATCATCATCATCAAGTACCGGGCCTGCTGGCGTAGGAGGTCATGTCTCTCCACAACTTTCGATCTCGACAATTATGTATCATTTCTGTGTTTGCTTTCTGCCCAGCCAATCTCTTAAGCTGTCTGGTATCTTTTTTCTTTGTTTCCCTCTATATCTTCGTCCCTCAATTTTTTCAGTTGCTAAAATATATTCCAGCTGTTCTCTTCTCATTACATGGCCAAAAAATGAGTATTGTTTCTTCCTAAAATTGTAAATTAGCTCTCTTTAAATAATAAAATACAAAAGAAAATGTACATTTATTTTTGAATGTAGACACCCTTATGCCTCATGCTGTTTGAGAAAATATAAAAGGCTATATAAAAATGGGAACAATTTTATTTTTTTCTAGAAACGAAAGATGTCATTGACATTGTGCTGTTCACAGCACCCGATTGTGGTGTTTTTGATGTAACTATGAGTTGTTCTGAACATGGAGATTATGGTAGTCACTGAAGTGTTGGCATGGCTAGAGAGATAAACATTTACTCAAAATTGTTTTAAGAGTGAATCGAAAATCAGAAAATTCTAAATTGACTGGAATGAGAGGTAATGATTTATGGTTTTGGAAGGCTGGTATCACTGCAAACGAATTACAATCTTTAATTGCTCAAGAAAGATCAATACATGTGAGATGCGATGCTTGAGAAAAGTAACAAACAACACAAGAAGAGATAGAATACCAAATGAAACCATAAGAAAAATGGTAGGAACAAAACCCTGCCAAGAATATATAGAACAACAACAACTTAAATGGTTTGGCCACCTGGTCAGAATGAATCCTTATCAATCAACATCAAGGGCGTTCTTCTCGAGAACGTATGGAAAAAGACCAAGAGGAAGACCCAGAAGAAGATGGATAGATGCAGTGACAGAGACATGTAACAACAAAGGAAAATCACTAATTCAGACAATTCGAGCAGCTCAAGAACGACAAATGATATAAACCACGACACCTTTTAGGTATCAGTGAAAGAGAAAAGAAGAAGAAGCAGAAGAATTGCTCAACCGCCCGTGCCAGTGGAATCATCCGAATTAATATCCCATCTCCCAAACAATGAAAGGTAGCTGCAGTCCCCATCATAACAGTCTCAACACACGCCAAAAGACATAAGGTGAAACCGCACAGAAAGTGATCACTGCCATCTGTTCCCCATCATACGAAATCATTATTCATCGTAAGCAAAATATCGGAACACGGATCAAAACGGATGAAACGCACAGCTCACCATGTGCACAGAGGACTTAAAACTTAAACTCAGCAAGTCGGACTTGGAATACGAGGAAACTGCAACAAAGAACACGTTTCAGACACAGTCTTTAACAGTTCCTGCCGCCTATCCGCCATATTGACCGGAAGTTACGAACTCCTAAAATTGTTGATCCTCATATTTTTTTTTTTTATAGTAGTGGATGGTGGAGTCAATAGAGACATAAAAACTGCTTAGGATCTGTTTCATTTTTGTGGAGGTAATCACATATAGAAAATAGAGAAAATAGAGAAAATAGAGAAAATAGAGAAAATTTATAAAATATTAAATACTATCCTTACCACCAGTAGAACGGCATGAAATAAGAAAAATAAACATACAAGGGCATCGAGCAGCTATACTAGCAGTGAGACGATCCAAACTATGACGTTTCGACGACAGCCTTCATCAGGTACAAAACAACAAATATTCTAGGAAAGAACGACTTTATAACAACAAATAATATAAACACGAAAATTGAAAGTCCAACAGTTGGCACTGATCTGGAACTGGCAGCATAGGAACAAAGGCCAGATTAACGTGCCTGTAGGTCACAAGATGATATACACAAGTCATTAGAGCAGATAGGATCTTGAGTGCCGAGAAGGAGACAAACATGATGAAATATTTATGAGGACGGAAGAAATGAGGGGTCCCAAAGGGTATGATAAAGATAAAAAGAGAGATTACATGGATGGCAATAATGTGAGGAAAAGAGAGAAAACAGGAATGGGCAATGGGGTGAGGAAAAGAGAGAAAACAGGAATGGGCAATTGGGTGAGGAAAAGATAGAAAACAGGAATGGGCAATGGGGTGAGGAAAAGATAGAAAACAGGAATGGGCAATGGGGTGAGGAAAAGATAGAAAACAGGAATGGGCAATGGGGTGAGGAAAAGAGAGAAAACGGATGGGCAATGGGTGAGGAAAAGATAGAAAACAGGAATGGGCAATGGGGTGAGGAAAAGATAGAAAACAGGAATGGGCAATGGGGTGAGGAAAAGAGAGAAAACGGATGGGCAATGGGGTGTGAAAAAGAGAAAAAGAGAGAAAACATGGATGGGCAATGGGGTATGAAAAAGAGAAAAAGATAGAAAGCAGGGATGGGCAATGGGTTATAAGAGCACGAGAGGCTCAAATAAAGTTATTTCATGTTTGTGCTTGAGCAATCATTCGGACATGAAAGGAAACGAAACAATGCATGTGCCTGTGTGGCTGGGATACCTCACGGGCAATGACTTTGGCTGTCTGGCTAAACTAGACGGGACAAATTAAGGAAGCCCCCTTCTATAGTACGCATACCTACTGGCAGAATAGACGGAGGATTGACTCTGGCGACAACGGTCTCAAAGGCAGGAGCTGTAACAGCCTGGTATCTGGTTCAGGGAATAACAAGGACATAATGTTTTAAGTGGCTAGAACCATCGGAAAGCAACACTAAATTATTGATTGTAGAATGCCCAGAAATCAAAGAAGGTGGTTTTAAGACATCAACAACAAAGATATTGAACTGAACAACGGATGAAATGGGAGATCTGGCTAGAGAAATTTCTTTTTTCCCCTGAAGGGCTGTGGTGAATGCAACATTTCCAAAGGGCATGCGACCTAATGATATTGATGATATGTATGCAGCTCAACTCATTAATTATTTTCCAATATCTGCATCTGTCGGCCCCAAGTACATCGATTTCGGCATGGACTGCCGCGACGTTTGTCTAGTTTCTGAGATCTGCCCATTTGTCTCCCTTGGTTTGAGAAATAACGGTCGCATCCCCGGTGTAGGAGTAGCGCAGTACGCATGTCAAAGTTTTAATTTCACTAGTTATAAAAAGACCTCTTGACACTGCAGGAATCGGGTTCACGTGAATGGACAACGATCTAATCTGTTAGGCCATCCATTCCCCTAGAGAGTTAATGTGATCAGCTTGTTCTGGAATGTGGCCAGTATTATTATGATAGACTGAGATAACTCATTACAGGGAATGGACTTGACAATTATGAGGAGCAGAAGAAGGCCAGTACAGATAAAATAAAATATTTCTCGTGTTGCTGCGATCTTCCGACGACCACTCTCCTTCATCGTCAGCAAAAAGAGAAGAATCGAAAGAAACAACTACACAATTCTTCAACAAGGATGAAATAACAAAGGCCTCTACCTCATTCTGATAATGTCTTTACTGCAAAATAAAAGGAACGTCTGCCAGCAAGTTACGTCTGTAACTTCTACACATTTATTTTTACATTCATTATCTCACTGAATTTTTATTATGTTGAGGTAAGATAATAGTATTTCTAGAACGTAAAATTGTCTTATTTATCTTTAACTATTAACATTTTTGAAATTGCTATAATTCTTTTTACTGGTCCTGAAACCCATTTCGATTGTTCATTAAAGTCGCTATATATATATAAAAATATATATATATGATATGGAGAGAGAGGTGATAGAAGAGAGAGACAGAGAGGAAGTACTTCTCATGCATACCAAAGTTTACGGTTTTCTTTCAGTGTGATCTATCTTTAGCGAGCTCAGTCAGGATTTTTATGTAAAGAAAGGCAGACCAAAATTAGCCTGGTAGAGGACAATGGAAATAAAGACACATAGTGTGAGACAGATGCGGGATACACCGCTAATGATGCCCCCTGACTCCACCAGATGATGAACTATGTTGTTGCCCTATAATACACACGAAGGCGAACCAGCATCTTCTGCCTGTCTTCTCGGTCTGGGGCCAACGAAAGTGGAAGTTCTATCATGTCACGTTTGCATACATCTTTATATCGTAGATGATGTCTATCTTTTTTTATTTTGCCAAAAAGCTGTCGCTCCATGTATGATGAATTTGTTATCTTTTTTTTATTTTGCCAAAAGCTGTCGCTCCATGTATGATGAATTTGTTATCTTTTTTTTATTTTGCCAAAAGCTGTCGCTCCATGTATGATGAATTTGTTATCTTTTTTTTATTTTGCCAAAAAGCTGTCGCTCCATGTATGATGAATTTTTTATCTTTTTTTTTCCAACCTGAATTCGACAATAGCTAGCTATCGTCTTTTGCTTGTTCTGTTTACCTTCAGGAGATTTGAAGAAGGTAGCGCGTGTGAAAATCGTTCATTCCTTATCCAACGACGTCTACATAGGTCATACATCATTTTACCACATAGCGTGTGAAATCAATAAAGTTAGAATTTCCCATCCAGTTGAAATCTTTCTTCTCGTCAGTGTTATCTGTTTCGAAAAGTATCATCCGTTGGGATTCATTGATGTCTTTGACGTATCGTCTCTTAGATCATCTTTATTTTGGTCTTCCACCATATGTACACTTCATTACCGTATATCAATATCTTTATGGCGCTTAATACTTATACAATAGATGTGGATAATGAATGAGAGATTGAGAGGAAAAGAGCGCGAGAGGAAGAGGGAGTGAGAGGAAGAGGGAGAAATCGAGAGTGAGAGGAAGAGAGAGTGAGAGGAAGAGAGAGTGAGAGGAAAAGAGAGTGAGTGAGAAGGGAAGAGTTAGGGCACAATTTTAATAATCTTCAAAAATTATTCTTCGAAAAAAGTGACAAATAAGTTTACTGTGAAATGAAAACAGTGATAGTTTGATAAGATAATTCAGAAAAGTTTATAATTATAGAAAACAACGACATTCAGTTCTTTGAACAAAACAAGAGATACGATGATAAAAGTGAGAAGATTCCATATTTTACATACACTTAACATACATTTTAAGTAGCTATATATCATAAGCATTGTACTGGAATCAAAAAGGAAAGAGAAAATGAGGCTGAAATGCTAATTATTAGATGGAGTATAAACCAAATTGAATGTTTGTGGAAAAAAAAAAGTAATAAAGAGCGTGTCACGTAAAGTGGCATATAGGGAATATGGTGTTGGAAAATCTGTAATCTTTACAGACCTTCGGGACATGATTTTTGGGGTAATGTGGTCGGTATTACGCCCGTGTCGCTTTACATTCCCAGAATCAAAATCCGGTACCCATTTAAAGCTGGGTGAACCCGGAAGCCGTCGATCAGGTTCGAGTCCGACCTCTTGAATGCGGGTGAGGTTTTGGTTAAATTGGGTAGATTAGTCGCAACAGTGAACAAAATTGAAGTAGAAGTCAGTAGAAGGCTTGTGTTACTCGTGAAGCTGGAAAAATAATGTAAAGAGGTATTATTTCTAACCAAGAAAAAAAATAAACACAAGCTGAAAATAGGCATTAGATAAACGTGTCAGATAATTCTGGCAGCTACGTCAGCAACTGATGAAACCAAAAATAACAATTTTGTAAAGTTCGGAATTTTCTTTTTGTTATAAAAGAAGAAATTCTTGAAACCAAAAGGGCGTTCCATAAAATGAACTCAGGTTAATAGCCCAAACATGTGTCAGGAAGGTATGAGATGTTTGGAATGTTAGATAAACGTCACTTATTTATCGGGTGCCGTCTCCACATTGAAGGTTGGCCACCATGAAGAGGAATTTTACTCTGTCTCTTGCCTTTATAGTGCTCATTGTCAAAGGTTCACCTGTCCAACTTTTGTTTTCAGTCCACTTTAGTTTTGGTTTGCCACTGCATCTTTTTTTTATCTTGTACTTTCCCCTACAATATGACAATCAATAGGGTATTGTGTCTCTTCACATGTCTTAACAAGTGTAGTTGTTTTGTTCGAATTGTGTTCAGTAGAGATTTTTTTTTTCGTTTTCAGCTGATTCAAAATTTACAATTTGTCTAAACTAAACTGAACGGACTAGAACGCTACGGAACGGAACGGTACGGAACGCTGCACTGCTCTACACTGCACGACACTACACTACACTGTACTGCACTACATTACACTACACTACCCTACAATACACGACACTACACTAAACTAAACTAAAAATTATAAAAATAAACCACTGGCAGTCATGATAACGGAAAATCAAAATGATCATCGGCGGTTTTAAAGAAAAATGAATTTGATGTAGTTTAAAGAAAATTGTTAAGAATCACTTTTCCATTGCCTCCGATGCCTTTCAGTCTCGATAAAAACCTGATGAGAGCCAGTGCTTTACAATGTATCTCATACGTTGTGCTCATTGTGATGTCAGATAATTCATTAAAAAATGTTTTTTTTTTTTTTTCAGTTTTAAGATACATCTTCCAAATATGTCAAATGTAATTGAGGATAAGTATAGGGTATTTCAACTTCATGGGAAAACATAAATGAGGAAATAAACTAAATTGTCCGTGACAAACAGCTATGTAGTATAACTTTAGCATTTTAGCTTATATTCTTATTTCTGATTGTGACTCCTGTTGACACATTCAATATTTTCTTCTCTTATTCCTCGTCTTCCGGTGACTTCCGGTGTGTGACTGTGCTGGCAACACGATGCAATTTTCGATGGAAGTCAAATTTAAATGATAAGTGAATGCCAATGCCTGTAGTAAAAGAAATGCAAGCGTTCTTGTGTTATTTCGAACGGATTTCAAGAGGAAGACCCAGAAGAAGATGGATAGATGCTGTGACAGAGACATGTAACAACAAAGGAAAATCACTAATTCAGACAGTTCGAGCAGCTCAAGAACGACAAATGATATAAACCACGACACCTTTTAGGTATCAGAGAAAAGAGAAAAGAGGAGGAAGATTCCTCGTCTGCATTGGCGAATTTTCTGTCCTGCTGATCCGTTAATTTTGATATTTGGGAATTGGTAGCAGTAACTGAAAAAAAAAAAATTGTAAATTGCTCTGTCTCGCCAAGTGGCGTATAGGGAATATGGTATTAGGGACCATAATTTTTACAGACCGTCGACACATGATTTTAGGTGCAATGTGGTCAGTATTACGCACATGCAGCTTTACTTTCCCAGAAAAATGTCGGCGTAGCAGTGAACTGGGAGAAATGCTCTCTTTGTATCTGATGTTATATGATTGTTATATGATTGTTCTGTAACAATGGCGTCAGTGAGTATATCGTTACTTACTATGAACATATATAAATAGTGGTGGTATTTCGTTTGTTAAATTATTTACATGTATGATGTATTATTATTTAAAATGAGAACCAAGACGCCCATCCAACAACTGAGCTGAGTTAGGATCGGCGAACAACAGTGGATCAAGACACTTCTCAATCACCGAGAGGTTCTCCTGGGCACGGACTGTCCAGTCTGGTCAAGCGAGAAGGGATCGAAGAGGGAAGGCAACCTGGTATACAAAAATGCCGTGCTGAAATCGGATGTGATTGACGGAACAACGTAAATAAAACAACACAAATCATAGATCCCCATTTATGGTACGTTTATGGGTTGAGACAAAGAGGACTGTTCATTCCTTTAGTTGTCACCAGGGGAACGTCAGTGACCATGGCCGAATTTTCCAGTCCAGTGCTCACTGACCAAGCAACTTGATGATTTAGACTTTGCTGATGACATAGGTCTCCTAAGACTTTGCTGATGACATAGGTCTCCTATCACACAGCCATCAACAGATGCAGGATAAAATGAGCATACTTGATGAAATATCACAACAGCTAGGACTGAAAATTAATAGAGATAAGACAAACATTATGAGAATTAATGCAGTTGGCAATAACCAAATAAAATTAGGAGAAATATCTCTACTTGATGTACAATCTTACATATATCTGGGCAGTAATATAGATAAACAGGGAAGAACAGAAAGTGATACAAAAATAAGGATATCAAAAACAAGAGTAACTTTCATTGAATTGGGAAACATGGAAATCCAAAGAAATTTAGGTTAAATACAAAAATAAAAATTGTCAACTCCATTGTTACGTCAGTCCTATTATATGGCTGTGAAATATGGAGAACAACAAAATTGACAATCATGAAGATACAGACTTTCATTAATCGATGCTTACGCAGAATAAAAGGATGGAAATGGCAGAATAAAATCACTAACATAGAATTATGGAAATGTACCAGTCAAATACCAGTGGATAAAGTGATACAGCGAAGACTATGGCGCCTGATAGGACATACATTGCGGAAGCCAACGGAAAGTATTACACAACGGGCCCTTTTTGGAATCCGCAGGGGAAAGGACAAAGACGAAGTCTAAGGAATTCTTGGAGAAGGCAGATAGAAGCAGAGATGAAGATGATGGGGAAGACATGGAATGATCTTAAAAGAAAGGCAAGAAACAGAACGACTTGGAAAGTGTTTGTTGAAGACCTATGCTCCACTGCAGAAAAAAATAGAAAGAATACAAATTGATACAATGTTTTATGAGGTGTGATAGAGTGCGGGATATAACAAAAAACAGAGAGTAAACAGACGTAGATAGATGGATGGATAGATGGATGGATAGATGGATAGATGATGGATGGATGGATGGATGGATAGATGGATGGATAGATGGATTGATGGATGGATAGATGGATGGATGGATGGATTGATTGATGGATGGGTAGGTGGGTGGGCGGGCGGGCGGGGACAGACAGACAGACAGACAGACAGACAGACGACCAGACAGACAGACAGACAGACAGACAGATAGATAGATAGATAGATAGAGAGAGAGAGAGAGAGAGAGAGAGAGTGGAAATAGGTACTTCCCCACTATATTGATATTTTTATGGTGTGATATTTTATGAAAGATATTTCTATTTGTCGCGGACGACAAAGAGAGAAAATACTGGATAGCTTGGTATCATGGCATGGAAAAGAGTCAACAACAGAACTTATACGATGTACTGTAGATAGAAGATTGTGGAGGGACATGACCGCCTACGTCAACCGGTATGGCACATGATGATGATGATGATTATATTTTTAGAACTATGGAATTGAATACATGACTGAAGAAATGAACTATATAAAACATGCTTTAGGATCATCAATAAATATGTTTTAGTATTATAAATAAACATATCTTAGGGTCATCAATAAATATGTTTTAGCATTATAAATAAACATATATTAGGGTCATCAATAAACATGTTTGAGGTCATCAATAAACATGTTTTAGTAGCATCAATAAAATTGTCTTAGATACACCAATAAATATGTTTTAGAGTCATCAATCGCTAAAAGAAGAATTCAAAAAGAAGAAAATTAAAATACTAGGATTAGCGGATACCAGACTAAAAGGACAACAGATAAAGAAAACAAACATGAACTACACGATTATATTCTCAGGAGTCAACAGTCAACAGGAGTTTCGACAACACAGAAAGAGCTACACACGGAGTAGGATTTATCATCGACCCAGAACACGCAAAGAATATTCTAGAAATAAAACACTACTCAGAAAGAATAATCACAACCAGACTACTTCAAGACAGCCAAAAAAACAAAATACATACAGATTTATGCACAATGTAACAACAATGTAAAGAACGTGAAGAAGTCTGTTTCCACACTAAATGAAATTGTAAACAAGAATGATGAAAGCGACGAAATGTTAGTGATGGGAGATTTTAATGGAAGGCTTGGGAAACGCAACAGTGAGAACAGAGACTCAAACACGACACGGACCATAAAATGGTTATGCTTACACTCAGATAGCCAAAAACAAAGAGAAGATACGCAAACAACCGAAAGAAGCAAAAAGAACAGACAATAAAAATAAAAGAATTAAAAGTTAAAGAATCAAGAAAAACCCTGGAAGGAAAACTAACAGAGGAATTCAAGAAACCCCCAAACGAAGTAAGCTCAGTAGAAGAAGGGTTGAGAGAGTTGAAGAAAATAGTAATCAACATCCCAAAAACGTATGTGGAACGAAACTAACGACAAAAGAAAGGGAAAAGAGCACCTCGTGGTGGAACGAAGCAATCAAAGAAGCAATTAAAGAAAAAAAGAAACTGTTTAAACATTGGAGGGAAAATAAGAACCAAATGAATATGAAAAATATGCCTCAGTTCCAAAAAAAAGTTAAAATTTTGATCAAAGAAGCACAGCAAAACAAATGGATATAATTCGGACAGAATATGAGCAGGGACTTCAAGACAGCCACACAAACAATTCTATAAAGCAGTAAAATCAAAAAGAGCGAGAAAAGTAAATCACTATCCTACTGAGCTCATAAATGACAAAGAGGGACAGCCAATATCAAATGACCAACATATGAAACAGAGATGGAAATAATATTTTGAAGACCTATTAAACATGGCACCAACTACCAATAAAACAACAAAAACCACGCAAGAATGCACAAACACTGAACCCAACATCATGAAAATAGAAATCGAAGAAACAATCAAATATGCACCAAGAAATAAAGCACGGGGATAGATCACATGCCAGTAGAAATAATAGCAGCAGCAGGCGAAACAGTAGTTGCATAATCATCATGTGCCATACCGGTTGGCGTAGGCGATCATGTCCCCCACAATCTTCTATCTATAGTGCATCGTATCAGTTCTGTTGTTGACTGTTTGCCATACCATGACACCAAGCTATCCAGTATTTTCTCTCTTTGTCGTCCGCGATCTCTCTTTCCTTCTATTTTGCCAGTTGTAACCAAGTATTCCAACTTTCCTCTTCTCATGATGTGTCCGAAAAATGTTGATTGCTTCTTTCTGGTGTTTTTTAAGAGCTCCCTTTTTGTGTTGGCGTCTTTGAGAACTTCCTCATTGGTCTTTTTAGCTGTCCAGGGAACTTTCAACATTTTTCTGAGAAATTCCATCTCTGTGGCCTCTAATCGTCTTTTCATTTGTTTGTCTACTGTCCATGATTCGCTTCCATAGGTTAGAATTGGTTCTATATAGCACCGATGAACTCTTTTTCTCATTTTTTTGTAGTACATGGCTACACATAATATTCAATGCAGCATTGCACCAACAAAAAGCCCCAGAAGACTGGCAACAGGCAAACATCGTACCAAATGGAAAAATAAAGATAGCAAGAGAGATGGCAATCAATATAGAGGTATATTCCTCTTTCAGCCATGGGGGAAAGTTATACGCCAAAATTGTGGAAAAAAGGCTGAGACCAATAACATAACTATAGTTAGGCGATTCTCAAATGGGGTTCCGAAAAAAAAAACCAGACGATGCACTGGTGCTCTATTCACCATAAAACAGCTAGCATAATAGATGGCAGAACACAATACAAATGTGTACATAGATTTCATTGACCGGGAAAAAGAATTCGACCGAGTAAACAGAGAACAGCTGTGGGAGATATTAACGACAAACGGAGTAAGCCAAAACATAACGGACCTAATTAATCGTCTCTAAATCAACAGCAGCTGCACAGTCAGAACAGTAACAGGTTATACAGACCACTTCGAAGTTAGATCAGGTGTAAAACAGGGGTGCGTACTGTCTCCCCTACTGTTTATTACATACATGGACTATATATGAAAGTTAGTCAACCCATCAGAGACAGAGGAGATCAACGAGATTCTATTTGTAGACGATCAGGCACTAATACATGGAAAAATAGAAGACCTACAAGAACACTGAAGTAAACTCAACAGCACGGACACAAAGTACAACATGAAAATCAACATCAACAAAACAGAAGTCATGAATATCGCAAACAAGAAACAGAACATCAACATAACTGTAGACGGCAGACAACTAAAACAAGTAGAGGAGTTTAAATACCTAGGAATAGCTAGTGACAAACGACAATTCACAAAGAGCAGAACAAGACTCGATAGTCAACAAAGCTTGTCAAATCATTTGACAGCTATCACCACTATCCAACAAGGAAATAATTAGACGGAAAACTGGCGCTCTACAAAACAATCTTTATCCCAACTTTGATCTACGAATGCCAGTCATGGAATATAGATGCAAGAACAATTTTAAAAAATAACCTCTACTAAGATTAAATATTTTAAAAGAATGACAGAAAACAGCCTCAGAGAAAGGATGAGAAATGAAGAACTGAGAAAAAAAGCTAGGAATAACGCCCATCATAGAATATATAAAGCATCATCATCATCATCAAGTACCGGGCCTGCAGCGTAGGTGATCATGTTTCTCCACAACTTTCGATCTCGACAGTTATTTATCATTTCTGTTGTTGACCTTCTGCCAAGCCATTCTCTTAAGCTGTCTGGTATTTTTTTCTCTTTGCTTCCCCTCTATCTCTTCGTCCCTCAATTTTTCAGTTGTTACAATATATTCCAGTTGTTCTCTTCTGGTTCTACATAACATTTAAGAACTCTTTTTTCTTGTTTCTATTTATATTGTCAAAAATGGATTGCATAATATCTTCCTCATTTTTTGGAAAGCTGATTTTGCCTGAGCCATTCTGCATCTCATCTCTTTTCTATATCTTCCGTCTGAGGTTAACAAAGTTCCCAAATATATAAAGAAGCAACAGATAAACTGGTTTGGCCACGTGACAAGGCAGAATGATCAAAACACAACACAACGAGCCTTCTATAAATGCTGCGAGAACGCCGGGCCCAAGGACCGGCCACGAAAAATATGAATTGATGTAAAATGAGAAAAAAGGATATATAACAGAAGAGCAAAAGACCGCAAACTATATTTCCAATCGAAGGTGAAAGGTAAAAAAGGAAGGAAAGTAAAAGAGTAAACGCGTCTTAGAGCCATCAATAAACAAGTCTTTGGGCTATTAATAAACAAGTCATTGGGTAATCAATAAACAAGTCTTAGGGTCATCAATAAACAAGTTGTAGGACCTTCAATAAACATGTCTTATGGCCATAATGAAACAAATCTTAGAGCCATCAATAAACAAGTCTTAGGGTTATCAAGAAACAAGTTGTAGGACCATCAATAAACATGTCTTATGGCCATAATGAGACAAATCTTAGAGCCATCAATAAACAAGTATTAAGGTCATCAATAACCAAGTCTTATGGCCATCAATAACCAAGTCTTAGGGTCAACAATTAACATTCCATATGGCCATCAATAACCAAGTCTTAGGGTCATCAATTAACATTTCTTATGGTCATCAATAACCAAGTCTAAGGGCCATCAATTAACATTTCTTATGGTCATCAATAACCAAGTCTTAGGGTCATAAATTAACATTTCTTATGGTCATCGATAACCTAGTCTTAGGGTCATCAATTAACATTTCTTATGGTCATCTATAACCAAGTCTAAGGGTCATCAATTAACATTTCTTATGGTCATCGATAACCAAGTCTTAGGGTCATCAATTAACATTTCTTTTGGCCATTAATAACTATGTCTAAGGACCATCAATAACCAAGTCTTAGGGTCAGCAATTAACATTTATTATGGCCATCAATAACCATGTCTTATGGCCATCAATAACCAAGTCTTAGGGTCAACAATTAACATTTCTTATGGCCATCAATAACCATGTCTTATGGCCATCAATAACCAAGTCTTAGGGTCAACAATTAATAATTCTTATGGCCATCAATAACCATGTCTTATGGCCATCAATAACCAAGTCTTTGGGTCAACAATTAACATTTCTTATGGCCATCAATAACTAAGTTCTAGGTTCAACAATTAATATTTCTTATGGCCATCAATAACCATGTCTAAAGACCATCAATAACCATGTCTAAAGACCATCAATAACCATGTGTAAAGACCATCAATAACCATGTGTAAAGACCATCAATAACCATGTCTAAGGTCCATCAATAACCAAGTCTAAGGTCCATCAATAACCAAGTCTAAGGTCCATCAATAACTCAAGCTGAATATTTCCTACGTAACATCAATGCTGTCATGTGACTGCATCATTTGTAAATGTACGCGAACATTATATGGCCCATTCCGTTTTGTCAGACGGGTTATTGGAAGCTATTGTACATTTTTTTGAAGGTTTTGTTTTTGCCGAAGAGTTTCTCTCATGGCTGATTCTACTAATGTTTTACAATTCAGCCACAGAATAAACAAGTCAGGCCCACTGATCCACATCCTTTTCCATCTTTTTTTTCATGAGTTTTTCTTGTCCATGCTTTGCCATAGTACAGTCTAAAATGACGTTATGCCATTATTTAAATACAGGCTACCCATGATGTGCGACCTCTTGCCAGATGTTACCAATTATTTTCACGGATGGAGAAATTCAAAGATGATTTTAAAATATCTCTATATCGGTAACTTAGGTGGGCTCTATGCTTTCTAACTACCTGTCGAGCCCAACACTCTTTACTAAGCCGAGCGCAAACAGTACAACAGTAATATATCGTCTCCAAAAACAAAATGACTTCTATGAAAAAAAATAGAAATATTACTATAAAATATTTCAAGATTTCAAATGAAATTAAATCATCCGTAAAGTGACCACTAAAGACGTCTCAAACCTATATAGGGAAGGTGAGATGGACTTACAGTTTACCGGTAAAATGAAACAACAAATACTCATATTGGTCTGAAGAGACTGAATTTGGTATGATGCTATATGGGAAGTAATTGCAGAAGAGCTGGAACATGATGAACTTGTAGGGACGCATAACATGATCATCAATATACAAAATCAATTAGCGAATTTTAATACTCATAAGGAATGAGAAAAGTCAAAATGGTAGATGTAGAAAAATTATGGATTAAAGAAAAGTGGACATGCAGAAAAGACAATACATGCTGGAGAAACATTACATACTGGAGGCAAAATACAAACAGGAGGCACACTGCACAAAGGAGGGATACTATAAACAGCAGACACACTATAAATAGAAGACATACTACAAATAGAAGACACACTGCACAAAGGAGGCACACTGCATACAGCAGACACACTACAAATAGAAGACACACTGCACAAATGAGACATACTACATACAGTAGACACACTACAAATAGAAGACACACTGCACAAAGGAAACACACTACATACAGTAGACACACTACAAATAGAAGACACACTGCACAAAGGAAACAACTACATATAGCAAATACACTACAAATAGAAAACACACTGCACAAAGGAAACATACTACATACTGTAGACACACTACAAATAGGAGACACACTGCACAAAGGAGGCATACTACATACTGTAGATACACTACAAATAGAAAACACACTGCACAAAGGAAACATACTACATACAGCAGACACATTACAAATAGAAGACACACTGCACAAAGGAGGCATACTACATACTGTAGATACACTACAAATAGAAAACACACTGCACAAAGGAAACATACTACATACTGTAGACACACTACAAATAGAAGACACACTGCACAAAGGAAACATACTACATACAGCAGACACATTACAAATAGAAGACACACTGCACAAAGGAGGCATACTACATACTGTAGATACACTACAAATAGAAAACACACTGCACAAAGGAAACATACTACATACTGTAGACACACTACAAATAGAAGACACACTGCACAAAGGAGGCATACTACATACAGCAGATACACTACAAATAGAAGACACACTGCACAAAGGAGACATACTACATACAGCAGATACACTACAAATAGAAGACACACTGCACAAAGGAGACATACTACATACAGCAGACACATTACAAATAGAAGACACACTGCACAAAGGAAACATACTACATACAGCAGATACACTACAAATAGAAGACACACTGCACAAAGGAGACATACTACATACAGCAGACACACTACAAATAGGAGACACACTATAAAAGAGTAGACACTGCATACAGGAAACACACATACAAACAGCAAACACACTACATACAGGAGAATCACTACATCACATAGACTCGATAATGTTTTCTTTCGACACAGAAAAGTAAACGACGAAGTGGTAAGTAATTGAAAGTAAGAACAGAAGAAGTTAAAACAAAATACCCCTAAAGACACACAAGTGGAAAACAGACGACAGAAGAAAGAAGAAGAGCGATAGAGACTAAAAATAATACTCAAAAGAGAAATGTCAATGATTATATTCATTGTATACGTAAAAATACCAAAGAAATAAAAAAGCAGAATGGCTCAGGCCAAAATAGCATTTAGGAAAATGAAAAATATCTTATGCAACAAATCTATGTCAATAGAAATGAGAAAGAGAGTTCATCAGTGCTATATAGAATCAATTCTGACCTACGGAAACGAATCATGGACAGTAGTCAAATAAAATAAAAGACGATAAGAGGCCACAGAGATGGGATTCCTCAGAAGAATGTTGAAAGATCCCTGGATAGCTAAAAAGACCAATGAGGAAGTTCTCAAAGAGGCCAACAGAAAAAGGCAGCTCCTAAAAAAACATCACAGAGAGGAAAAATCAACATTTTTCGGGCACATCATGAGAAGAGGAAAGTTGGAATATTTGTGTTACAACTGGCAAAATAAAACAAAAGAGAGATCGCAGACGACAAAGAGAGAAAATACTGGATAGCTTGGTGTCATGGCATGGAAAACACTCAACAACAGAACTGATACGATGCACTGTAGATAGAAGATTGTGGAAGGACATGATCGCCTACGCCAGCCGGTTTGGCACATGATAATGATGATACGTAAAAAATCTACACGTACAGAGTCCCAAATGGAGCGCAAAGCGTCTCTATTCAATAAGTAGTTCTTGGTTTGAAAGTAACACGAATGAAATGCGATTCATTGAAATTGTAACTTGTGACTAAATATTTTATTTGAAGAAGTTGACGGGAATAGTGATGGCTTAATTTTGACTGAGGAAAATATATAAAACCGTATCTAGTCTGTAACAGTAGTACTGATGGCAGTACCAAAGTTTTTTTAGTAACAGAAAAGTAACTTTTGCAGTAGTGCTACCAATAATGGTAGTAGTAACAGTCGTGAAGGTTAAGGTAAAGTACGAGACTTGAATCAGCTTCTTAGCACTTATGAATTTTCACCCATATGTGCTCGTCCGCATGTTCAGAAGTATTAGTAGACTTCTGGATAGTGTCGCTTCAAGCATCGAAACTCACGATGCGAGGCGGCATTCCCCACCTTCCCAGAGTACTGCTACCCAGGAACCCATTTCTGCCAACGGCTGGGTCGACCGCGGAGGTAATTTTTTTTTTTTTTCATAACCACGAGTACAATTCACATTGCTTCCAGTGGGAACCGAACACGGGTTGTCCGAATATCGTTAGCCCATTCGGGCGGTTTTTGCAACTAGGCTACTGAGCGCCCCCCCTCCTCACCCCCGCCCCCACTCCATAAAAACAAACAAACATACAGGAAGTCCTGTATGCACGAACACGTTACAGAACCTTTGGCAGTTAAAAGTCGAAAACAGGACGTTAAATATTGCCAAGGCAATATTTGTTAATGGGACCTACATATGCGATTAACGGATATGTTGACCTTAAATAGCAATTACAGTAGTAATACTATCGGCAATACACGTAGTAATAATAATTAGTTGCAAATGTTTTAGTAGTTAGTAGTAGTAGTAGAAAAAAGTGCTAGAAATAATAATTATAATCATACAAAAGTAATAGTAAAAGAAAATGTAGCAGATATCGGGAAAAAATAGTAGAAATTAATCTGGTAGTCATAATAGATGTTAATTTAGTCGTGAATTAAGCAGTTATAGTAGTGTACTTTTAATAGTATAATTATCGTGCGATCGTTAACTATCAACAAAATATTTGATAGCAACAGTTTGGGAAAGGTAGAGGCAAAATTAGCTGTAATTATAGCAGCAATGGGAGCCGCGATAGCTCAGTGATTAGTGAACTGGACAACAAAGGACAAGAGGTAGGGTTCGATCCCAACCGACGGCTTCCGGTTCACCGAGGGTCTGTAAAATTTATCGTCACTAACACCATATACGCCACTTGGCGTAACGGGGGTACCTTACTTTTTTTTTTTTTTATAGCAGCTTTAGTGGCAACCAAAGGCAGCAGGAATCAGCTCCTTCATTGAGATCGAGATGCTTGCACAGAACAAAGATCAATGGCGAGATTTGATGAAAGATCTTTGCAACGAATGAGACTAATGGAAAGAAAATTTAGAAAGAGAAAGAGAGAGAGATTGAGAGAGAGAGAGAGAGAGATTGAGAAAGAGAGAGAGAGCGCGAGAGAGAGAATCTTGGTATATGACCTGGGCTGGACACGGCTCAAAAGGTCCAAAGGCAGGCAGGCAGGCAGGCAGGCAGGCAGGCAGGCAGGCAGGCAGGCAGGCAGGCAGGCAGGCAGGCAGGCAGGCAGGCAGGCAGACAGACAGACAGACAGACAGACAGACAGACAGACAGACAGACAGACAGACAGACAGACAGAGAGATAGATAGATAGATAGATAGATAGATAGATAGATAGATAGATAGATAGATAGATAGATAGATAGATAGATAGAGATAGATAGATAGATAGATAGATAGATAGATAGATAGATAGATAGATAGATAGATAGATAGATAGATAGATAGATAGATAGATAGATAGATAGATAGATAGATAGATAGATAGATAGATAGATGGTAAAATATAATTCGAAATTGTGAAAATTTAAAAGTGTTCAAAGACAGCTTTTATTTTGAACGCAATAATACAGAAAACATTTGGCTTATCTCCCTTAGCTTATTGATTCCATGATCGATGTAAAGGCAAATTATCGATGACTACCACTCCATTTGCTGTCTTGTTAGGACATTAGTACTGTCTCTTTTGTCCGGTTCGTGGCCATCCTTCCTGGGATGACCAATGTCTGGTTCATCTTTTTAATCTCAGTAATCTCATCCCTTTAGCCAACTTTTTTTAGGTTGTCTTCATAAGTTTCATTTTAAAATCTTTCTCGTAACAAAAATTATGAGAGCATTTTTGTTTTTCTTAGGTCGTGCGATGTCTTTTACTCCTTCTTCTTCGTCTTCACTTATTTCTCATTTATTTTCTTCTTATAGTGAATCTTCTTTTTATTCTTCTCTTTTTTTAAATGTTCGTCTTCTTTTTATTTCTTCATTTTCGTTTCCCTCGTTCTTGTTTCTTCTTTTTCTTAATTAGCGATTAGCAACTGATATACTCTAATATAAAGCAGCAAATTGCGTAGGGGCAAGGTAAAGTTGAATAATATACAATAAAAGACAAAGAATTGGGGTATTTCAGCTTTGAAAACAAAACTGGATTAAACAAAGAACCAATGTTTCGATTCAAAAGATCTATATCCGGATCCGAAAAAAGGCTAAAAGTCTATAACAATTACAATTAATATTGATATAAAAAAGGTGGCCAGAGACATGTACTGACATCATGTAGATATTCGCAAAGTCTAGCGTCATCTGGCAACACAAGACCGGTTCTAAAACCATGTAATTAAGCGACTCCTGAATCATGCAAATAAAAAGAAGAGAAATGAGCATGAATTGTTATTGAATACAAGAATGAAAAACGTTAATCCAATGTTTGCTTTAGGTATCAACGCGAGTTTTTAGAATGTTCTCCTGAGCGAAACGGCTGCGCTCATACAAGTAGCATCATGCTATAAAATCGAATATCATCAGAGCCAGATTTTGTCTGAATAAAATCACGACAGGATCGATGGTGAGAGGAAGCATACAGTAGTTAGGAATATTGGGCTTATATAAAATTTATTATAATGGCCAGAAAGATCAATAGAAACAGTGGCTGTTAAAATGTGGAAGGAAATAAAAAGAGCATGCACAATTAAGATAAAGGATGGAAATTAGTAAAGATAAATATTTAAAATATATATAACTATTATCCTGTTACACCCCATACATTTCATTATTTTGATAACACAATTTACGTTAAACTAGAATGAATTAGAGTAAACACCTAATTTACGTTTCTTCATGTCAGCAGAAAGATAATTTTGTTGTGCAGTTCCACGCTGAATTCTTTCACTGATATGATCGCTAGTGACGTCATGAACAGTACTAGATACACTTTTTCTTTTACATACTGTAGCATCTCATTATCTGTAGTCTTCTATTTTCTGTAACTGCTGGCAAAGTCCACCTGAAGAGAATGATATCGCTCATGATCAATAGAGTTTGACCTGGTAGAGAAGAAAGATATATATATATATAGGGAGCCGCGATAGCTCAGTGGTTAGTGAACTGGACTACAAAGGACTAGAGGTAGGGTTCGATCCCAACCCACGGCTTCCGGTTCATTCAGCCTTTAATCGGTACGGGAATTTTTTCTGGGAGAATAAAGCGGCATTTGCGTAATATCGACCACATTACCTCAAAATCATGTGCCGAAGGTCTATAGAATTATGGTCACTAACACCATATTCACTATACGCTACTTGGCGTGACGAGGGTACTTTATATATAAATATATATATTGTTTTTAATTTCATGCTCATTTTATAAGAAATTTAACCTCAGACGGAAGATGTACAAAAGAGGTGAGATGTAGAATGGCTCAGGCAAAAGCAGCTTTCCAAAAAATGAGGAAAATACTATGCAATCCATTTTTGACAATAGAAACAAGAAAAAGAGATCTTAAATGTTACGTAGAGCCAGTTTTAACATATGGATGCGAGTCATGGGCAATAGGACAATAGACAAGAAAATCACTGGAGTCTGTAGAAATGTGGTTTTACAGAAGAATGTTGAGAATACCATGGACAGCTAAGAAGAGTAATGAAGAGAGGTTCTGAGAGAGGTCAAAGCAAAAAGAGAGCTAATTTCCAATGTTAGGAAGAGACAATCATCATTTTTTGGCCATGTAATGAGAAGAGAACAATTTGAATATATTATAACAACTGGAAAAATTGAGGGACGAAGAGATACAGGGAAGAGAAAAAATAACAGACAGCTTAAGAGAATGGCTTGGCAGAAGGTCAACGACAGAAATGATAAATAGCTGCCGAGATCGAAAGTTGTGGAGAGACATGATCACCTACGCCACTAGGCCCGATACTTGATGATGATAAGAAATTTCTTCTTATTCAATTCCATGTGGATCATATGTCTTCAACAAACACTTTTCAAGTCGTCCAGTTGTGGTGACATTTTTGTTTTGGCCACAGCTCATTGTTGTCAAATAAAAACATCTTTTTAGTTATTATCTTTGAAAATTTTGCAGCATTTTTGAGTTTGTTACTTGAGATGTAAGTAAATTAGAATACTGGTAGAAGCTAGGGCGGTTTATGGACACATTTAGTACGAGACGTATTTTTTTTTATCTCTTCCTTGAAAGGCACAAATGAAGAAATCAGCTAAAGTGTCTGTAACAAACAGGTGTGCCTAAGATTGTTCCATGTCTCCCTCATCCTCATTATCTTAGCTCCCACCTGTGTTCTCCAGGTATATTTTGGTCCTCCACGTTGACATTCCCCCTTGAGGATTACGAAAAGGAATGTCGTGTAATACTTTTGGTAAACTAACCTACGATAACATTTGTATTATTGATATTATAGTACATTGTTCAATGTTTGCACATTGTTCAATTTTAGCACAGTATTCAATGTTAGCACATTGTTCAATTTTAGCACAGTATTCAATGTTAGCACATTGTTCAATTTTAGCACAGTATTCAACGTTAGCACATTGTTCAATTTTAGCACAGTATTCAATGTTAGCACATTGTTCAATTTTAGCACAGTATTCAACGTTAGCACATTGTTCAATTTTAGCACAGTATTCAATGTTAGCACATTGTTCAATTTTAGCACAGTATTCAATGTTAGCACATTGTTCAATTTTAGCACAGTATTCAATGTTAGCACTAATAGGGACGGTGGCAGATTGGTTAGCGCGTGCGTCTACCCATAACAAGGGCCCATGTTCAATTCCAAAATATTTCTCTTCATTTCTTCTGGACAAACGTCTTCTGATTTCATCCATCTTCTGAAAGTGAAAACCATTAATTTTATCTGATAAAGTCGGGCTGCCTGACGTGGTACTGACCATATGACGCATAAATGTTCCCATAACTGTCATTGCCTATATCAGTATTCTTATTTACCTACTCCTTTAGCTGAGTCTTTTGTTATTTCTTCACCTCCTCTTGTATCCGTTCAGGTGTCGAGGGAGATACAAAGATCTGGTTCTCGCCCTTTTGGTGAGTTCACTCATTGTCAATTGATGCTGTTGTAGCTTTTCTTTTATGTTGTCTATCCATCTTACTCTGGGTCTGTTTTTTGCTCGAATTCTCAATTCTCCTGTTTTAATATATGCTTTCTATGGAAGGAGTCACATGGCTTTCTCTCTAGATGCGCAAACCAGTTAATTTTTGTTTCTGCTTCTAGAAGCTTTTTCTGAACAAACAAAAAAACTGAGTGTGATAAATATCGGTAGAAAGAGAGAGTGATAAAGAGTGAAAGAAAGAGAGTTTGGTAAACAGTGGAAAAAAGAGAGAGTGATAAAGCGTGAAAGAAAGAGAGTTTGGTAAACAGTGGAAAAAAGAGAGAGTGATAAAGAGTGAAGGAAAAAAACAGTGATGGAGAGTGAAAGAAAAAGAGTGTGACAAAGAATCAAAGAAAAAGTGACAAATCGTGTAAGAAAGCGAGAGTGCTAAAGAGAAAGAAAGTGAGATTGACAGAGTGAAAGAGAGTGATTAAAAGGTGAAAGAAAAAGAGAGTGATAAAGAGAGAGTGATAAAGAGAGACAGACAGTAATAAAAAGTGAACAAAGAGAGTGATACCACATTAAGGAGATTGTAATAAAGAATGAAAGAAAGATATAACGATAAAGCGCGAAAATAACGCTAGACTGAAAAATGTACAAGATATTTCAAATTAAATCTGACACGCGATCTGTTATTTTTGCCGTCTTCTATTTTTATCATCAACTGGTGATGACAGAATGGCAAATGAGCGCGAATCGGGAAGGATTAGTTTGAGAGATACACGAGATAACTGTCGCCCCACAACGTCACACATAAACATTTAGCATGAATGGATATACACAGGGAGATTTTGCTTTACAAATATGCAGCAGACGTTTTATAACTTGAAATACATGTTCTGTAAACCAGACTAGCACTGTCTCAACTCGGAGCCGACGGAGACCAGTATACAACAAGGGTAAATTATGATTTGGATAAATGTTCAAGGCACGAGAAGGCTGAAAACATCCAGTGATTCTGTACATTTTAATTGGTGGGGATAACAAATGGCAGTTATAGTGGTTATCATTTGTCAAAACGCATTACTGATTGTAAGGTCTTTTTATGTGAGGTTATTATTTTAAAATCAGAGCGAGATTAGGGCGCGAGTTACTTTGAACATTCATTTACATATTTGCAAAAGATGAAACATTTTGCAGATAAACAAAATCGAATTAAGTAGATCAGTTCCAATGTTAAGTCAGTCCCATTATATAGCTGTGAAACATGGAGAACAAGAAAATTGACAATCATGAAGATACAGACTTTCGTTAATGGATGCTTACGCAGAATAAAAGGATGGAAATGGCAGGACAAAATCACTAACATAGAATTATGAAAATGTACAAGTCAAATCATCATCATCATCAAGTACCGGACCCACTGGCGTAGGTGATCATGTCTCTCCACAACTTTCGATCTCGGCAGCTATTTATCATTTCTGTTGTTGACCTTCTGCCAAGCCATTCTCTTAAGCTGTCTGTTATTTTTTTCTCTTTGCTTCCCTCTATCTCTTCGTCCCTCAATGTTTCCAGTTGTTACAATATATTCCAGTTGTTCTCTTCTCATTACCTAGCCAAAAATGATGATTGTTTCTTCCTAATATTGGAAATTAGCTCTCTTTTTGCTTTGACCTCTATCAGAACATCATCATTACTCTTCTTAGCTGTCAAATACAAGTGGATAAAGAGATACAGCAAAGACGATAGCGCTGGATAGGACACACACTGCGGAAGTCAACTGAGCGTATTACACAACAGGCCCTTTTTGGAATCCCCAGGGAAAAGACAAAGAGGAAGACCAAAGAATTCTTGGAGAAGATAGAAGCAGAGATGAAGGTGATGTGGAAGACATAGAATGATCTTAAAAGAATGGCAAGAAACAGAACGACTCGGAAAGTGTTTGTTGAAGACCTATGCTCAATATGGAACTGAAGGGTAGAAGAAGAAGAGGAAGAAGATGAAGAGGAGGAAGAAGAATAGGGAAAGATTAAACATTTTGTAGATAAACAGAATCGCATTAACTAGATCTAAGTAAATCAGTGGCTCTCAGCTTGGGCGACGCAACAGGACCTGTTGGACTATGCAGAAGAAAAAATACATTTCGTGAGACGCTAAGAGTGTAAACCCCAATATAAGTTAGTTTAACAAAAATAATACATAGTAATAAATTAATTCATTCGGTGTATTTGTTTAATGTAATCAGGCATATTTTTACTTGAATCTACGAGGAACGTTTATCAAATCATGGTTGGGTCAATTTTATTTTTTTTTGGTCGATCAGGGATGATAATAATTCTGACCTGAACAGGTCGTGGCTACTTACACTGGACTAATGACCTTTATTCTCCAGTTCTGTTACTCTCCCAACTCCGGGTGACGCCAGAAATAGGATGCCATCATCATCATCAAGTACCATGCCTGCTGGCGTAGGTGATCATGTCTCTCCACAACTTTCGATCTCCAAAGTTATTTATTATTTCTGTTGTTGACCTTCTGCCAAGCTATTCTTTTAAGTTGTCTGGTATCTTTTCTCTTTCTTTCCTTCTATCTCTTTATCCCTCAATTTTCCTAGTTGTCACAATACATTTCAGCTGTTCCCTTCTCATTACATGGCCAAAAAATGATGATTGTTTATTTCCTATATTTGGAATTAGCTCTCATTTTTGCTTTATCCTCTTTCAGAATATTTTCATTGCTCTTCTTAGCTGTCCGTGGTTTTCCCAACATTCTTCTGTTAAACCACATTTCTACAGCCTCCAGTGATTTTCTTGTATGTTGTTCTATTGTACATGATTCGCTTCCATATTTTAAAACTGGCTCTACATAACATTTTAGAATTATAATATATATATATATATATATATATATATATATATATATATATATATATATATATGTGTGTGTGTGTGTGTGTGTGTGTATGTGTGTGTATGTGTGTGTGTATGTGGGAAATTATGTGGAAAATAAACAAGTGTAAGAGATCGATCATTTTATCTATCTTGGAAGTAACATTGATTGGGAAGAGGGTACAAGTATAGACATTTATAATCAGAATAGCTAAAGGAACTATGTCTTTCAGAAGCCTTGAAAAATTGTGGAAATCGAAACTCATCAGCATAAACACAAACCTTATACTATTCAAATGAAACGTACTATCAACCCTTATGTATGCATGTAAGAACTGGAAAACAACAAGAGACATAGAAACAAAGTTAAACGCATTCGAAAATAAAAGCCTAAAGAAAATACTTGGTATAGCATGGAACGTATTCAAAACAAACGAGGAAATTAGAGAAATCTCCAATCAACCACTAATATCTTCAGTAATCAAGAAAAGACGATGGTCATATGTTGGACATGTGAATAGATAATAGTCGACTAACAAAGCAGCCCTCATGTGGGAAACAACAGGTAAGATGAAATGAGGCCGACCCAGAGAGACACTGAGAAGAACATTGATCAGAGAGGCAAGAGCAGCAGGAATCGGCTCCTCCCTCAATGAGATAGAGTTGCTTGCTCAGAACAGAGACAAATGGCGAAATTTGATAAAAGATCTTCACAAGGATTGAAAATTGCTAGAATAAAAATTTAGATAAGAGAAAGAGTATCCGGGTCTATGCCCTATGGGCCGGCTACGGCTCGAAAGGTATATATATATATATATATATATATATATATATATATATATATATATATATATATATATATATATATATATACACACTGTATTATAGCTTTACAAAAGCATTTTTTTTTAATGTGAAAAGTCAAAAACAAATTATGTAAACCATAACTATCAATGAAAATAATAAAGAAACAAAATATTATTTAGTGTTAGGTGGATGCAGTCCAAACTTATGGAAATGAGACTTGCAATATCGAACAAGACATGCGTAAACCTGTGGAGGTTACAGATATGTCGTTTTACTGAATAATCTTAAGAGCATTATTCTTCTTATTTTCTTCTTTTCACTTTTCACTGGTTCCGAAAAGGTGTCGTGGTTTATATCATTTGTAGTTCTTGAGCTGCTTGAACTGTCTGAATTAGTGATTTTTCTTTGTTGTTACATGTCTCTATCGCTGCATCTATCCATCTTCTTCTGGGTCTTCCTCTTGGTCTTTTTCCATGCATTCTCGCATGGGAAGAACGCCCCAGGTGGCGATTGGTATGGATTCATTCTGACCAGGTGACCCAACCATTTAAGTTGTTGTTCTATAAATTCTTAGCAGGATTTTATTCCTACCATTTTTATAATTTAAATTTGACTCCCATCGCAAAAAAATGCGTCGTGTTGCCAGTACTGCCACGCACCGGAAGTCAAGAACATCATTGACCGTTGAAAAGAGGAATGAAGAAGTTCTAACACATTATACTTTTTCGTCTTTATCTTTCTTTTCTCATTTGACCATTTCAGCGTTGAGGGGTGATATCGTTGACGGTCGTGTCTCTTCTGTTGGCCTCCTCCTGCTATTATGTTTTAGAGTGTTTCTAAAATTGCATCCGTCCAGCTTTTCCGAGGTCGGCCTTCGAGTCTGACAGTCTGGAAACGTTCATGAAAGACTCGTTGTGTTGTGTTTAGATTTTGCTGTCTATTCACATGGTCTCCCTCCTCCTCTC